>VDFB02193867.1:634505299-635078003 GCA_007258455.2 Sequoia sempervirens
CCCTCGTCAATATTTTCAAACTTTCCCAATGAATTACCCATAGATGCAAAATAGGAATCTAACCAGAATTAAAGTTGTGGGTTGAGTCTTACCCACATTGGAATAGCTGTGACCAATTAGGATGTAGGGTTGAGAAAACTATACTAGAGTTTCAACATAAGAAATGCTCCTCACACCTACATTGACAATCACATAGAATTATGTGGCGATCCTGAGTGTTGTTAAAAACCACCATAAAAATACCTGACCACAAGGGTATATTTAGATATCAACATCCAAAATGGGGTGCCATATTTTTGAAATCTATTTATGTAAATCAAATATCTTGACCAAAACCCTTAAAGCTTTCCAATCAGACCCTTGTCTACAAAAAAAATCATTTTTTGCAACCTCACACAATATTTCCTCACCAAAAAAATACCATTGGAGAGGATTTGGCACATTGAAGGGGTCAAAATCATGAATTGATCCAAGGATCATTAAATATTCTACCATTTCTCCTAATCATACACAAAAATGATACCTCTTTATTTGACCTCGAGCAAGGTTGATTACCCTAGTTGCCATTGTCATTGAATTTTGAAAATTTTCACTTGAGATTACATCACACAAGATGACACCTTTTGTGTGTAGAGTAGAATTCCATAGCCTCAACAGGCTTGCGGAGTGACGTAAAATATATTTTGATTGTTTAAGATTTACATTATTTTATGAAGAAGAATTATAACACAAATGAAGAATTTTTAATTAAAATTTAATTTTTAGTTTAGAATCTTAATTTTTTTCTCTTTAATAATTTATAGTATAATATTCACATTATCAGAAAAATTTAATAGCACTCAAAAATATAAATCACACAATATTTTTTTATTTTTTATTAATAAAATTTTAAAATAAAAAATTTATTCCAAAATTAATGATTATAAATTGTATGTTTGTAAATATTTGACATCAATTAATTAATTAAATCTTAAAAATTGATAGTCATTATTATTATATCTATACTTTGTTAATACATTCTTAAATTTTATTATACAAATCCAAATATGTGTTTATTTTATATTCTTAAAAATAACTATCTAATGATCATCATAAATATTATATTAAATATTAATATTTTATAAAAAGTTGGAAATCATTAAAATAACAACTTAAAAGAAATTTGTCTCATCAATGTTCCTTCAACCATATGACTAAATAGTGTTTTTAGATGATAACATAATGATATAACAACATGCATCTATTTTAGTATAGTCATGGAGCCCTACATGTTTAAAATTATGAAATTTTCAACCATTTTGTTATGCTTGACCAAAGTATTTCTAAAATTTTAAAATACTTATAACTTGACATATCAACTTTCCTTCAACCATATCATTAAATAATTTTTTAAAATTTGTAAATAATGATATCATAGCATGCATCCACTTTAGTATAGTTATGGAGATCCACCTCATTTACTTTATGACATTTTACACCATTTTTTATGGTTGACTAAAGTATTTCTTAACTTATGAAATAAACTTATAGTGATGTGAAATTAGATAATAGTTAAAAAATTCTAGTAGTTAGTAATTGAAATGTTATTTTTGAAAATTGAATGTTTTAAGATAGACCTTATTTCTATGTATTCAAATCATAATGAAAATAAATATTTATATAGTGTAGAATTGATTTTTTTAATCTTAAAATTTAATAACTTTGGTATGCTTGATATTTAAGAAGTTTAATAGTTATGGGATTTTTGTGGGTCAGATATGTTTTATGTGTAATCTTACACTCCATAGAAATTATTTGAAGTATAAAATAATTTTATAGTTTGCAAGATTGATCTCACATTCTTTATGCTTATGTGACCTAGTTTGTCATTTGCCCCACTCTATGTTGTCTCCTATTACATAAGGAATGATGTATTTTAAAATATGTAAAATAAGCTATTGAATTGTTAGAGTCATGTTCTCCTTAGTTAATCCCATTAAAATAAAAAAATTATTTCCTTGGTAAATGTGAATTAATTTTTGCCTCAGTCATTTTAATTTTCATTTGCATAAATTTTTTTGGTATCACATGCACCCACACTCAAATAAAATTATCGAAAAAAGTGTGCAATACGGTACGTGGTGGCTGCACAACTTTTACGCTTTCATCTTCCTTTCAAGAGAAGGCTCGACACATGTGTTTTCTTGTCAAACATTTTCTTGGGAGCTATATTTGCAAGTTTGAGATTTTTTTCCTGCTGACACATCATCTCCTCACCGTAGGTTATCTATACCGCTTATAAAGTTATCTGATTAAGGAGTTTTCCTGAGCTAGCTGATATTTTCTTTTCTTTTCTTAGCCTTTGGGATGGAAGTTTTGAGATGGTACCTCGAAGTGATGTGATCAATCAACTAGGTCCTTTGCCAAGCTGTGGTTCTTAGGATCTGATCGCATATGAACATGTATCTTTGCTAAATATCTAAAGGGTATTAATGCAATGGCTGAGAGTTAATGCAAAGATCTTTTGTAGCCTAACCAAGGGTATATGATTGGATGTTCTGCTATTAACTGTCAACACCTGACAATAATTAATCTAGACTAAGGTGGTGTTTCTTTCTTTTGGCAGCTATATAAGGAGGGAAACGACACAAAGAGAGATTTTTTCTAAGTAACAGACTTTTCAAGGAATTGTTTCTTTGTAAAAAGAAGTCTTTTCTTTAGTTTTCTTAAGGTTATTAGAATTATTTTCAAAAGCAAGTTACAAAACTACTTTATTCCAGCATGTTATATCTATTAAGGTTTAAACTATTGTCAGATTGGCATCCAACCTTTGTTTCAGAAGTTCAGTTTATAATTAAAGCATGAATTATTGAGGAGAATTTGTTGAGACTATTCATGTATGGCCTTTTTCAAGCTTTATTTCTTTATATTGTTGTTTTGAATGAAACACTATGTCCTGCAAGCTATATTCAAATAGTTTAAGTAGTGGATTTCTATGCTTTATGTTTGTATGGTGGAATAGTGAATTAGGAGAATTGGACTATGTCATTGGACTTTTCTATTTTTCTTAAAGTTATTATTTTGTTATATTATGTTGTATTAGGAGACAAAGTTCTTGTAATTTTTGGAATATCGTTCTTTTACTCATAAGAAATATTTATGTTTGATTAGACCTCAATGAACACTGCTTGCAGAAAGATCTAAAAGTCTACACTATGCTTGAAGTTAGCCTTTTTCTTTCATTCTCTTTCCAACAATGAGGGGATGTGGCATTTTGTGTCTTTTTATACCAATCATAGGAATAATTTGGGTTTGAAATGTTGTAAAATCTTTGGTGCATCAACTTTTATGTTTTATATTTACATTTCTTTTCTCCCCTTATCTCAAAACCCAAAAGAAGACTCAACTTTCTATAAAATCCCCAGAGGTATTTAGTGAGACAATTTATCCCCCACTCACTGAATTTCCCATAAGACTATCGGAGAAATGTAAGTTTTGATGATGAACAATTATTTTTCTGGCACACACGGTGGGACTAAAAAAATTTAAATGCTTGATTAGAAGTCAAAAATATTTCTTGAATCAGGCTAAGGAAGGAAACTAGAAGTTTCATGACCAAATTCCAAACAAGAGCATCCTCGAAAGGCCACTTCTAGTACTCTCAGTTACCTCCCTCAAATCCTAGGAGAAGAACTACAGGTTTTGTATCACCTGTAAGGAGTAATAGAGCGAGAATTCAAAGCCCAATAGCTAGAGCTTTATCTACTCCACTCAAAGGCTTATACTTCTAGATAATATTTCTTGTATATCTTATTCATAGGAATCTTTTCCCCATGGCTCATGTACCTCCCCCTCCTCCAAAAAAAATTATAACATATGATAGTGGTAGTCCACTACAACCACCCACACCCCCAGATGTATGGCCTGCCATACCTACTAATACCCTCAAGGCTATTCCAAGATTCTCTAGAGAGGATTTCAAAACCCCTTCCAAACAACTTCAAGATATAGTAGAGGTATGTAGGGTACATAACATATTGAAGGAAAACATCACGCTGAGACTAATAGCTGCCTCTTTTAAGGGTAAGGCTCAAGATTGGTATAGATCTTTGGCCTCAGGTTCCATCCTTTCCTGGGACTAGCTTATAAAATTCCTATTCGAATGATTCTCAAAAAAAGGAGATCGTTCCTCACTATTGCAACAACTAATTACCATCAAGAGGGCTCTGCATGAAGCCATGAGTGATTTCAACACTAGGTTCCACAAGACCTAGCAAAGGATCCTTGTGATTGCTCTACCTTAGACCGCAATGGTATTCATGTTCTATCTGAAGGACTTTAACCGAGATATCATAGTCATGATAGCCTCCATGGGAGGGGATATCCTGCCTGATGCATTCGAGGTGGTGGTATGCATAGAGAATAACTTGATCAATGTTGGGAAACTTCTGCCTCGATCACCAATGCCAGTATTTATAGAAATATCTGATGGCCATTAAGAAGAATCCAATTCAAGAACTCCTACAACACAATTAAATTTGGTCACCCCTCAGCCTACAAATGAGTATCCTACTACTCAAGAAAGAAAATCGATTATTTCCTCAATGGCGGAGGATATCATTGATATAAAAGATCTTATGCAGAATTTTGCTAATGAATTAGTCATTATCAAATCACAATAAGTGACACCTCCAAAAATGACCACTCAGGTCTATGGTGGAGGAAATCCACCTTATCAATAGAATTCATATCAAGGATCCTATAGAGGAGGAGGTAAATAGACATCATTGACAAATCAAATAGTTTCAAACACATGGTCATTACCAATAGTGAAGGGTATTTTGAATAAAGAGAGTCTTACACTAGAATAATTTGGTGGAGGACAAAAAATTTTGGTGCTTCCTATGCAAGGATAGCCATATGCCCTGAAACTTCCCAAGGGGAAATATGCAGCAAAAGGTGGCAGAATAAAAAAGTAAGGATATGATTCTAAATGCAGAAAAGTATGGGTCATTTGAAATGGAGAATGCTCATTTTAGGGCATAGATGCAAGGGATGTCCATGGAGAAAAATTAGACATTGCTCCTGACCAAGCTCTTTTCTCATGGTTGGAAGAAGATGAGGCTATGTTCACAAATGAAGCCCTGATGATTGCAATTCCACAAGTGCAGTCAAATTACAAGACAAGATTGAAAAGAAGGCTCATGGGAGAATATGTACAGTAAGCTCTACCACATCCACAACCGCGTCAATAGTTCCCCCCAAAGAAGCAGGTTTCATTTCCCATTGTCTGATCTTGTTTGTAGCCACATAATGTACCGTTGGCGAAAAAGGAGACAAAGAAAGCACTAGGCCCAGTCATGATGGAACGTTTTCTCCCAAAAATGAAAAAAATACCACTGTTTAAGCTTAAGGCCCAAATAGTTGGGATGCTTAACGTAGTGGACTAATTGAAGAAGGTACCTTCCAATGTATCATTGTGGGAAATCATATCAATTCTTGAGTAGAAAACCCTTGTTAAGAAATAACTTGCACAATAGAAGAATATGATATGAAATATGCTGCAAATATTTGATAATAATTGAGAATAACAAGCCACTTCGAGGGGGAAAACCTCCAAATATCTCTAATGAGAACACACTTCACACTTCATGATGAAATAAGACTCACAACCTCCTATATATACCTATTTATGCCAAGGATATCACCTAGGCTAACTTAGACACACCTATATAAGACTTAGGCTGACCTAAACAACTAAATAACAATATACTAATTATAATATGACTTAATAGAGAGTTAAGATAGCCACAAGCCACTATTCATAACCCTGATGTACAATAATATTAAGGGCGAGCATGCCCCCTTCTTCAAATAAGCATTGTCCAATGCTAATCAAGTTTGAAAACTTTTGAATGAACTCCTCGCCTTCCCATGTGGCATCTTCAATTGGTAACTTCTTCCATTGGATGAGATACCTGATAGTTCTATTCCTCGCTTCTTTGTGCAGTTTGACAAATTCACTCGGTTCCAAAATGATTCTTCCTTCTTCATCCGTCAGAAGTATTGTTTGAGTGGGAATATTATGCCCACTACCTTCTTCAAATAGGAAACATGAAAAATTGGATGTATCTTTGTTGTTGGTGGCAACTCAAGCTTGTAGGCAACACTACCGATCTTCTGCATGATTTGGTATGGACCATAATACTTTGGAGACAACTTATTATTCTTTCTTTTTTGCTTTAGTGAGATTTGTTTACAAGGCTGCAATCACAAGAAGACCCAATCCCCAACTTCAAAACTTCTTTCACTACGATGTTGGTCTGCCTGTTGTTTCATTCGATTTTGTTCCATGGATAAATTCTCCTTGAGTCCTGAAAGTACTTGTTGTTGATGAAGCAAGTGGTCTTCTACTACTTGAAATCTTGGGGACACCTTAATTGATGATGTGATGGAAGGAGGATGATATCCATAAAGTGCCAAAAATGGAGACATTTTTTATGAGCTATGAAAGGAACTGTTATACCACCATTCTGCAAGTGGTAGCCAATCTACCCACTAAGACTGTTTCTCTAAAGTGAAACAACGTAGATATCCTTCCAAACACTTATTAACAACCTTTTTTTGCCCATCTGATTGAGGGTGGTATGAAGAGCTAAGAGCCAATTGAGTACCCAAACATGAGAATAAATCTTTCCAAAAGTGACTAGTGAAGATAGGATCATAATCACTAACAATAACTTTAGGTGTACCATGTAGCTTTTAGATATTCTCCAAAAAAGCTTTAGCCACTGCACTTGTTGTAAAAGGATGTGCTAATGCAATGAAATGTGCATATTTAGTGAGCCGATCAACTACCACCATGATGACATTATGACCTTTAGATTTGGGAAGCCCTATGATGAAGTCCATGGATACCTCTTCCCAATGCTGGCTAGGAATAGATAAGGGTTGCAAGAGACCTGGTGTCTTAATTGTCTCCCCTTTATGCCTTTGACACACCAAACATTCAGCCACAAATTTTTGAACATCACCCTTTAGCTCCTCCCAAAAGAAATCTTTCTTGACTCGATGATATGTCTTCAAAAATGTTGAATGACCACCCACTGAAGACTCATGCAACTCTGTGAGAATCTTGATTTTAAGGTTGGAATTCTTGTAGAGATACAAATGCTCTTTATACCAAAGAGTATCTCCCTTCCAACAAAACTTATCTAAACTACTAGGATCACTTTTTAATTGCTTGATGAGATTACTTGTCACAACATCATTTTGCCACTCTGCTTTGGCTTCCCTCCACCTAATTTGCTTGTAATATTGAAAGGGTGCACAATAAGGCTTCATTTTTCTCATCCTTCCTTGACAGTGCATCTGCCACAATATTTTCTTTCCCTTTCTTATATACAATCTCAAAGTCACATCCTAACATCTTAGTGACCCATTTTTGTTGCTCTTCAGAAGATAGTCATTGTTCCAAAAAATATTTTAGGCTATCATGATCTGTCTTAACCTTGAAATGTCTACCCAATAGATAAGGCCGCCCATTGTTTCACTACATGGAGTATTGCTAGCATTTCCTTCTCATAAATAGGTTTTAGTAGATTCTTACCTTTTAATTGACGACTCTCAAAAGCAATTGGTCAACCTTCTTGCATAAGCACTGCTCCTATCCCATTTCCAGAAGCATCACATTCCACAATGAATTCCTTGGTGAAGTCAAGAGTGGCAAGTACTGGAGTTGTACACATAGCCTCCTTCAATCTCTCAAATGTTGTATTGGCAGACTCATTCCAATGAAAGGAATCCTTCTTCAATAGAGTGGTGAGAGGTGCTACTATACTACCATAATTCTTCACAAATCTTCTATAGTACCCTGTCAATCCCAAGAATCCTCTCAGTTTCTTAATGGTTTTTGGAATAGGCCATTCCATGATAGCCTTAATTTTGTTAGGGTCCACCTTTACTCCTTCATGTGAAACTATGTGTCCTAAATACTCCACCTCTGTAAGACCAAAAGCACACTTGGATGGCTTAGCATAGAGTTTATGATCTTCAAGTATTTGTAATGCTTGGTCCACATGTTGCAAATGTTCTTCCCAAGTCTTGCTATAAATTAATATATCATCAAAGAATACTAACACAAACTTTCTCAAGAACTTCTTAAAAATGGAATTCATCAAACTTTGGAATGTAGATGGTGCATTGGTAAGACCAAATGGCATCACCAAAGGTTCATAATGACCCTCATGAGTCTGAAATGTTGTCTTACAAATATCTTCCTCCTTAATCCAAATTTGGTGATAACCAGATCTAAGATCTAACTTGGTAAAAGAATAGCTCCATTTAATTCATCTAGCAAATCATCAATGACTGGAATTGGAAACTTATCTTTAATGGCGTACATGTTGAGCATTCTATAATCTAGACACATGTGCCAAGTATCATCCTTCTTACGTACCATCACCACAAGTGAGGAGTAAGCACTTTGGCTATGCGTAATGATTCCTGCCTCTAGCATCTCTTCAACAATCTTTTCTATCTCACTCTTTTGTATGTGTGGATACCTGTAAGGCCTGATATTTGGTGGTTGGCTCCTTGGGACTAACTGTATGGTATGATCATGATCCCTCTTAGGAGGAAGTCCTTTAGGCATATTTCCAAGAACAACTATGTGATGATCAATTATAGCTTGCAAATCTGGATGAGTAGGAGCATTAGATTGAGAGACTTCTAATGAACATAGTTGGGCCACAAATCCATCCACTCCTTTCTTAAGAAAATTTTGCATTTGATGAGAGCTTACCATTTGTGGAGATTTTTCCTTCAACCCCCTTAGCTCTACTAGCCTTCCTTCTGATTGAAATCTCATGAATAGTTCTTGGAAGTTCATCTCAATTGTTCCTAATGTAGTAAGCCATTGTACTCCCAAAACAATATCTACTGCACCCATGGATATCACATACATTGGGGTATCAAGTTGATAATCTCCCATGGATAATTTAATGCTATGACACTTCCCTAAACAACTAATTGTACCACCATCTACAATCAAAACTTGAAACTCTGGAGCTAGATATATGAAACAATTTAAATGAGTAGCTAACTTTTTGTTGATGAAATTATGAGTACTACTTGAGTCAATCAACACTGTTACCTTCTGCTTCTTTAGGAATCCCACTACCTTGAGAGTTTGTGGAGCATTGAAACCTAAGAGTGCATGGCAAGAAATGATTGGTTGAGAATCATTTGATTCCTCATTTGACTCCCTTTCATCTTCTAGTATGGGTTCCTCCTCTTCTTCCTCATTGGGACCTTCAATATAAAACAATTTTTTTTCACTACATTTATGTCCTCAACTGTATTTGCTATCACAATTGAAACACAAGCCTTTTTCTCTTTTCTCCTCAATTTTTTGTGGATTCAACTTAGTAGGTTGTGTTGAATATCCTTTCTCTCTTGTCACATTAGCCCCTTGCTTCTTAGGAATCAAATACTTCTCCTCTACCTTGCGTGCTAAGATAAAAGACTCATTTATGGAACTAGGGCTAAACATTCATACCTAATGTTGAATGTGATCCTTGAGACCACACAAGAATAAGTCATTCAATTTTTCCTCCATAATTGTATCCACCCTTAAGGATAGATTGTGGAATTGTTGAATATAATCCTTAATAGATCCTGTTTGTTGAAGTTTAGCTAGCTGGCTGAAAAAGTTGTCTATGATGCTATTGCTATATTGTGCTTGGAGTTCCTCTGTAAAAATTGACCATGAGACGGTGAGCCCCTTTTTACTTCGATGAGTGCAAAGCCAACGATACCAAATAAATTGATTTGGTTCTAGATATAAGGAAGCCATCATGACCTTTTGTCCATTTGGGATTTGGTGTACTTCAAAAAAATTCTCCATTTGGTTTATCCATGTTAGAGGATCCTTACCATCGAACTTGCGCATATCCACCTTTAAAAATAAATTCCTAGATCCCATAGGATTACTAAAGCTTGTGTCAATAGTAGCTGACCTAGAATTTTCACCTTGGCTATTTGAGAACTCCTTTCTTGATTCAGCCCTGTAGGTGCTTAACATGTTTCGTATGTCTGATATATCTCCTCTTAGGTCACACATATCCATCTTAATTGAGGAAATTTCTTCCTTGACCTTATTTATTTCCTCATTATGAGTAATATCCTTTATTGTTTCACCATCCTTATTAGGAGTCTTCCCCAAAGTGACATTCTTTTTACCCCTTGTTGAAGGCCCTGACATGATGGAAACCACTAAATTTGAAATAAATCACACAAATGAAACTTAAATTCTCTCAAAATTTTACTGTAATCTCCTTTATTATTTCTTCAAAAACCCAATAAAAATTAGACTCCAATTCAACAAGATGTGTGAGATATGTAGATTCCAAAAACATAGTGTAGAAACCCTAATTCTGCAATAATCCACTTAATTCTACTCCAATTCTTCTGAAATCTATACAGTAGCTTCTTCAATATTTTCTTCAAAAACCCTTTAAAAATAAAAATAAAATTCGCCAAAATCTAAAAGATATACTCTTCCCAAAATCGTCTTTAAAATTGAGAAAAACCTTGCCTCTATGGTGCCAAGATCATGCTCTGATACCACTTGTTAAGAAATAACTTGCACAATAGAAGAATATGATATGAAATATGCTGCAAATACTTGATAATAACTAAGAATAACAAGCCACTTTGAGGGGGGAAACCTCCAAATATCTCTAATGAGAACACACTTCACACTTCATGATGAAATAAGACTCACAACCTCCTATATATACCTATTTGTGCCAAAGATATCACCTAGGCCGACTTAGACACACCTATATAAGACTTAGGCTGACCTAAACAACTAAATAACAATATACTAATGATAATATGACTTAATAGAGAGTTAAGATATCCACAAGCCGACTATTCATAACCCGATGTACAATAATATTAAGGGTGCAACAACCCTACTCCAAGAAGCATTAAAGGTGGAAGGAAAAATTTTGCAGGCCAATGGGACTCAGTTGAAAAATAAAAGCAAAAATGATAGATTTTTGCTTCCCCCTTAGGCTCCTAAAGCAATGGCTTATGCAAATAACATGAACAACACTAAAGATAAATAGGTAAGTGAAACAAAGCCCATGCCTTTCTTTCTAATGCTTATAGTAGGAGATAAATTGTTCCATAATAATATGATTGATTTGGGGGCTAGTACAACTGTTATGCCAAAACAAGTGGCAGATGCTTTAAAACTTAATTATGAACCCCTAGAAAAAAGAATTATGCAACTATATGGAAAGAAAGTCCTGACCGTTGGTCAGATAAGGGATCTGTCCCTAACCCTCTTCTCCTGCCCAAGCTAGACAGTCACTCAAGAAGTAGTAATAAAAGACATTCCACTAGTTTTCAAAATGTGTCAATCAAGAGATTTCATCACCAAATTTTTTGGATACCTAGCACTTGATTGGTCCCACCTAATATGGAGAACTAAACATGGGGCAAAGATGAATATTCTATCTGAATCGTTGCATCCCAAACATATTGTGGCTGATGCAAATCTATGCTTCGGAGCTGCCCATACCTCTACCTTTCAATAGGAGAGATATTGTGTAGAAATTCCCAAAGAGGAAGATGATACAGGTGAGTGGATTTGAGAAGAAGAGGTGTTGTTCAATCAGTTCGTTGATTCTGATCCATTTGGAAACTTCCATGCTACAGGGCTAAGAACCTATGTAATTTTCAATGGAGATAAGGTCTTTTTGAAACTAATGAATATTCGAGAGAAATATAATGACCCATCTGATAATCATGTGTGGACTGTACATTTTGATGGTGCCAAGTGCAAGTTTGGTCCCAGAGTAGGTGTCCAATTGATATTTCCAAGTGGATCGGAATACCCTAGAACTTATCATTTTTAGTTTCCATGCTTTGGTGATGATACTGAATATGAAGCTTTGATCCATGGATTGAGTCTAGCAAAACAAATGGGTGCAAGTAAGATACAAGTTTTCAAAAATTTAGAATGAGTAGTAAGCCAAATCCATGGGCAAGCAACTACACTAAATACAAGGCTAAGATCTTACATACATAATGTATGGGATCTCATCAAAATTTTTGAAGCCTTCGATATGCAAGGGAATCCCTGACCTTAAGAGAGAATCGTTGATCAGACATTTCTTATAAGAACACACTTAGAATCAGTTTCCAATCCAACAAGGCAAAGATTCTTCACATTTTTGAAGGATTGTAAAAAGCTTGAGGTCAGAAAAAATAAAAGATTTGTAGTTGGCAGGAAGGCCTATCATGGGGATAAAAGAAAGCTAAAGGATTTGTGCTATGAATATGATCTCAAAGGTTACGACCCTAGTATAGTTCAACCAACGATTGCCCTAGGTGAAGAACCCAAGTCCATCCAGCAGAAACAAAGGATAGTCCACTTGAAGGTTGAAGCTCTAGTAGTACAAGAGTTCGTCAAATGGGGTGAATCAAAGGTCATATGTCCTATCAATTTTTTTGCTTAGATATTAAATATGGTCCCATTTTGGAAAAGGGATAGCGATATCCAACTTAATCTTGACTTTCAAGACTTAAGAAGGATTTTGCTGAAACACCATTACCCCTCGACACTGATGTGGTGATTCTCCCATAAGCTAACGAGGACAAAGATCTCCTCTTTGATAGTTGACTCCCCAAAGAATAATGAATTTATCATTATGGAATCCAACTGACAAAGGACGATGTCTAACACCAAGTGGGAAACATTTGAATGCCCAAAAACACTGTTCTGGCTCTCCGATGCTAGTGACATTTTTCAAAGGGTAATGGGCATTACTTTAAAAGGATGGGTCAACCAAATTATTTTCATATATCTAGGTGATTCATTAGGAAAAGATGATCATCTTGATCATCTAAAGGGGTTTTCTTCAAAATACCAATAATTTAGTATTTTTCTTAATTTAGAAAATTATTTCCTTGGAGCATCCATAAGAAAGCTTCTTGATTGTACAGTGTCACAAGAGGAAATGGTAAATGGTCATGAGAAGGTCCAAAGCTCAGAATTGGACATAAGATCTTTTCCAAATAAGTTTAATCTTGTTAGAGGATTCATGCCATATTTCACAAGCATTGTGACGCCGGTCGCCCTGATGATTAAAGAGAACATGTATTTTCAACAAACTTCCAAGGGCACAATGGTTATCAAGCATCTAGAGAAGTACGAGGAAGAAAATGAAGAGTGTCCTTTAAAATTCCCTTTAAGGAAAAGGAAGCAAAAGAGAGCTAGTGTGCGGAAACATATCACAAGAGGAAAATTTGACAAGTTTCTAAAGAAACTAAAAGCTAGATTGAGTTTGCTTGAAACCATTACACTTGACAATTTCCAAGGTCTAGTAGAACCACGAGGGTCAAATTTTGTTACTAAATATAGGATTTTCCCAACAACTTCATTGTATTGTTATTTGTAAGAGGGAAAGTTAACAAAATAACCAATAAGAGCCTAACTAGGTTAATCAAATGTGTTGAGTTGGAAACTCAAAGAGATTGGCACAATCACAAATGAGCTACCCTACTGATAAACCAAGTTACCCTATAGTAAGTTCCTCATGTTCAATTTTAGTCTAACTTTGACAAAGATTGAGTTTATTGTTAATTTTAATCCCAAATTAATTTTAGCTGGTCCTAAAGCATGAAATGAAAATAACATATGATGGGTTATTTTCCCATGAGTGTTTGAAAACACTATTACAATGAATATCAAATTCCTTTTCTTTCACTTCAATAATCCATGCTCCTCTTAAATCCCACAATCCATGCTCCAAATGTTAGATAAAATAAAGAAACAAGAAGATATGAGGGATAGATAAATGACTAAGCATAAAACCCTAAAACTTAAACCAAGTTACAATGCAATTTGACTTTAGGTGCAAAATTGAAAAAAATTATCTCTACAAAAATTGAGAAACATCTACACCATTGCATATCTTATGAAATTCTACCCCTTCTAAAAAAAATCTCTAAAATAGACCAAAATATGACCAAGATATGGCCATTTTAAGATGGGGTGCAAAGTAAGAAAACAAAGGCGACCATGTTTACAAAGGTAGTTCTATATTTGCAAAAGTGACACTCTGGTGAAAAAAGAGAGGAAAAACTTTGTGCTAAACTAGGGACCTCAAAGGCCACTCTGTGATGACAAAAGTGACTATGTTTGCAATGAAAACTTGTTATATTCACAAAAGTGATGCTCTGGTAATGTTAAAGGTGATGTCACTTCCTAGAACCTACAAAAACATGATTTCTAAGCCAAAATGTCAAATTTGTAAATGGTTAGCCCTCCTTCTAGTGACAAAGTATGAATGATGATCTACACCAAACTAAACAAAGACAAGACAAACAAGGTTAGTCATTCAAATTAGCACAAACATCATTCCCTATGAGATTCTTGATCATACTAAATGATGAAAACATGAAACATAAGCACAAATGAAAATAAATGAAATCATGCAAACACACAAAATAGATCAAATATCCATTGCATAGGGGGATTGGTGTCACTTTGATGTGGAAAGTGGCCCTTTCCTAATCCCTTGTGATAAGGTTCAAGATCCTTGATGAATTTGAGTAGTGTAACAATTCCTAAGATTGTGGATGAAAATGGATTTGATAAATGCCAATTTCCCTCAATGATAGTGATAAAAATTTGATGATTGATGGATGAAATGAGCCTAATGACTTTGCATGAGATGATGGATCCATTTCAAGTAGAAGAGGCTTCTACTTATAGGAGTGAAGGGTTGAAGAAAGAGTGAAATTGGTGAATGTGAGATTAAATGGAGAGCCAATAGGAATGTGTAACACCGTAAATCTGAAAACTAAACTTTATTTCAAATATCACCATGATGTCAGTTCATAGCAAGCAAATAAAGTGGTGTCCTTATGAAATAATTCAACATGTCTAACATTGTTAAAAAAATAGCAAAGTAAACTAATTGAAAACATGAAATACACATTGAATACTTATTCCATAGTGGATTGGTGCTTCTATGGAAAGAAGCCCTTTCCCAATCCTTGATAAGCTAAATGATGAAAATGATATGAAGTTGTAGGATGATGATCCAGATGAAAATTCTAACTTGGATGAGTTGTGTAGGATTAATATAATAGAGGGGGTATCTATTTATAACCAAGAAGGATAGAAGAATGTCAAACATGGAGGATGTGGGACTAAAGATCCACCAATGACAAGATTCCATTTGTCAAGATGTGAGAGGTTGAGGAATGAGCAAATTTTGGTCAATGTGCCAAAGAGGGGGAGATTTGAATTTTGAATTTGATGACAAGATGAGTTAAATGCTAAGTTTGACTTGTGTGAGAGACATGTAAGATCTCATAAATGCTTTGTTGGATGTACATGTCAATTTGAGGGAAGATTTGAATTTGGAAGAATATTCTCTTTTTATGCCATGTTGAGAGAAAATTGAGAATTTAATAAATCAATAAATTGATTTATTTGTGCAAGTGGGAAAACCTAGAGGATGTGACATGAGTTAGATTAAATTAATTAGGATTAGATTAATTTAGTGAGGGATTAGATGATTTTACTTTTTGACTTAGATTTATGGAGTAAAATAAATCAAAAAGGGGATGAAAAGTGATTTAGAATTTGTTAAATAATGTTTTTTGATTTATTTAGCTAAAGGGAATGATGTTAGTGGTTTAATTAAATAAGTTTGATTTATTTAATTAAATGAAGAAATTTAGAAGACTAATTAAATAAACTTGATTTATTTAATTAAAGAGATAACCTAGGAGATTAATCAATTAAACTTGATTTATTTAATTTATTGGGTGAATAAGATTTGATTAAATATGAGGAATGCATGATATCAATTTCGGATGAAGTTGGAGCACATTTTGGGGAATGTGTAGAGTAAAGGAGATGTAAGAGAGATTAATGCATATGGATGAGGATTTGAAAGGATGTAAGAAGAAGTAAATGAATGTGGTTGGAGATGTGAGAGGATGTAAGAGGAGTTATTGAAAATGTAAGAGAAGTTATTGAGGATGTGATAGGTTTTTTGAAACCTTTGGAGAAAAATTGAATGAGGAAGTGGTTGAGAGGAATATTCCTTGGAATATTCCTTTGTGAGGATAAATAGAGGAATTAGATAATTGAAAGAAATGAATTTCATATGCAACCTAGTTAGTTGACCATAGGCTGATTTAACTCTTTGAGGGAGTTAAAAGCTGGAGGATTTATTAATGATGATTAGAAAGTGATTTAGGATTAATTAATTTAAAATTAATTAATTGGAATGGGTTAGGAGATTGTGACATTTGATTTTATTTATTTAATCAAATGAGAGGACTTAGGGGGATTTAATTAAATATTTTTATTTAATTAAATATGATGAACATTAGTTGCCCATATGGGCGTGGTTCGGTGGTCAAGTCGCTTGGTTGTTGTGGCGGCCACCAGAGTTCAAACCCTCGCTGGGCCATTGTGCTCGCAGGCCTTGTGCCTTCGGGTTTGCCTTCGCTGGGCCAATGTGCTCGCGGGTTTGGTTGTTTCTTGTGGTTTGTTGTACCCGGTTCATAGCTCCGGTCAAAAGCGTTTACCCCTAATACTATGGGTGCATTGCACCTTTTTTAAAAAAAATAAAAAATAAAATAAAAAATATGATGAACATTAGTTAGAAGAAGGGTGGATTAATCAAATAAATTTAATTATTTGATTAATAGATGAATTTGTTGATTTTAACTAAATAATGTTAATTATTTAATTAACTGGTTAGTTTGGGGTGATTTAAGAAGAAATGGTGTTAGTTAATCGAAATTAGATGCATAGTATCAATTAGGACTTTTTAAGTGTCTATAGGTCCCGCTTTAACCAGAACCTATTTCAAATCAAATTCTTGGTAGGATTTCATTATCCTAGATCTGATGTTGGCTTGTAGTGTTGTAATTTCAGGAAATTTTCATAAACAAGTATAAATACAAGGTTATTTTAGATAATTTCACCTAATATTTTAAAGAGAGCATTCCTAAGGAAATTTTATCAAATCAAGAGGATTATAGAGCTTTCAAGAGTAAATTATTAAGAATTTGGAGCAACATTCAAGATTCAAGCATCATGTCAAAGTATTCATGCATCATGTGTGTTTGTGAGCTAACATTTGTGATGTAGGTTTTCATGATTCAAGAAATCATTCAAAGACATTATATCATATCAAGATTAAGAGTCAAGAAACACATCCATTGGAGCCATTTCACACAATATTGCAACCTTTATTTTAGGGGTTTGATCTAGGTGATTTGGAGCTTGAACATATTTTTAAGAAAAAGTTGCAAGATTGAAGGAAGTTGTAAAAGTTGTCAAGAAGTTGTCATCTTCACGGAAACTCACCTACAGATCAAAAATTAGAATTTTTGAACTTGGAGATTAGACAAGATGAAATCTATAGAAGATCACTCAAGGATAAAAATGTTTTAGTCAAACCATAATACTAGGACTAAATCACCCCTTTGGGTGTATGAGTCCCAGTAGAGCTCTTTTTTCCAGTTTTTTGTACATCCTAATTTGCTAGAAAAAGATTCAATATTCTTCCCAGATTCCAATAGCACAACTAAATTGCCCTACCTGCCATATGAGTCCCAATGCACTTCAAAAAGATTAATTTAAAATTTTAAAATCTTGATTAGACATCTCCTATCCTCCAAGTTACTTTCTATCTAAATTATGTTTCTTAATCTGATCTCATGTTCTTAAGTTTCTAGGGTTTAACTAGTACATTCTAGTTTGTGTTTCTCCTTTGAAGCTTCATTTTAATGGTAAACCCCTATTTTAATCACACCTAAGGAAACCACCCCCTTGTATCCCTTCCCTCAATTAAGTCACTTCTTTTGAGGGATCTTGCTTTCCTAATGAACTAAGAGTGAAATAGGTCATAAACAGTTGTTGCATCTCACAAATGGTGGAACCATATTTCCTTGTGTTTAGAGAATATTTTAAAAATAGTGAGGAACTTGATTAAGTATGTGATTAAGATAATAAATTTAATTTAGTAATTGTTTAGGTGGGAAAGTGAACCCTAGGGTTTAACTATAATTAGGTGTCTTCCACTCAACATTTATAATTTATATTTGAAAGGGTATAAGGTTAACTTACAACAAGAAAGGTTCGTTAATAAACCCTTGGATTTGGATTATTTAGGGGGTTGAAAATGGAATTTTGATGAAAATTTAATGATGCAATATGCTAACTATGAAAATGTAATGTTTTGATATGAATTAAAACAAACTGGGAGCTGAAAACAAAAAATGTGTGAGAAGTAATTTGAATGTTAAATTGATTGATGATATAGCATTAAGCATAGATACAATATAGAAAGGATGAGAAGAAAGGGAAGGAATAAGGCATTTGCGTAACTGACAATCAACAAAAACCAATTGATAGCTACAATGTAATACATAAATATTTGTCAACATTCCCCCCCACCCTATTATATTGTTCCTACAAATGTATCCCCTAAAATAACTTATAATTCATCTTGCCAAGGGACCCCCCTTAAGGTTTACATGGAAAAACTTGTTGATTACAAAATATGTATACATTCTTTGAGAAGATTTTCCTTCTAAAGAAACAAATCCTAAATCAGGTGGAACTCCTCTAAAAGCTCCAAGCTAAATTCCTGAGTTTTTCCTCCCATGAAACTTCTAAATTATAGACCATATTTATTGGACAACTACCCTCAAATTTGGCTCCTCAACCCTTGTAAAGGTATAACCCATGGTCTAGACTATAATTACTAGACAACCAACCTTGATAGGTTATCTCCTCGACCCTCATAAAGAGGTAATCCTTGGTCATAGTCTCATGAACTCTCTAGGAAACAATCCATATTGAGCTCCTCACCAAACCCCTTACTTTTCCCCAAAAATAAAACTTCACAATACATGTATCTTCAAATCTATTGGCAATAACAAAGAAAATAAAATTAAGCCGAAAACGCTTCTCATAGAAAGAATCATCTCAAAGCAAGAAGCTAACTTGAGATGATGGAAATTCCTCCATCCTCCAATGCCACTAGCCTCCAATATGATAGTTCAAAGTAATAATCCAATAAAAATAGAACTAGAGAAAGAACTACAACCATTGATAGAGGGATAACAGATACAATAGATTTTTGATCAATCACTCCATCAAAAAACCCATACTTCAACGCTTCCACTGAAAAACATGTAATTGTCTCTATCAATATCCTTATGTACCATAGGTACAAACTCTCCAAAAAAACAAAAACTTGGACTTATCTTGAATGTCATTTTTCAAATTGAGGTGATAGCGAACAATATTGGCCTTGAGACAACATTATTTGGCATCATCAGTATCATCTATTTATTTGTATAGTAAGTTTAATCTTTGAGAGGTTAGGGTAACACCCACATTGGGTTTCCAAAAATAAAGTCTTTTCATAGGAATATAAAACTCTCTAATGTTGAAATCCATGCGTAGATATTGATAGAGTGAGATTTTGTAACATGCCTATCTATAGTTGATGACTCTACTTGCAAGTTGTTACTGGTGAAAATGACGATAAAGAAGTCAATCAAAATATTTTGTATTTTACACTATGGTTGTGGTGGAACCCTTATCTTTTCTTGTTCCACTAGTCTAAATTTCTTTACTTGGGTGGCTTCTTGGTCTGAAGTGAAACAAGGGTTTAGGATTTTATTCTATTTGGTGGGTTTTACTTAACATATTTCCTTGTCTTCTTGGTCCTTTCATTTTGGTCTAATCCTTCATTAACTTGGTGTGCTTGGTCTCAAGTTAATTTAAAACAACTTAAGTCTTTTGTATCCATGTATTGACGGGACCCTTATACCTGAAACCCAATAATCTTGAAATAATTATCAACACAAGAGGAGAATTAAGTCAAGATTGAGGGATCTTGCAATCTTTCCTTTATGCAAGGATGGGGTGGTGAGCTAAATCAAAACTTGAGGAGAATGAATTTAAATAATATGCAAACCCCAATTCTAGGTCTAACACTTGAAATGCATAAATCTAATACAAAATAGTATGAATCTGTAACTTTTCTAGCACAAAAATGAGATTTAATGTTGAGTTATAATTTACAAGACATCATTTACAAGGTGTCTTTCAAGCTATCATTGTTCATGTTTCATGTTCCATTTTTCATGTCCCATGTCCCATGTTTCATGTTTCATGTCCTTTTTTTTATTGTTTCATCACTTGGTTTGATTACCTAAATGGGTTTTGACCAAGGAAAACCCCTATTCCCTAACAATCAACACTTTATCTCTCTCTCTCTCTCTCTCTCTCTCTCTCTCTCTCTCTCTCTCTCTCTCTCTCTCTCTCTCTCTCTCTCTCTCTCTCTCTCTCTCTCTCTCTCTCTCTCTCTCTCTCTCTCTCTCTCTCTCTCTTTTGTGTGATTGCAGATCTAGGTGTCTTGGAGCATGAAGGACCTTTGTATATTAGGTTACAAGATTGAGAAAAATTGTTGGAATTGTCCCCTTAATTACAAGGTTGCTATATTCACTAAAATTTCACCTATAGCCCTGAAATTAGAGTTTCAGATCTTTAAACAAAGAGGAACAGAAAGAGCATAAATTTAAGACTAGATTCAAAATTTGAAGCTTTAGAAAACCCTAACTAGATTCATTCACTAGTTCTGGTGAATGAGTCCCAGTTTAGGTCAATTTTGAGATTTTTGTAGATTCGGATAACCTTTTTCTAGAAATCTATTCCTGTATAGAAACCCAGATCTAGGATTGATTCACCCAGATTAGCGAATGATCCCTAGTATGCCTAAATTTCAATTTATTCAACATTTTAGGCTTCCATTCAAGCTCTCTCAGGTTTTTATGTGCTCCTCTTTACTTTTCCAATTTGTTGTTTTAGTTTATTTGTATTTATAGTTCATTTAGTGAAGTTCTATACATCATTGAGCTCAATCATTATAAATTGCATTTCATACATTTTTCCAAGCCCTAGCTTGGTGGTGAACCACTCTTTAATCATCAAATATACCCTAGGATAGTCCCTTAGTATATATCTTTCTCCTATAATCATCATTTAATTGAGATCTCTAGGGAATCCTTGAATACGGAGTATAGAAAGATTGTTGCCCTAGGTCCTAAAACCCTAGAGGAAACTATTTTCTATCTTACATTTTGGTGAACCTACATTTAGAATATTTAATTTTCTGATTTGGAGTGCATCATCATCCTAGATCTTGATTGCATTAACATTGCATTGGGGTTTTCATTAGTTAATTGGCATTCTAGGGTTTCTAATTTTGCATTAGTGAAAGTACATATAGGTTGCAATTTTGCATCTCAAATCACTGAAAATCATATAAAATTTATATTTGCATTTAGTTTACAGATCATACAACATAAAAAGCATAAAAAATCAATTGAAAACTTTAGAAAATTTTGGAAACAACCCCCACTGGGACTCATACGCTCCTTTGGGCTAATCATTCCTAGTACAGATTTTAAACTACCTTTAATAGCATTAAAAACCTCATTTTTGTGCTTCTTAAGCTTGTTGGTAACATATACTATAAGTTTGTAAAGTTTCATGAACATTTGTTTTATGCATCTAGGTCAAAAGCTCAATTTAGGGTAGTCATTTTTTAAACCATTTCAATTACAAACATCATTAGATCTGAAAAATGCTCACATTTTTGAAACTTTACATAATATGGATAAAAGTACTTTTCACTTTTTCATATACAATTTTTATATTCATAAAGCTTTGCTTAATTTTGATAAAAGTGCTTTTCATTCTTGGATACATATTGTTTGCATTGTTAAAGTTTTGCATACATTGGATAAAAGTATTGTTCATATTTGGATATACATTGTTTACATTCTTGAAGCATTGCATAAAATGGTTAGAGGTGCTTTTCATTTTTGTTCAAACAATGCTAGTACCTTACCTTTCTATGAATGCTAAGAAAAATTTCATATCCCCTTCCTATGAGAGTGTTTAGTGAAAGAGAATACAACATTAGACAATCCTAATGATCATATTCATTTTTCTCCTAATATCTCTCCTATTCGCAAAGAGGATATTTTGGTGTTAGAAGAACCAATCAATGAGAGTTTTGAGCATCCTATTTGTTTGTCTCCTTCTACCTCTCTTATTAGGCAAGACATTGATGAACAAGAAGAAACAACCATGGGTAATCATGATGATAACATAACACAACAAGAGACCATTTAAACCTACCTACAAAACACTTCAACTAGTCTAAATTCACCTCCCAACACTTTCCCCCTTTGTGTTAATGTTTTGGAGTAAGAAATTGAATGCGAGGAGGATATGTTGGTGTTGAATGATCAAACCTTTAAGATCTATGAAAACCCTTTTTATGTTTCTTCCCTACCTATCCTATTTTGGAAGACATTATGGGACAAAGGAGTGGAAATTTGGACAATCTTGACAATCACGTTAGTTCTTCTCCTAGTATCTCTCCTAGTTTTGAAGATGATACTTTGATTTTAGAAGATCTAATTGATGAATTTCATGGGAATCTTGATTTCTTCTCTTCCACTAGAGAAAAAATAAGTTAACAAGGAAACACCATCATTGACAAGCAATAAAATCCAACCATCAATCATTCCCATACTTGCGATGAAGTCATTTTCGAAGAACCAATCCTTGAATTTCAAGAAAATTTGGTTTGTAGTTCTCCTAAAAACTCTCCTCCTAGGGAGGATATCATGGTGGAATAAAATGAAAACATTTTTTCTTCCTTAGATGATGGTGAAAATATGACACTAGATTGCCCTTTATTAGAAATACATTAAATCAAGATTGTTGAGGTTATGAATGCACAAGTGTCTATTAGATCCCCAATGAGTAATGGACCTCCTGCATACACCATGGGACATCCTAAGAATCCTCTAATTCCTTACCCACCTTCACACAAACCTCAAACTCAAAACAAACCCAAACTTATCCTTTGTACCCACCTAATAATAATGTGTCGCAACAGCTGAGTCATAATACCATTGCTCACACATATAACACTCAAAACAATCTACAACCAAGAAAAACACCTTCAATATCCCTCCCATTGTCTAATCCTATCCTACCAGGTCCTCCTCATTTTCCTCCACAAAGTGGAAAGGAGTACAATCTTGTTGAACAACTAAAAAATACTCCTACTAAGATATCATTGTGGGACCTTATTCAAGTATCCCCTCATTACCACAACATGATTCAAAGTGATTTACAACAAGTTAATATCCCTTATAATGTGCAATAGAATGACATAGTAGTCATGATTCAAGGAATAAATGCTAACATTTTTTTCCACCAAAGTGAACTACCCCCTTTGGAAGTGCAAAAGCAAAATGATTCTTTCATGATAACAGTTATCCATAATAGGTTGGGAATAAAAATAACCCTCGTTGACAATGACTCCATCTTTAATGTTTGTAGTGCATTAGTTTTGGATAAACTTGGCATGGATAAATAAAAAATTCAACCTGACTCTTTATCTATCAAGGGATTTGACAATGTAGGAAATCGATCGCTCAGTGTGATTACTTTGCCTATTACAACTGGAAAGGCCACATTAGAAACACTGATCCATGTTATGTCTCATGATATTTCATATAACCTACTTTTATGAAGGCCATGGATTCATGCAATGAATGGGGTACCTTCTACTCTTCATCATAAAATGAACTATATTTATAACAAGGTATACACACTTGAAGTTGACCCTGACCAAAATAGTTGTTTGAACATTGAGAAAAAAAAGGAAAATCCTTTGAAAACAATAACACCAACTACACAAGTGGAACCCATGCAACAAAAAGAGAAAGAAAAAAATATTGAGAAAATCATGAAGCTATTAGAAGATTATTGGGGTTTCTTAGACCTCAAACCAACATTCATGGGAGAATACAAGATCATAAACAAAGAGTTTGAAAAAGGAAAAGAAAAAGTGGTAATGTCAACAAAAAATTTGGAAGACACTTCGAAAGCATCCACCTCAACCACTTTAGAAGAAAAGACAACATACACAACAAACTTTGACAAAACGACTATCAACAACCACTAGATCCTAAAGAAATTAAAAAGCTTTATGGAAGAGGTTATGAACTTATGAAACAATTGGGATTTAGTGGAAAATTATGTGGTGCTCGAGAGCAAGGTATATGTGTCTATATAGAGCCTAACATGCAAGAAACAACCCATGGTCTTGGTTATTGTCCTTTGATAAAAATCAAACCATCAAACAAGCCTTCACTCAATATCAACACTCTTACAAAATATTCTTCTAAGCTAACTTTAACAATAGCACATCCTGAACTGGTAGGCACAAGTGGTTTTAATTGTTATCCTTTGGAAGAAATAGAGAAATCTTCACTTAATGTAAATGTCATCATGCAACACACTAATTATTTTAATTTGTTAGATTTTACACCCTCTTGTAAAAGAGAGAACAAAATCTTGCAATCTAAAGAGTCTTGTGTAGGTATGACACCTTGTACTAAGTAGGGGATATATTTGTCACAAAATAAAGGAACATCTTCTACCATTGATCAAGAGGATATCTTGTCAAGACTCCTCCAAGATCATTTGATATCCCTCCCTCTAAGAACACGAAAAAAAATTTAGTACAAGAATTCATTTTGTGCATATCTTAGAATTCATGGTCATGCTACTAATGAATGTAAGGGTTTAAATAATTGAATTCAACATCTAAATGATTGTGGTGCTCTTCCTTGTGTTGAAGCATCTAGTTCCTCTAATTGATACTTATTTTCATTTTATTCAACTTATCCTTGGCCTGCACTAAGTTGTGGCAAGGGGTTAGTTAGCCTTGTCCTCATATATCACTTGTTGTCTCTTTTGGCTTGTTGACCACCTTTCATATACATATAAGAGCAATCTTGAGATGTGGATGAGATGCCTTAAGTTGACTCGCATATGACATACTTATTCTTGATGTAGTTCGATTCAAAAACATATGAGTTGGCATAGGGCTTTCTGAATAATCTCTCATGTCTTCTTCTACTTTAAAGCACTTTCTCACAACAATGGTGTTAGAAACCACTTTAAAGTGGGGGCATACATTGACACTCATGTTTCATGGTGCGTTTTTCTTTCTTCTTGTGATGCATCCTTTTCTTGGTGGTGTCATTGGGATTGATTTCCTCTGAGAGTGATATTTTTTTGACTTTTCCTCTCTTGGAGACATTAGGTACAATGTTCCCTAAGAAGATACATTGCATGAATTAAGAGAAATCCCTTCAAACATTCCTCACACTATTTACAACATCGGTTATATGGCCACCTTCCATAACACACTTTACATGCCTATGGAGCCATCTTGTTTTTTCATGAGCTCAAAGCATACAAAGTTTTTCTTGTCTCATGAAGCTCTAAGTTCATTGTTTGTTCATGAGCTCCAAGCATACGAAGCTTTTCTTGTCTCATGGAGCTTGAAGATCATTTTGTGTGGTACCTTATCAAAGTTATCATGAGGTATAGCTTTAGTATGGTTGTATGGGAGGAAAATGAAGGCATGACTTCCCTTAGCCACTAGCATTTTGTGGACACATATTGGTCATATGTCTCACCCATTTTGCATACTCGCCCTATGAATGACCTAAACTTCTATGGTCCTAGAGTAAGCATATTATGGATAATCACCCCATGGATGACCTGAAGTTCTGTGGCCCCAGATTGAGTGCATTTTTGTCAAAGTTGGATCCACCTATCTTATTCATTTTTTTATTTATATCTTTGGCATTGTATGTTTTTGTATCTTGTTTTGTTGCATATCATACACCTAGTGTGTTTCCTTTTGTGCCCATGTTGGTTTGATGAAGGATCTTAGATTCTGGGGGCTTGTCCACATTGGTACAATAGGACCCTTCTTGAAAGTCTACTTTACTATGAGTTTGAAGCAAGTTCATCCTCTCACTAAAGTGGGGGCTAAATGTAGTGTCAAAAATTGTTGTCAATGACATATTCACACTTGTTTGGGCCCTCCTTATGAAATTGGTCTTAAGGATGCCTTGACTTAGTGTTGTAATGTGTTTAACATGGTCACATTAGGTCTTGGGCCCTTGTGTGCTAATGAACTTAAATTGTACCTTATTAAGGTGTTTTGAAGTGTTGTAACACACTTTCACACTTTTCTAAGGTTTTATTAATTAACTGAACCTAATAAACCTTAATCATGCCTTATTTAAAGTGTTGTTTGTATCATATTTTTACACTTTTCTAAGGTTATCATTAATAATTGGGATTTCTTATGCTTTAATTGGCCTTATTTTGCATCCACAAGCCTCATTTAATGTATCTTTTCAAGGATAATCCTAACAAAAATCAACATCCAATCATAATTCAAGTGTTTTCAGGTTGTTTGGCCTAGATTTAGTGATCTAGGACTCATTTGCCACCTTGGAAGAATGAGTCCCACCTAGGTTTTGGGTCTCGATCCTGGTTTCACACCTTTCTAAGAATTTTTGAATTTGGTCCCATAAATTATGCCTAATGGGACTCATTCGTCACCTTGGGTGAATGAGTCTAGTACCTCAGTCATAAATTTGTCACAAATACCAAACATCGTATCTCAAATGTGATTTTAGACAAGAGAGTGATCTCATTTTCCACCTTGGAAGAATGAGTCCCACCTAGGTTTTTGCGTCTTGATCCTAGCTTCACACCTTTCTAAGCATTTTTAATTTGGTCCCATAATTATGCCTAGTGGGACTCATTCGTCACCTTGGGTGAATGATTCTAGTACCTCAATCATAAAATTTTCACAAATACCAAACATCATATCTCAAATGTGATTTTAGACAAGAGAGTGATCTCATAAGGCTAGCAAGATGTATTATGCTAAATCACTCATGAGCCACATGGATATATTAGCTAGCAAGTTGTGTTATGTTAGGTCTCCATGCAATATGATGGTTTCCATAAGGCTAGTAAGTTGTGTTATGCTAGGTATCTCATAAAACACATGGCACCACTAGAAAGAAAGTTGTGTTATTCTAGGTGACCATGTTAAAATGGGTGCTCAAGTTCATGAATCAGTAAATTGTGTTATGCCAAATCCATGGACTATCTTACAAATCACACTCCAAGGAGGACTGATTGATAGGGGAATGGGTGCTTTATGGCCTTAGTCATTGAACACCACTTTTCTCATATTAACCTTCAAATATGATCTAGGATTCCAAATTGGATTGACTATCAACACAAAGTTAAGTCAATTCTCAACAAGGAAGACCTAGGGGGGTTCTTTAGGCTTTGAAGGGTTAACCACCAATTAAAATCTTGGAAAAGACAACATTCAACTCACAAAACCTAGTAATGCAAGATAAATGATGGATGAAAATGACAAAATTAAGTAACAACAAGTTAGGATGTATGTACCTGCGAAGCTTGGAAATGTAAAAATGTTGTCAAAATATGCTAGAGAGGACAAAGATGCCCTTATTGTTGTCTTAGTCCCAATGCTATTTTTTGAGGGAAATACAAAATCTTTGGATGTCGGATCAGAATCTGAAAGAACCTCTACAAAATACCCTTAGGAGGACTAAGATTCCCTTATTTCCAACTTAGCCCCATCTTGAATTTATGAAATCTCTAAATGTGATCCTAACACTCAATGTATGCACTTCCTTCTTCTTAGATATCAAGTCCTGAAACTTCTAGATCTAGTTTGTAGGTAAGTTTCCGTGAAGATGACAACTTTGTAATGCAAATTTACAAATTTGAAACTTTTAACTACAAATGATCTTCAAGTCTTCAAACTATATTTGCAAACAAAAACATGTAAGAGAGGAAAAAATTGTTGATTGTTAGTAAATGGGGGTTTTCCTTGGTCAAACCTCTTGTTGGTAATTAAACATTGGAATGAAATGAAATAATGAAGGGAAATGATGAATGAATAAAATTTTATGTTGTAACTCACCAAACCCTTATTATGAAGTCTGCAAACTTGTGTGAAGTGGCTAGCTTGAATGTAGATCTTGAATCAAAGGAATGCTTGATAGATCTTGACTTGAATTGCTTACTTCAATCAAAACCCTACATCACAAATGTTAGCTCAAAAACACACATGATGTAAGAATATCTTTGATATGATGCTTGAATATTGATGATGGCTCCAAAATGCTTGATGAACTACTCTTGAATGCTCTCTTGATCACAAACTTGCTATTAGGATGAATACTTGAATTTTTAGATGTTAGGATCAAAATGAATGAAAGGAACCTTATATTTACACTTATCTATACTTAATATCCAAAAGATACACCACACCAAACCAATATAGGGATTATTTAATTAAATGAGGCTAAATCTCACTAAGATTTGAAATTAAATCCTGAAAATAACTTAAGGAGGACTAAGACACACTAGGTGGCATCTTAGTCCTGAGGCATGAAACCTAGGGCATAGACTCCAAAAAGGGGCCTATTTAAGGTGAATTTGAAATCAAGATCCCAAGACCTTTGGAGCAAAAAGATGCCTTAGGTGGTGTCTTATTCCTAGTCCAAAAGTAGGGACACAGCCAAAATCATTAAGTTATCATTTATCATTTGATGTTTGTCGGGATTAGCCATAAAAAGATAAAATTTATTAGGCTTGTCGATGCCAAATAGGACCAATTAAGACATAAATAGGGATAAAAAAAGAAAGGTGGGCAAAAAAAAGTGTGAAAATTCAAGGGTATGCATTTTCCTACACTACAAGCACATAAATAATAAAATCAAAGTTGACCAAGAAATCACCTCAGGGGGTGAAAAAAAATTAACATCATAGGTGACAAACAAATATTAGCTTAGGGGGTGAAAAAAATATAATAATACAATGGATGAATGTACATCACCTCAAGGGGTGCACACATTTTAACATTACAAGGGATGAATATTACAAAGCCATGCATTAGAGGGTATTATAAACAACAACACCACAAATGGTGTGTAACAAATATCAAGAGGTTACTACTCAACACATGGTACATCACACCTTAGTGAGTCTCATACATGACATCATTGCTAAGAGAGAAAATATAATGGAATGAAGTATCACACTTTTAGGTAATACTAATCATACTGTTACAACAAAAGGGTACATAACATGCCATGAAAAGTCATAGTTTTAGGGAATATTAGACCTAATAAAACCACAAAGGAGACACTAACATAAATTAAGGAGGAAAAACTTTCATAAAAATCATTTAGTTCAAGGTCACACTTTCTAGGAGATTTATGATATCATTAGTAAAAAAGGACAATTTCTCATGCAATAGTTGTATGAGGTAATATATGCAAAGGGGGTATGATGCGCAAACCTTCCTTTGTTCATTAGGAAAAAGAGATCCCCTAGGTCAAGATTAACTTTCAACCCTTAGGTGAGTCAACCTTTGTGGATATCTTACCATTTTCCTTGTGACTTAGGATGGGATAAATCAGCCTGAAATCACTTTTGGGAGATGAATAAAAATACTAAATCAATGCACATATGCAATGCAACACATGAAATCACTAAATTAAACCTTAATGTGATAGAATTTAGAAATAAGTTGTAGATTTGAGAAGGGCTTGGTTTTATGCACCTATCAAAAAAAGGTTGTGTTGAGTGTCCTCCTAGGACTCATTTACCTAAGGGAGAATGGGTCTTGCTACAGGGGTTGAGAAGTTTCTTTCATAGTCCTCTAGTCCTATGTCTGGACTTCCAATTCCTTCAGGTTTCGTAGTTGAAAATTCAAAAATAAATTATGAAAGTGATTTTTTGTGGGTTGAAGAAAACTTTGACAACTTTGACATTTTTTCTCTTTTGATATTATTCAATCCTTCATAAACCTAAGATTTGCAGAACACACAAGATGGGATTTTTTTTTTTGGTGAATGGTGGTTCACCACCTTGGGTGAATAAATCCCTGAAAACATCTAGAAAGTGACTTTTGGTGATTGGTAAACATCATTCTACGCTTCTCAAATTTGTAATTAGTTTTATTTTTCTACTAATGTTGAGTTTCATATTGATGTTTCAAGTTTGAAATGGCATAATTAGGTTAATTTTATATTTTCATTTTTTCTCCCAAAAGTGTTATTAGAACTTGACCCCCATCATCAAATCATAAGGAAGCCTAAAGATTCCCACATTGAGTTGATTCACCTAAGGGTTGTTAGCCAATTCTTTGTGGGGATCTCATTTCCTAATTAAATAGAGGAAGATAGGTCCATCATACCCCCATGTTACCATCTCCATCTTGGTGGAACCTACATTTTTCTCCTATTCAATTAGTTGATATAACTATATTGTTATGCTATTCTACTATAATTGAGTGACTAGATAGTTTAGTCACCCTTAGTGATTTCCCATACTTCTACTAACCTATCTTAGATTGACTTGTAATGGCACTAGACCCTAAGACATATCTCACCTAACCATCATGGACATTTTATTGAGTGGTTCTGATGATGAAATGCACATCCTATGTCTAATGTAGATGATGTTGGAGAGAGCATCTCATACACTAGCTAGTGTAGCATCACACATCTAAATATTTTATTTATTGAAAATCATCCTATTGGTGATCATGTATGGTTAATATGATTGAATATTCAATAAAAAAAGTTGTATTTGGTATGTGATTTTAATTTTTGTAATCATTTTATGATAATTGTTGGTAGGAAAGAGCAGTAGTGCAAACACTACTAGGAAATTCCTACTGCATCTTGCCACAAAGTGCTTGTGGACATTAAGATTGAAAATATACCATCTAGGCTAGGGGTAGAATAGATAAGTCATGTCCCATCTTATAAATATATGTATATAGAAAGATATAAATAATAGAAATTAATTGGGATGCAAGAGGAAGATATATGTAGAAATATGTATATGGATTTGTAAATAAATGTATAAAGGGTATATGTAAGAAGAGGATAGAGATATATGGATGCAGTCCTTTGATATGATCAATATAATGATTAACAAATTTCTATCTATATGATGTTATTTGACATTTTGTGAATACTTAATTAATCATTAATCCTTTTTTTGAATCTAATGGGTATTGCCTTTGTATGACTGAGTCTAGGGTATAAACTACAACACCCAGAAAGTAATTGGGGCTTAGAACTTCAGTTTGTACTTCCCTAATTTTCTTGCTAATAATAGGATTTTTTTTCAATGCAAGAAGCATGTCAAATACTTTTGGTTATTTTGTATCAAGTGGTATGTGCACAAAGATGTGAGATTAAAAAGTGGTCAAAACCATGTTTTGGATCATCTTCTTATAAAAGGACTATGCTATAATTCACTCATTTTGTAACATACGTATGTTGTTAATACCAAAGTGTTGGATGTGCATGTTAATACCCAAAGACATGCAATCTACACAATATAGAAAAATAACTAAATGTCAAGTGTGCTCTCCATCAAATTTGCACATTTTTTGACATTGGTATGAAAAATACTATAATAACATCAAGGTAACTTTTTCCTTTCTAACTATTTAATTCTTTCTACATTTAAAATATGTTCATTTTTTATTTTCAATTTTTTCTCTAGCATCTTCATTTTTTTCCAAAAGAATATTTAAAGTATTTTTGGTGTAATTTTTTATCTATTCATCCCCCAAAAATATGTTTTTTACATTTTAGACTATCTTTTATACACAATGAAAATGGAAAATTTTACTTTCAATATTTTTGAATTAGGGTGTAGCATGGTCAATTTTTTATTTCAACATGTGTACACTTTCAAATTCAGTAAAAAATCATATATTTATTTAAAAGTTATTAGAAAAACTAGGAATAAACTATGTGATGTTAGTTAATTTTCTACCATAGTGATTTTTCAAATACATTTTAAAAAGCCCAGATTTTATAGGGGACTATTTTATATTTTTTTGAAAAAATATGAGCAATTTGTGTGCTTCTATTTGAAATTCTTAATTTCCATCACCTTTAAAAATATGCATGTATATTTAAAAAACTAGATTTTGAGCACTTCAAATCATGTTCTTATCATATCTTCAAATTTTAAGTAAGGATATATTCAGTTTCTCTTTAAATACTATTTTTTATTGATTTAAAAAAATAATTGGCCACCTTTGACACCCTTTTGGTGCCCTAATTTCATGCACATACATATCTCTCAGCGTGGTTGCTACTAGTAGAATAAGCATGTAGAATAATAATGTTTTCTTGTCTTTTCTAATAGGATTGCATGATTTAAATTTTTTGGATCTTATTTATGATATATTTAGAACTCTCAAGGTTATATTTGGTTTTCATATTGGCTCCTATCTCTATAATAGTTATAAGAACATAATATTTTTTTAGAGAAGAAATTTATTTATTTACAAATGACTATGTTGAGTTATTAACATATCAAGTATTATCATTATTTTCAATATGGTTTATAATAATATCACCATTATCTCTTTCAAAGAGGTTTTTAAGTTAATTTAGAAAATATAGTTCATCATCATAAAGAGAAGTTCAAATAAAATGACTCCTCATTTAATTTTAAATTCATTCTAACCTTACAACGTGTTATAGGAATGACCCTTATTTGACATGGGCTTCACAGAAGATGGTAGATAAAGAAGACACAATATTGACCTATATTACTCAATTGGATGTGTTTTTCTTATGATCTCAAAAATATATCTCAAGTGTATGGGGTGACTAACTTCCAATTGGCTAAGTATTTTCCTATTCATCACAAGTTACAAATAATCAATATTTTTTTATAATCTAGGTTACTACTAAAAGGAATCAAGGTACACATAAAAATTCCTAAAATAATATTAGACGCCTGATTATTACATGAATTTTAGAAATTTATAGTTAAAAAAGGGAGAAGAAAATAGAAAACAATTTTAAAAAATATTACTATAACATAGGTGTAATTAGAAATATACTTTTACAATAAAACCCATACATTCTAAATTATACAAATGTATTCTTAAATAATATACACATAATTATAATACACTTGTGAAGTAATTATTTATAGGAGTATCATCAACAATATATTTGGAGTATTTTTCATTGCATAATAAAACCTTCAATATTTCTATCAATACCTCCATCTAAAGCATTCAATAAATAAGGGACTAGTCATGAAATCATGAAATGGTGATTACAAAATTAAGGTTAAACAATATAAAAAGGTGATTCCCAAATAAATGTGAGAAAAATAACACCAAAATCCTTAAATGAGTTCATAGACTAAAAATAGTATATTCCTTCCACCTATCATAAGCACATCATGTTCCAATTACATAACTTGGTATTCTATTTTTTTTTCCATATTATCTTCACTCAAATTTTCCTTTAGATGTGTTATAACACTCAACACAATTTGGCCAACAATTTTGAATCCCTCTTATAGCTCATGTTTCAATTTTAGAGATGTTTTTACAATTCTAATTAATGAGAACCTATTTTTGGAGGACATAAATTTAATTTGCAATGAAATTTATGATAATTAAATTCTTAAGTTTTAAAGCTTGAAAACATCTATCCAACAAGCACCCAACCTAAACAAAAATTCCCTAAATAAAGTCTATAGAATACCAATTGATTTTTATTTTTCATAGTTTGAAATTTCATTCTTCAAATAGTTAAAATTAGCAAGTTTTAGACACCTTTATTATTAAGAAAAAAAATTAACTAAGGGATTCACAAGGTACATGATATCCATATATATGAATTTGGAGTGTATTGTCTAAGGTATTTAAAGATGAGGTTAAATTCCCTCCTACTTCACCAAAAATAGAAATCCAAGTAAAATAAGTATTTTCTAATGCCTATTTATTATTTAAAGTTCACTATATAAATTTGAAAAAGTAAAATTTCATTCAAAAAGTCTTTATTGATCAATAAATTATCTGTATTCAATAATGCAACAAATATGAAAATTACAATAAATAGTGTGATTTTATATTTGTAAGGATTAAAAATTGCATTCCTAACAATTTTAATTATTGCTTCTGGAATCAATTAATCTTTACCTTGAGTTCCTAACTTAGTATCCAAATAGCATTTTTCTTTTCAAAAGTTAACATCTATTTTACATCTTATCTTTTTTTACAACTTTTTCCCTAGTGATCTAGAACCAACCCTCATATTTAATGCTTCTTTCCTTGATTAAAATTTGCATGTGTGGTTTTTACCCTTAATTTTTAATTTCATGGAAACATGGGCTCAAGATACTGTATTCACAACTAATCATTTCCTAGCAACTAATATAAGAAATATTGGAATTATCAAACTAGGAGGTTGTATAAAAGGAAATGGTTGCAATTCATTTTAATTCATGTACCATCATTTGTTCACTTGAGCTTTTCAAAAATTTACATCAGTATTTTAAATCATAAGAAAAAAACACAAGCATTTTTATTTCTATTCGTCATGTCTTTGAAATTTATCCAAATCATTTAATTAATTGAATGACTTAATGAAGGAAAGAGGTGAGAAGAAGCTAGTCTCATTCATTTCTAACACAAGTTCTAGTCACCTTAATAAAGGTAAATAATTTTTTGAAGATAAAAAATATAAATTTTAAGGCCATATATTTATGGCAATATCATATAAAATAGGTTAAAATTGTAGACAAATATATCATAATTGTAGATGTTAAGATTAAACTTAAGAAAATGTTGATTGTTTCTTAGCTAATTTGAGGTTCTCAATCTCATATTTTATAATAAATACAAAATTGAATCAAGTAAACTATCTTTCTATTACAAACCAAATTAAATACCTAATCTACTTTCCAAATATTAATTAAATATTTGAAAATATTCCTATACTCGACTAATTACATATTTTTTATTTTAAAAAAACTATTTATTTCTTTTCAAGATATGGATATTTGCTTTTGAGATTGGATTACACCATGGAAGATAGAGATGGAATATTTATTATTTATTATGTCAAGAGGCATAACCCTACAATGGTAGGAGGCTAGCACAATCCGTGAAAGAAAATAAAAAATCAACAGATCACGCATTTAACAATATTTTATTTATTTTAAAAATTAAAAAATTAACCCAAGAATTATTTAAAAAACCAACGGCCACATATTATCTTATAAAAAACAAATAGAGTTAATAATATTTATTTATTTAAAAAATAAAAAGAAATATAGACATATTAGAAATATTTATTTAAAAAAATCCATCTTACTTTCTTATCTTTATCCAAAATATTATCAAAATTGTTAAGTTTATATTTTAATTGAATAATTCAATTTTTTAAAGAAATAAATAAAATAAATCTTTAAAATGATATATGTCAAACTATATTATATAGATTAATTACTTTATGTCAAACTATATTATATAGATTAATTACTTTAATAATTAAGATATATATACTAGTTGTATAAAAAAAAGTAACGAGAAGAAGTATTTAGGAAGTTCAATGCATGGTTTAACCGACTCGTAAAAGTAAGCAACCAAACTTTCCCCTTCATGGCAGACAAACTTTTGTGTGTTGAAAGCATCAAAATTCCACCAAAAGTAAATGCTGGAACTAAGTATGTCAATCTCTACTGTAGTGTCTCCTTTTTCTCCCATTTTTGTCATTTCTTCTTGTTTCTGTGTTTTCCTTCAACTAGAGATCATGGAATCTAAGAATGCAGTTCAAGCAAAGATTGATCCAGATCGGTGGATTATTCAAGTGAGGGATAATCTGCAGAGAGAGGACGAAGAACAAGAAGTCTATCTCTGTGTTCAATGTGCCCAAGGAACTTTTGGCAGCTAAGCCGGAAGCATACACTCCGCAGTGTGTTTCTATCAGGCCATATCACCGCTGGAGATCCGAGCTGAACGAAATTGATAGACACAAGCTTGCTGCTGCTCGGCGATTCCAGGAAAAAATCGAGGATCACATGTTCGATTCTGTCGTCAAAGAGGTACACAACTACGAGCGCTGAATTCGAAGCTGCTATCACAAATACCTCGAATACAATGGCGAAGCGCTAGCATGGCTCATGGCTTTGGATGGCTGTTTTCTGCTGGAGTTCTTGCAATTCTTTGTCAAGCAACTTGACCAAGCTTCTTCACAGGGGAAACAACTAGCAAAAGTATTAGATCCATTTGGCAGAAGCGCTACCCACAACGCCATAGTGAGACATGTGATGATGCTGGGAAATCACGTGCTGCTGTTCCTCTTGAAGAAGCTGTTGGAGATGCAGCTGAGCTCACAAGACATGACAGAGATGTTCTGCGATCTGGTAAAGGCTTGCTTGTATAGACTTTTCCCCATTTTTGTTCAACGTGCCCGGAAGTTCAAGGCTGCGTATAACATAGAGGACTCACATACTAGAGGCGCTATATTTTTCTCTTGTCCTGTCTGGTGGCAAATACGATCTCAACGCAAAGGACGATGAGGATGAGCAGCCGCCTTCGCCCGACCCACAAGAATTCAGCTGTCTATGGAAGGCTTTCAGTACACTGAACATCGGCCTCATTCGAAATTTCAGGACGCATGTGTTGAAACAGAGGGTCGTCCAGTTCGTGATGAAGTTGCCCCTGCGCCTCCTGTCTATTCTGGGCAAGCCGCCAGTATTGCGCCTGTTTAAGGGGCCCTTAACTTTTCTCTTTGGATCCGAGAAAGCAGAGAAGGATGAGGAAGGAAGCTCCTCTGTGGAAATTCCCCCTACACGAGAAGAGCTGGCCATTCCGTCTATTACTGATTTATATTCTGCGGGAGTGAAGTTCCTTCCCACTAACAGAGACCTCACTACAATTCGCTTCTACCAGGTGACTGCCATTCTTTATCTGCCCAAAGTGAGGTTGGACTCAAACACAGAAGCCATTCTCAGAAATCTGGTTGCGTTCGAAGCTTCGGAGGTGCCCGGTGATCTCATCTTCATTCGCTACAATGATTTCATGAACGGCATCATCGACACAGACGAAGATGTTCGGCTGCTGAGAGACAGCGGAATCAATTTCAATCACCCGGAGAACGACGGGAAAGTGGCATGTCTGTGGAACGGCATGGGAAAATCTGTGAAATTAACAAAAGTTAAGTACTTAAACAAAGTTATTGCAGAGGTAAATAGCTATTATAAGCGGACATGGACAGTCGCTATGCTAGAATATGTGAAGAAAAACATATTTAGTTCCCACATGTTTGGAGGCCTTCCGCTCTATCTATAACTGCAAGCGCTGGTTGAAGGACACCAATTTATTTCAGGAGTAATGGCAGAAGATTTGTCATACACTCAGTGCCTTCTCAATAAAGTCTTTATTTTGCAGCAATATTTTTATTTTGCTCATGTTACGGAGAAAAGCCATTATTGTTATGTATGTGCTGTGTTGGAAATTGGAATGGACTACATATGCTTTCCTTTGTGTGAAGGAAACATCCTTAAATTAAATAGAAATGTTTATCTGCTTTTATCTGACATTCGACAAGCAAAAGAGAATATTGTGCTAGGTATATAAAGGCATTATATCATACACCTAAGCATACATCGTAGAAAGTGAAGGACCCGTCGAATATTTTTAATTATTAATCGAATATCTTTGAACCATAAACAAATATGCGTCCACTTTAGTCAATTTATGGAGCCAACTATGTTTTTTTAAAGCTATTTTCCACCATTTTATTAATTTTAGCATGAGCTTTAATTTGTTCTCTGAATTTTAATCTAGCGAGTCGAGGTTTAAATTGTTGTGGCAAGATACCTAGTTTGAAATAAGAAGTGTATTGTACTTATTTTGTTGTAGTGAAATTGAAATAGTTTATAATTGTTAATTTTGCTTCGAAAGTGTAATAATTTTATTTATTTGTATAATCAAATTTATTTTTATTTAATAGATTTTTATTCTTTATTTTTATTTAATATATTTTTTGTTTATATGAAAGTTATTTTTAAAATGATTGTAAAATTAAAACGTATTGTAGTTTATAATTTTGATTTATATAGCACAATCACATTATTTATATATAAAATAAAACATCATATCTATTAAAATAATAGTTGTGCAAAAAATGGGGATGACCCCATAGTGGAACGATAAGTTGCAAGTAGTAGTGAAACTACTGTCCAGTGTTTGAATCCCACCGGTGGATAGTGGGGTGAACATGCGTCAATCATTGGTTGAAGATCAGAGAACAGTGGAGTGGATTGTGCTTAGAGGACGGAGGAGGATGGAAGTGGATCGGGTGCTACTGCAAGGTCAAAAAAATGCTGAAGGGAATGATGGTGTGGTGGGGTTGGCGGGGATGTTTAGATAGAGGATTGTTGTCAGGTCCTATAGGGAGCTTGGCGGGAATGTAGGAAGGCGAAGCAGACAAAAGAATATCATTGGGTCTTGCAAGGAGCTTGGTGGAAATGTAGGCAGGTGTAGCAGATGCTAGAATGATGTCAGCTCCTGCAGGGAGTTTGGTAGGAATGTAGGCAGGCATAACAATAATCAAGGGATATGGAGGATAATGGATCACCAACTGCCAAAGATGACGGGCTTGGCTGGCTGTAGAGGAATATGAATGGCGAGGATGAGGTCTCCCGAATGTGGCCTTACTAGTTCATAGCTCCACTCAAAAGTGATTAGGTGTTGGCCCTTAGCAGCAATTCACTGAACAAAAGAAATAGTTGTGCAAAAAATTAAATATATATTAACTAATTAAAGTAGTAGCAATATGGATTCAATAATAAAATCATAAAAAATATGGGTAAAAATTTATATTGTGTCACATTATTGGTCAAAAATGTGATTTTGAACAAAATTATATGTCACAAGTAGATTCTCACAAAACCCTTTTGCCTAGAGCTATTGAATTGATATAATTTAATTGTTAAGTTCACCACCATGGATTTATATGTAATGTTTTCACTATAAATCTTAACTGAAAGAGTTCCACTCAAAACACTTCCACCCAAAATTGTGTAAATTATAGCCTAACTCCTCTTTTAGAACAAATTTAACAAAAAAATCAATGTCAAATCCAAATTTTTGTATGAATACTTTCATGAAAAATATGAAAATATCATTTTGTACAAATCGGAGTTTAAAATTTAAAAATATATTTTTTAATATTTTGATTACTTCTATTGTGATTTTTTTTAAAATTATTGCAATTAGGTTATTATAATCAAATATAAGGCTAATTACAAGTTTTTAAAAATATATAGTATATATTAGAGAAGAAAATCATTTCCAAGTTATAGACTTTTTTTCATTTATTAAAAATCTATACAAGAGCTAATGTCCCATCAAAACTGTAATATTTTGAGTAAATTTGACTCTCAAATATTAAATAATAAATGTTCATCAAATTTTATTTTATTTTTCTCCATTCACTCGATTCTAAAGTTATATAAGTGGGAAAATATTAAATAAAAAATTTAAATTTGCAATAATTTTGGCAATATACAATTGACCTCACTTTTTTTAATTTTTAAAAAATTTAAAATATTTATCTTGTTTATCCAACTAATTTTTAAAATATTTAAAAATATTAAAGATAAACTATATTAAGAGTTCAACATTTCATATTTTTTTAAATTCTAAATTTATAATATATATGTCGTTTGGTTGATCTAAGTTGTAAAATTGTACTTGTTTTGACCATTTCTTTAAAAAAAAATCAGCATAGTTTTAAAATTTTACCTATATGTTTTCTTCTTTTCCCTCACTTTTTCATTTCTATGCAACAACTAGATAAATTATTGTAAAAGACACTAATTATTGTTCTAAAATTTATTCTATATCTATAAGTTATTGAATAAAATTAGTAGTTTTCCTCCATTATTTTCTTATGTGAGAGTCATTTTTGATGAATCCATTTCTTTAAGAACAAAAATGAAAAAAGTAGATATAGAATTTAGTTATTAATTAAAAAGAGTATAATATCATCACTTTGTTAAAAAAAAAGAATGATATCATACATGACAAGGAAACACAAACCTCACCATAACATATGAATTGGGAAGCATGCCTAAAAGGCATAATGTAGAGAATTATTTAAATTTTGATTTTTTTTATTTTTTTAAGGTTTGTGTAGGTGTAACAAAAGTTGGTGTGAGTGATTCAAATAGCCATGTTTGTTTTCAATGGATGAGAAATACTAAGTAGTTGGGAAAATAAAATGACAACTGATTGCTATAGAGAAGGTTGATCTATAATCCAACAAGATGTTGAAATTAAATGAAGAAAATTTTGATGATTTATAGAGGTATCTAGTTTAGTTGAAGGGAATGTTGTGGCTAGGTTTTCTAAGTTAAAAGAATGTTTCTATGATCTAACCCAAACTCTTATCTTGATATTTGATGTACTATCATCCTATGATAGAAACAATCATAAATCATCAAGAAAAATATAATAGTTGAATTCTTAAGTTCCTTATTGTGCTAACTTTCTTGAAGTTTTCTTTTAAATAAAGTTTCTTTGAATTAGGAGGTTCAAATTTTTGAAGGAAGGGGAGAATGATATAAAATTAGTTTTGGTGATTTAGGAACTAATCAATTATGCTTTCTATTTTATGGTAGTTGTTTATAATTGTTTTGGAATTTGTGGATACTTGTATGTAAAACTTATTTTTGAAGAGTTTGAAATGAATTAGGAGTGTTACATGTATCTAGTAGGAAATACAAGAATGTTGTTGTTGTGAGCTTAGTTTTCGCTACTCAATTTTAGTTGTACTTTTATAGTTAAAGGAGGTAGAGCATTCACACTTAAAGATGATTGTTGGAAAAGGATAGGGGATATAAAATTGTGGAAGTGGTAATTAGATAGGTGCTAATAACCTTTCGATTGATGGGATTTCGCATGTGACTCATATATATAGTAGTTGTGCATGAATTGTTATTTTAATATAGTAATTATTTTTCATCTTTCCTTTAGATTAGATGCATGTTCACATTTTTTTATCATTTCTATGTCTTGTTGTGTTTGTACATTTCTAATTATTTGTGTTTAATTACAAGAGTAAGTAAAAATAAAATAGTTTTAGATATCATTTTTTATAGGTACTTGAACGTGTCTATATCATTAACAAATCAACTCTAAACTACATTAATTATTATTCTTCATGATTATTCCAAGAACTAACTCCTAACCCCTAACTCTTCTAACTTACTTACCTTAATTATTATTATATATAATTAGCCTAAATTAATGGAACAAAAGTTACTTTTAACTTTACACTATTATCTAATTTCATATCACTGTAAATTTATTTTAGATGTTTATAGATACTATAATTTTTAACCAATAATCATTCATAATGATTTGAAACTTGATTTTCTACATTAAAATTCATTAGATACTTATTCTTGAACATATGAAATAAAGAAACATTTAGATATAATAATATCTCTCAATTTCTAAAAAAAAACATTAATTAATGAAGAATGTTTACCAACTTGTAATTTGGTTTTTAAATTTTATAAAGCATATATATATATATATTCCAGAGCGGCACTCAACTGTTGTGACAATCTGGGATTGAATTATAAAAGATTCGGAAATTAAAAAAAATAACTACTCCTCATCACAATTCCTCGTTTACTATTTCAAACAACCATATCAGAACGTGGAAGCTATTTTTAGGGTGGAAGAGTGTTGACAAATTTTCTACGTAAGGTGGAGATTATTTCCACAGAGCTTATTAGTTTACACAAGACCATAATGAAGCCCAAATAACCAGACAATGTAAGGTGGAGATTATTTCCACAGAGCTTGTAGTTCGTATACACCGTCCTTTACAGCAGTAACGGAATTTCCTTACATAAACAAAACCATAAGCCAATCGAAAAAATCTGGGAGGATATCATACATCATTGCGTTTCCACCAAGGAATCTTTGCGGCAGTCAACTTTAATATTTACAAGTTCTGTGCATACCCGAAAAAAGGCAGCAAACAGCGAAGAACACGGGCCACACTTAGGTATAATATGTTGAGACATTTTTTTTAATTGAATCCAATTTTTTATGAATAAACCCGTAGAGTACAGCACGATTGGAGTTGGCTGGAAATAAAAAACCACACAGAAAAACAGCAAACTGTGGGGTTAATATGGTAAAATATTTTAGGGAGTTTTCAATAAGTTAAATTTAAAGGACACTGATTGAGATCTAAAACCTCACAGACAGTCTAATCTACAAACAATAGAAATAATAGTGATCAATATAAGTAACGTTCTGCGGAAGAAAAGGAAATAAAAGGCTTGAAGTAATTAAAAAGTAAGTTCATATCAGATGATCGCTTATGTTGCCGTTTCATCCTGCAGAAAATTTGTATCCGTCCACCACTGTTTACAGTCATACACAGAGCAGAAGGCTTGCAAACACGTGAGAAGCAAAAGAATCCCTGCAGCCACCAGAGTGACGAACTGCCACGAACCAAATATGTATTTGTTCACGTACTCCATCAGGGCAACGCTCAATCTCCTGTTGTAATGCTCGTTGACGTCGGCTATTACTTTATCTAAATACTTGACTTTTGTCAGTTTCACGCATTTGCCCATGCCGTTCCACAGGCTTGCAACTTTCCCGTCGTTGGCCAGATGATTGTAAATAATCCCACTGTTTCTCAGCAGCTGAACATCTTCGTCTGTGTCGATGATGCCGTTCATAAAATCAGTGTAGCAAGTGAAGATCAACGCACCAGGCGCCGCCGAAGCTTCGAACGCCATCAGATTTCTGAGAATTACTTCTGAATTGGCATCCAATCTCACTTCTGGGGGATAAAGGGTGGCTTTCGCCGCCTCGAAGCGTATTATGGTGAGGTCTCCGTCCGTAGGAAGGAATTTCACTCCTGCTGAAAATAAATCAGACACGGAGGGAACCGCGAGTTCGTCCCGCGTAGGAGGAATCTCCACAGACGAACCTCCTCCTTCTCCTTCCCCGTCTTTCTCTGCTTTGTCGGATCAAAAAAGAAGCGTTAAGGGCACCTTAAAAGCGCGCAGAATTGGAAGATTTCCTAGAGAAGAAAGGAGACGCATGGGAAGCTTGAGCACAAACTGGACGACCCTCCCTTTGAATAGACGCTTAGGCAGTACCGTAAGACGTCGAACAGGACCGACGTTTAACGTGGAGACAGCAGTCAATGCCGTATTCAGACCCTGTCTTACGAAGTTCATATCGGGCAACGGCTCCTTTCCAGTCTCATCGCCCTCTATATTGCTATTGTCCATGGCCGATGACGGGAAAATGAAGTAATAGAGCACCTCCAGTACATGACCCCTTTCTTTTATACGCTGCCGTGAACTATCCGGCATCTTGAACATAAACGGCGACAACTCTTCGCAGACAAGACATACAAGGTTGCAAAATCTTCCCTCTGCCTTGTCATGAGAACCCAACTGCATCTCCAACGAGCTATTATTTGAATCATTTAAAACATGCAATTTTAAGAAAACAACACTATTTAGAGAAATAATGATTAATTTTCTTACTTCAATCAACATGTAATATTCCTCAATTGAAATAAACCATAGTGTCAATAAGATTATCTTTGAAGAAGATAGACCTCTCCAATGCCATAAAATTTGTGAACCACCTCTAACCCTTAATATTTATAAAAATAAACATAGAAGAAATAATCTCCAAGATTAACTATTTCGAAAAATATTATCGTGAAAAATTCCTTCTTTTATTTTTATTCTAGGAGATCACTATGTACTTCTAGAGTCTAAAAAGATGATGTTATTATGGAAATCATAATAAATGATTTATTTCTCCTATCATATCTATTTCATAGCTCTTAATCAAAAATACTTATTTATATATAATCTTCTTAATTTATTTCTTTTTAGAGAGTATGTAGAAATTAGTTGTAAAGAAAAATTTGTCATGTAGAGATTATTGATATGAGGGTTTGACATGGAAATCAAACGATATATATAGATATTTGATCATTCTGTATTTATCCACTTCCATGTGTCAAAGTGTTAAATTATTTCTTTAAAATATAAATTAAATATCAATATTATGCATATAACTGAGATCAAGTGACTTAATTCTATCTAGAAGGTAGTTTTCCGTGGTTTTGTTATTGGTTTTAGATCTTGATATCTCTTTACCTAATGTTAGTAACTAGGTCTTTATTCTTTAATAGTAAAGACACCAAAAGGATTTTGGGATGTTATAAAAATTTAAAATTCTAGTTTCAAGATGAAATATCTCTTGATTTATGTGTTAGAAAATATTTTAAATTGGGATAGATTAAGGGAAAATAAATTTTACTTAAGGAATTATTCAATACTAATTATTTATGATATTGTAAATAGAATTTTAAACTACTTATTAAAGTCAAACAATGGTTTCTAAAACTAATTTATTATAATAAAATTTATACACATGTCCATCACCATTTAAAATCTTGTATAGTGTATATACATCAAGTTTCAAATGTTATTTATGACAGAAAACTAAACTGAAATTTAATTTGTTGAGAAATTACTATATATTATTTCTCTCTTGTATTCTTATGATATAGATAAGAGACTCATAAAATAACATCAACTAAATAGTTTTTGTGTCATGATAAAGAAACTAGGTCTAAAAAAATCCAATATTAACCTTAATGAATTGATTAATGTCCACGTTCATCCTCAAAAGTACTTTAATGGTAGTCAACTTGTCAATCTTAGTATATAAAGTTTTAAAGGTTTAGAAAATCATAATATTAAATTTCAATGGTAGTATGTGAGTGTTAGAGCATGCTAAATCATCTAGAATTTTCGTCTTCTTTATAATCTTTAAAAGTGAGTACAACTATGATTGAGAAAGATACTTAAGTGCATTGAAAGTAGATGGTAAGGATAAAATGGTAGATTCATGGATCGATTAACTTCTCCTCACTTATAAAATAAAATATATTTCAAAGGATTTTAGTTTGGAATATTGTTTTCCTTCACCTCTCTTTTACCATTTCCATCATATGTTACTTTGATTTGAAGTTAATGAAAAGTATATTGTTATTATATAAATGTGCGATGAGAATATTACAATTAGAAGTGTGAAAGTGGACACATTAAACTTTTACCATTCATTTTGTATTCATTTTGACAAGGTTGTTGCTAATGTAATCATTGGTTTATTGATGTTTTCTTTGATAAGATTTGAAAAAAAATTTGAACCTAACTTAATTCCATTGTACACATTTTTAATGATTGGTTTTCATCCTCAATTCATCCATTCACCTATTTTGATAAACTATGAGTATCAAAATAAACATATCTCAATGTTCTGGGATTAAAAGTACCCCAAAAATTTTAAATTCAAATTTAAATGGGAGTAAGCTAACTTCCTCCTAACCAACATTACTTTCTTATTGTAGTGCAAAATGTGTTGATTTCTGTGATAGGGTTTTGTGTAAAAGAAAAATCCCTAATTAACTTTAATCCAATTACAAAAATAAAAGAGAGATCTAATTGAGAAATTATTGCATTGTTAGGTTACATTAACATATACTAAAATCATTATTTGGATCATTGAGTGACATTCTTTATTCAAAAGCCTATAAGTTCAATGAAAGAAAAATTTGTAGATGCAAAAGTAGTGGCCTATAAGCCTAGAATTGGGATTAAAAAAAATGAAATCTTGAGTAAAGTTTGAAGTGAATACCTATTTCCAATCTTTAAAAAAATCCATATTACAAAAGTTTAACTAACTGATTTAGTATTAAATTAAATAATAATTACCATTTTTTTTAATTTACCTTTTTAAAATAATATTTTATGCTAAATTCTCATGCCCACAACTTTGATTAATTAATCAAAGTTATATCATGCTTGTGTATACAATATATTAAATTAGTGTTGATTAAGTTTAGTAAAGATTTTACCTTCCTTTACATCAATTATTGGTTAATAACATGTTTTAATTTTAAGTTTGTAAATGTTACAAAACACATAGTGTATGTAATGACATTTTCCACTCATTAAAACAAGAATACAAGCATCACAAAACTTAGAATTTTTATGAATAAGTATTTAGATTATTATTTATAAAATAATATTACACATAATCAAAAGAAAATTGTGGGTGGAAAAAAGTCACATCCTTAGAGTCCACATGGGGATAAAGCTCAAAACATAAACATATAATCGAATACAATGCTTCTAAGGGGCTAAAGTAGTAGTAGAGGGGGGGAGGGAGAGGACCTCGGTCACTTGCTTTCCTCATATATCACTAGGGTCTAGTGTGTCCATGGGAAGGTCTCACTCATTGTCATCTTTTCCTTTTCTTCTTCTTTTGTAGCACAGATTGACCAAATAGCAAGGGTCAGTCAAGAGAACTTGCTGAAATCAAACTAACTAGATGCACCACCAATAAACCACCTAAAATTTTAAAAACAGATGTCATTATAATTAAAATAAAGATTTGTGTACTTGTGAATCACTGCAATATTTTTTTATACAAGCTTTCAAAATAGAAAATTTAAGGCAAAACTTTTACACTATACCTAAATTGAACGAGACATAATACCAATTTCAAGATTAGTGCAAAACAATCCCAAATGTTATTTATTTAACAATACAGCTGTGCATAAAGAATGATAGCAAAATATGATAGTTACCTATCACCTGAATGAACCATTCCACCTATTACCTCATGCATGCCATATTTAAATATCAAAGTCCTGGTTTCGCCCCCAGTTTCAAGTGGAACAAAGCTCACAAGCCGAAGGTATCTTACATAAAGGAGGTTGAAGGATGCGCACGACTGCTCGCTATCATAACTGTATGAAAAGAAGTCTTTGATATCAAAAAATCGTTGAGCCACTTTAGTCTTTTAACTGAAATGAATTCTGAAGAGCATGTAGCCATGTAAAGCTCGAGCAACATAGAGGACCCTCTTCTCCCTACCACCATTTGTTAATGGCTTTGTCACTTGGTCTGTGTACTGTCTATTTGAATTTTGTTCTCTCATAATTCCTAGTGGACTAAGAGTCATGGACTTAGAGAACACAGATGAATTAAATATCGATCAATCTGGGTGAGTTATTTTAATTAGGGATGGTCTGCTTATAAGAAGAAGAAAAAGATCTTTGCATAATCATGTTCAATGTGCCATATGAGTTGTTGGAAGTGACACCTGCATCATTCATTTCGCAGTGCGCTTCTAGTGGGTCAGGCTTATCTCGCATACTGTGAGGTTTTTCTTTGTAGATGGATCATGAGGCCGATATGTATGTACTATAAGAGTAATGAATTTTTATTCTAAATATAAGAATACATTTAATCATTATCTCATATTTAATATTGACATGGCGAACTATCCTATAATCTCTCGACAATGTGTAGTAGACTCCTCACCACACACCAGGGATAAATTAGAATGGAACTCACAATCTGGACTGTCTAAAATGACAATTGAGACTGAGTGAGCTGGTCGAGAGAGCTTATAGACATCTCTATGTTAAATGATTTTTTTTTTTTCTTATATAAATATTAAATGTTAATATTTATTTTAGTATTACAAGTATACAAATAGATAAACAAATAAATGAAAAATATAACTATTTTATTTACTTTATAAATATACAAATTTTCATTTTTATTTCAAAAATTCCTTTATTTTGTGATCTATTATTTTATAATACACATATTTTATTTTCTATATAACTTTTAATTTAAAAGCCATTGTTCTTTATTTCAACATTTCTTTTATTTTATGAGATGTTTCTTCTATTTGTTGTTAGATTAAATCTATGAAACAATTAAAATTTATAAAATTTATGAAAATAACAAAAGTACTTCGAGCCAACAATTCACCAAGAGAAAATTCACCACCATGACAATTCACCTTGCGAAAAATTAATTGCATGAATTTTTGGCAATTAATTTTCCATGAGTTTTCCTGTGGTGAATTATTGACCATGAAGGACGGTGAATTGCTAGTGGTGAATTATTTGTATAATTATTATAAATATTTTATTAAAAAATAAAATAAATTATTATATTTGTAGCAATCAAACTTTGGTGTGCAATGGGTATGCCATTGTTTGTTTGTTAATTTAGAATTTGTATGGATAGAGCTTAGTATTTAACATTGTGAAATGTTTTGAATTATGAAGAAAAACAATTTTAAATAAATTAATTGTTTTGTATGTTTATAATATAATTTATAAACTGTTAATATTAGTGGTTCAACTTAGAAACAATATTTAATTCTTTATTTTCTTTCTTTGTATAATATGCAATGATTATTTTGATAAACTAAATTTAGTGTATTTAAATATATTTTTTCTAAAATATAATTTTTTTTGTTTTTTTGAATATTAATGAAAAATTAGAAGAAATATCTAATTTTTTGTTTTTTTTTTATAAAGTGCAACGATTAATTAGATAAGGTAAATTAAGAATAGTAAAATATTTTTTAAAAATGTAATAATAATTATTTTAATTAATAAAATATAATAATTATATATTTTGTTTGTTTTTTTGGGTTATGTAGAAAGAATATCTGATTTTTATTTTTTTTCCTTTCTTTCTTTTTCTGTACACACAATTACTTTTGAAAACATTCTTTATCGTAGACGGCTAATATATACTTTGAGTGCTTGGTAAGAATTATTTCTCTAATTTTATTTTTTAATGTTGTCTGGAACAAAATTATGGATATTCGTACCTATTTTGATGTGCAATTGCCTAGAAAAGCAATTGGAGCGGTGGCTAAAGTGGGAAAGAGGGAGAGACGGGTGTTGGTCACCTCCGCTGCTCTGCTCTACACCAGCAGCCTGGAAAACCTTCGTGTGCGTAGGAAAATACAATAATGTTGGAAAACGAATATGATGGAAAGAGAGTAACAGTGGGGCCCACGAACCACGTGGGAATTCAAACCTTAGAGAGTGTGAGGGAAGCTCGGCCCCACCAGCAGGGATCCAAACTGTATTACATAACGGCTGTGGCCCGAAGGTTTCAGTAGATAATCGAAGGTCGCAAGTTCGAGTCTTTAGTTGAAGAGTTGTAGAAGCACGAGAGGCAAATCTGGATGTACTATCACAAATATATAATATATAGTTTGATATTTCTCTAACTTTTTAAATAGTTTTAATTTAATATTCATAACATTTGGCATATAATTCTATATAATAATAATTATAGAATTAATAACTTTTAAAAAACAATTTAATATATTATTTATATGATTTTCAAAATAATATTATTTCAAATTCATAATATTTAGCACTAATAATTGTACAAAATAATAATAACAATATTTTATTCTTAAAATTGTTTAGTTTAATGTTTTATTTTAGTTCAATATTTATACTTTTGAAGATGAAATAATAAAATAATAAATTTAAAATTTATATTATTCATTTAATATTTTAATTTAATGTTTATATCATTATGAAACTAAATTTAGTGCAATGCTAGTAATATTTCACAAGTCTACATAAGTAAATGATCTTTTATAAAAAAAAATTATAAGTCATATTAAAAGTATTTCTTTATATTTTAGTGGTGTAAAACTTAAAAATTAAAAATTGATTTTATTCTTACAATAATATAATTTTATTTTTATAACATATTTAGATTAGTTTACTTCAATGTCAGAGATATTTGACAACGTCTAAGTTGTTGAGTATGTTTTTTTGTCAATATAGTTATAATTTCAAAATATTGTATTTTAACTAGTCTATTGTGATATAGTTATGTAAACATTCAATATAAAGTTGATTTCATTCTAATGATGTATTTAACCCAATACTTATTCATGTGTTAATGAATTTTTTTTAGAAATATAATTATTCATAAAACTTTAAATACAGTATATTAGATATATGAAATTGAGAATTATTTTAGTGAAGGGTAAACTCACAATAGCTGTCTCAAATTTGATGCATTACTTTGGTTATCCAACTAGCCCCATTTTCAATCAAATATAAAGATAGTAAAAAACTGAAAAAGGTTTAATAGAAAAATCAAAGTAACTAACGCGATTCAAATATTAAAGAACTTTTTAAAATTAACATCATAAATACTACTTTAGCATACACAAAAATATCAAAAATCATGAAATTATAAATACAATTAAGCATTTTATTCTCTATAAGTATAAATGAACAACACACCAAATTGAATTTCAAATAATATTATTCTATCATTTTAATTTTACAAGAAGGTTTCTCCAATTATATCATAAGATATAGTATAATAGAATAAAATCAAGGAAAAAGAAGTGTTCTGTTGTAGTTTAAATTCTTATTAAATGTTATAAAATGGTTTGTAGGAATAGTCAATAGATTATGAGAAATGTGTATCTAAATGTAAGACATGAAAGTAAGGTTAGAAATGTATTGAACTAATCTTAATTTTTATTATTTGTGGATGGGAAAATACAATAGATTTTTGTGTCATCATTCCCCTATGTATGATAAAGAGAGATTTGATAAATTATATCAATCCTCCTTCAAGAGTGTTCCCAATGCACACTAGTTAACTCAATTATAATTACAAGGCATGATCAATCAAATACTAGTTGTTGTATATTTATAATTTCATTCAAAAAGTTGTTTTAGAATTGTGCATGATATGTGTCATGAGATATTCAAGATGACATCTAACAATTCTCTATTAAGCATGTTAGCTTTTCACAATTAGTTTTTATTAGTTGCTAGGAAGATGCCACAAAACATATTTAATTTTTTTTTATTCTATTATAAACTTATCTAGCAAAGATTTAATTATTTTTCATAGATCTCGACTCATATTTTCTCCCTAAGAGATCCTCTATTTTTAGTTTCTATAGCTCATACAAGAAACCATTAAACTTATCAATCTTTGAATGAGATGTTCTTACTATAAGTTATCTAGTCACACTTGAAAATGCAAAACCATTAAACAAAATACTCCCATTGCAAGAATAAAACCCTAAAAATATATAAGAAATGAATCATATTCTAAACTCAATATGTCATATGATAGCAAATGATAATTAATAAGGTAAATGATAGAATATGATTATTAACAAAATATTGATTAAATTGAATTAAATATGTTATTAATTCATTAAGATTAATGTAACAATGGAGAAGAAAACATCAAAATGAATAAATATGAACACTAGATATACTTAGAGAAGCCTTTGCAAGAAGAAACTCCACCACCAATGAGACCCAAGATTTTATGAATCAACATTAAATGTGTACACTAATTCAATCACTTATACCTTTAATAATAATCTCATAACATAAGAATACCTATGAAAAATGTTACAACCATCTATCCCATGCCTTCAATACATAGAAAATTTTAAAACTACAAACCACCAAGTGGTATGTGAAATAATGATTTAATACCACATAAGCCATGGAAAAATGATATACCACCTTAGTCATGTTCGAACAACCTAAAATAGTAATTAAATCCTCTTACACATCTCTTATACATCATAGATTCTATCATAATGCTTAAACTAATCATTCCCCAAATCTAAGCACTAAATGAGCATATTCGATATATGATTTGTGAAAATGATAAGTTGTAGGTCCTAAGATATGAAGTAAAACAAAGGAAAGGAAGATGTGGTCTAAGAATGAGCATAAACTAAAACATATTGTTCAATAGAAGATGGATTAAAGATGGTCACATGAGAAAGATAAATATAAGAGTATAGAAAGTTCTACAAATTAAAATTGTTACAAACTTTGACTACACAAAAAACATTCTTATATAATAGAGATAAATTTAATCTACAAATAAATAAATCTATTTTATTTTCAAAAATAAAATTAATAATTAGATAAATTATTTCAATTTAAAAATATATATATTTCCAACGCAACTTACAAATTACTCAATAACAAAATTTGAATGTTTAAAATTAGATATAAAACAATCCTCATCTCGCTAGATTAAAATTTAGAAAACAAATTAAACCTCAAGCATAATAGAAAGGTCGAAAATGCCTTATACAAAACACACATGGCTCCATAAATTAACTAAAGTGAACGCATATTTTTTTATGATATGATTATTTTTAATAATTCAAAAATATTCGACTGGTCGTTCTCTTTCTACGATTGAAGTTTAGGTGTCTGCTTTACTTTAAAGTTAGTACTAGTTTATTGACTTAATATAGGAGTATCTTTACTCATTAAATGCCTATCGTAGTGCAGATAAAAGGAAATAAATATTTTTTATTTAAGGATGTTTCCTTCACAGAAAGCAAAGCATATGTAGTCTATGCCAATAAAGCACACGTATAATAATAATAGCCTTCTTCCAAAACATGCGAAAATCATAACATACCATGATATTGCTACAAAATAAAGACTATGACGAGAAGGCATTCAGAATATGACAAGTCTTGTGCCATTAGCCCTGCAATAAATTGGTGTCCTTCATCCAGCGGTTACAGTTATAGATAGAGCAGAAGGCCTCCAAACATGTGAGAAGCAACAGTATTAGCGCAGCCAGTAAAGACAGACACGGCCATGAACTAAATATGTATTTCTTCACATAATCCCCAATGGTGACGCTCCATTTTTGGTTATAATATTTATTCAGGTCCGCAATAACTTGGTCTAAATACTTTACTTTACTCAATTTCACACATTTCCCCATGCCGTTCCACAGACTTGCCGCTTTCCCATCACTCTCCAGGTGATTGTAAATGATTCCACTCTCTCTCAGCAATCGAACATCTTCAGCTGTGTCGATGATGCCGTTCATGAAATCAGTGTAGCGGGTGAAGATGAAAGCACCGGGAGCCGCCGAAGCTTCGAACACCACCAGATTTCTGAGAATTACTTCGGTGTTTGAATCCAACCTCACTTTGGGCAGATAAAGAGTTGCAGTCGCCTGGTCGAAGCGGATTGTGGTGAGGTCTCCATCAGCGGGAAGGAACTTTACTCCCGCAGAATATAAATCGGCAACAGACGGAATGGCCAGCTCGTCCCGTGTAGGGGGTGTCTCCTCATAAGAGCTTCCTTCCTCTTGTTTCTCTGTTTTGTCGGATCCGAAAAGTAAAGTTAAGGGCCCCTTAAACACGCGCAGCACTGGCAGCTTGCCCAGAACAGACAGCAGGCGGAAAGGCAACTTCATCAGGAACTGCACGACTCTCTGTTTCAACACACGGGTTCTAAATTCCCGAATAGGGCCTATGTTCAACGAAAGAATAGCTCTCCATAGACAACTGAATTCTCGTGGGGCGCTTTTTTGGTCGGGTGAAGGCGGCTTCTCCTCCTCATCGCCTTTTGCGTTGAAATCATCGTTGCCCGCAGAGAGGACAAGAGAGAAATAGAGCGCCTCCAGTATGTGACTCCTCTCTTTTATACGCAGCCTTGAATTATCGGGCAGGTTGAACAAAAATGGCGACAAGTCAATACAAGCAAGTCTTACCAGATTGCAGAGCCTCTCTTCTGCAATGCCTTGTGTGCCTAGCTGCATCTCCAACATCTTCTGCAACAGGAACAACGGCACCTGATTTTCCAGCATCGTCACGTCTCTCATTATAGCGTTGTGGGTAGCGCTTCTGCCAAATGGGTCTAAACATTTTGGCACCTGAATTCCTTCTGAAGGATCTTGGTAAGCCTGCTTAGCCAAGAATTGCAAGCACTCCAGCAAAAATAACGCGTCCAAGGCCATGAGCCATGCCAGTGCTTCGCCGTTGTAGTCGAGGTATTTTTGATAGCAGCTCCGAATTCGGCGCTCGTAGTTGCGTACCTCTTTGACCACGGATTCGAACTTGTGACCGTCAATTCTTTTCTGGAATGCCCGAGCAGCAGCCAGCTTGTATCTTTCCATTTCATTCAGGTCAGATCTCCAATGGTGATATGGCCCTATAGAAACACACTGCGGAGTGTATGCTTCCGGCTTCGCTGCCAACATTTCCTTGGGCACATTGAACACAGAGACGCAGACTTCTACTTCTTCGTCTTCCTCCTCTCTGTGCAGATTATCCTTCACTTGAATAATCCAGCTATCTGGATCAATCTTTGCTTGAACTGCACTCTTCGATTCCATGATTTGAAGTTGAATAAAACTTAACAAGTGATGAAATTCAGAAACCAAGGAGAAATGAGAAAACTCGGAGACAGACGAGACAATGCGATGGCGAGTGATATATTTAGTTTCAGCATTTAATTTGTAGAGTTTTGATGCTTTCACCGCACAAAAGTTTGTGTGCCATCAGGGAGAATGTTTGATTGGTTACTTTTATGAGTCGGTTAAACCAGGTATTGACATTCCTTGTTACAACTCGTTACGAGCATCATCGCATTCACTCTGGTTGATTTTTAATAAAATAAATAAGTATTCCCTCTTTAGCTTACGAGGGATGATCAAATCTCTTCATATCTTGGAAAGGAATAAATAGGTTCTTTTTAAATATACTTAAATAAATAATGCTTGATAAAGAAATCTAATAAGTAAAAAAGAATTAAGTTATTTTAATTTTTATAGTTGAGTAGAGAAAATTTATATAAATATTTAGTAAAAATTGGTAAAGTATTATTTTAGGTTTTTTTTTTTTTTTTAATATATATATAATAGAAAGATACTTTATTTTAATTTATATTTACTGGTTCAACTTTCTTTTATTTATTATCAAATATGAAAGTGAAAATATTAGAGAAATTAAAAAATAAATCATGTTCTATTTGAGTTCAATTTCACAATTATGGTTATGAGTCTATAGTTGATCCCCTTTTATAGCATTAATCTAATCTATGGTCTTCAATATTGCATTCTTGATCTCAATAAATGTACCGAGCTTTTTTGTGTGAAAATTGATGGTTATTGCAATTAGAAATTGTGCTATGAAATGAAGGTGACTATCTTTCCACATTTTCCCTTAGTCAAGTCATTAGATATGTTGGGTCCCAAAACCATTGCTCCAAAATCCTAGAATACAACATTCTCTTTAAGGGGAGAGGGCATCTTTAGCAAAACAAAAGCAAGGTTCATCTACAAAAGTATGGAGGGTTAAGTTTAATGAATGAGAGTACATGATCTCTCCTACACTTTGGGCTTAGCTTAAACTTAGGAGGGTGTTCCCAAAGGTATTCCATAATAGGATTGAGGGTGTTGAAAGAAAAGGTAATATGACAATTAGCAATTGTATCCAATACATGTTTAACTCCAAAGACTGTAACTAGGTTAAATGATAACCAATTATACATATGACCACTTATGTAGCTAATAAAGGCATTATTGTAAAAATACAAGTTGGAGGGAAATATACATGATTAACAAATTGATGACCTAATAAGTTTCACAACTATTATCCTCCCTATTTAAACTATTAAATCATCAATTGCAAATTTATTGAAAGTAGTTTTAATTAATAGTGAAAGATTTGTATGCAAATTACTTACTTTATTAAATGTGGGATTTGGGGATTAGGAGATTTGGATCTATATTTACTTTATCGTTACAAGTGCAACACAATATCATAACACTAAAAAAAACAAGTGTATTTTATGTTATTTTAATGTTTTCAAGTGCCTTAACTCCCCTCCATCTATCTTAATGAAGTTATAGGATGGTATGTTATGATTGGAATTTTTCTATCTTACCCCTCTTCATCCTCTTTTCCTTGAATTTGTTCATTTGTAATGTCACATGAAGGTTATTAATGGGCTATAACAATTATTATTTTTAAAAAAATAGATTTTTTGATATGTTTTTTGGAACTACAAATGGGTGAATTGTGTTACTATACAAAGACTAACATTTCCAACTACTCAAATTTGGAAGAATCTTCATATCTTGTATACTATCTAAAATTGGTAATTTTTATGTATATTTATTTATTATATTGCTATTTATATTTGGTCAAGCCTATATATTTTAGCTTAAAATTTGTAGTTATGAAAAGTAAAATTCTTTTTGTGCATGTTTTCATTAGAGTATTTAATAGAGAAATAATTTATTATTCAAATTGAAATTTATTCTCAAAAATATTTTCTCATCACCAACAATAATTTATAGTTATTGTAGAATTCTCTTAGGAAACAAATTTGAATGTAAAGGGGCATTCAATAAGGAAAGACACGTGTTAGCATTGGTGAAATAAGTCATGTTTGATTCAAAATAGATCTTCCAAAACAAAAATTCCTTTTTCTTTTATATTGAATGTTTTTTATTATCGATCTAAAGAAGCATCTATATTAACTTTAATGTTGAAGATACCTCTATTTTCAATAGCCTTTGTACATGAAAATAATAAATATTTCTATTGGATATAAATTCATCATAACAATACCTAACATATCAATCATTTATTATTTTCATTCAATAGAGCATAATTTTATGAAGTTTGTAAATAAGTGTGTAACCACACACACACACACACACATACACACACACACACACATATATATACACATACATATATATATATAGATATATATATACGTATATGTGTATGTATATATATTTATATCTGTATATATATACATATATAAATATATATTTATATCATATATATATACATATATAAATATATATATATATATATATATATATATATATGTATATATATATATATATATATATATATATATATATATATATATATATATATGTATATATATATACATACATATACTTATATGTATTTATATATATATATATGTGTATATATATATAAATACATATAAGTATATGTATGTATATATATACATACATATATGTATACATATATACATACATACATATACATGTTGGAATTGTATGTCTCAATCCCATAGGCTGAAACCTCTTGTGATTAATTTCAGTGAGACTATGGAGATGTCTGGTCGGCCTACTAGTTGATCCTGACTATTGCTGTGACCTCCTGAATGTCTTGGTGATCGACATCTAAAACCTTCAGTGTACCCTTGGATAGTCGAGATGATGTCTCGACGATGATAGGAAGTCTTGCCGATATCGGCATGACCTTTGGTCTGTCTGGCCGATGTGGTAATCGACATGACTTGCTCTTATTGGTATGAAGTCCTGGTGATTGGGAGATGTCTTGCTGATGGAGATACAAGTGTTTTTTATTGTGTGCCTAGCAGATGTTGGGGAGACCTATAGCGACTGGGGTCTTTGGGGTAACTTGAACACTCCGTATGAAGTCCCAGTGACTAAAGAGTGTCTCATCGATATGGTCATCGGGGTAACACAAGGGTCTCGAGAAGAACTCTTAGTGACTATTGGATGTCTCGCTGACAACGGGGATAGACTTGGAGTCTTCATGGTAACTCAAAGACTTCGGCATGAAGTCTTGGCAACAGGAAGATGTCTTGCCAATAAACAGATGGAGTCATCAGGGTAACGAAAGGGGTTTGCTATGACCTCTTGGTGACAGCGGTATGTCTGGCCAACAAAGCCACATGTGATCGGGTGTTTTAAGTGAGACTCCTAGTGAATGGAGTCATTGGAGAAACACAAGGACTTCGGTATGAAGTCTCAGCGAATGAAGAATGTCTACCCGATGGTTGGACTTTTTGATATGACTTGAAGGCATCGGTATGATGTCTTGGCAAAGAGGGATTGTCTTACTGATGGGAAACGTGATGTCAGTATAACATCTCAGCGATAGCCTAAGTCTTGCCAATTGTTGGATGTTTCGGTATGACTTGAAGGGCTCGGCGTAACCTCCTAGCAAAAGTGATAAGTCTTGCCGACTAGGATGTTTTGGTATAACATGAAGCGCTCAGTGTGATGTCTTGGTGAAAGACGATTGTCTCATCGAATGGAATACTCACGTCAGCATGACTTGAAGACTTTGGTATGAAGTCTTGGCGAACTGTGGGTGTCTTGCTAATGGAAAATCTAACATCGATATGACCTTTGAACTTTGGTATCATGTCTCATCGAATGGCAATTGTCTCGCTGATGAGAATGCTGAGGTTGATGTGACTTGAAGACTTTGGTGTAATGTCTAGGTGAAGAGCGATAGTCTTGCCGACTTATGAACTCTTCAGAATACCTTGTGTTTTTTGGTTTGAGGTCTTGGCGACATGACGAAGTCTTAGCGATAGCTCTCTAGACTCGATGTAACCTCTTACCAATAGGGATGACTCTTAGCAATATCGAATGCTGGCTGTGTTGGTATCAGGGAGACATAGTTAGTGTCTCACCAACATGACAACACAGGTTGAATGCCCTTGACTGTTTGAAGATTTTCCTACATGGTGTGACCTAGACGTATTATCTTCTATGCAAGGAAGTGGAAACATCAACAATGCTGAGTTGGTTGATTCGATAGTTGTGATCCGATAGTTGGAAGCAAACTGATTCACAGAGGCTGTTGAGAATGAATGCATATATGTATGCATTGGACGTTCTGAAGAAAAGAAAGAAAAATTCTAAGAGCTAGAGAGAAGAAGAGAAGAAGAGAGAGAGTCGAGTGGCTGGCTGAAAGGCCAAAGCCATGAGGATGAAGCAGAGGAAGAGAGAGGAAGAGTTATGCTGCTGGAATCTCTCCTGATCATGAATGCCATGGTTGATCTATCAGGGAGAGTAAGCTACCAGGTTGTATCCAAAATGAACAAGATGTAATCTCTGTAAAGGCTATGAGCCTAAAATTGTATTGTACCCACTTGTTGCTGAATAATACAATGGATCAATATTTGGAGTGTGGGGTTTTTTATCCGAAAGGATTTTCCCCACGTAAATATGTTTGTTCTGGTTTCTGTCCCATTTTTCATGTCTGATGGTTCTTATAGTAGAATCTGTTAAATGGATGCTATTGAATTTTACATGAGCTTCTCTCAAAAGGATCAATGTGAAAAATGAACTGTGTCTGTTTTTGCTTTAGTACACAGTTATACATGTCTTTGAGGCAACCCAATCGATTAAAGTTACCGAAGGCACTACTGTTCTTAGAGATTTCTCTGAGATGCCCTCTAGATTTTGTAACAATACATACATATATATATGTGTGTATGTACACACACACACACACACACACATACACACAAAAACCTTTCTAGTAACCAATAAAAATAATTGTGAATAGCTAACATGCTTAGTAGAGAACTATCATATGTCATCTTGAATAAAAATTTCAAGATGTGTATTGTGCATAATTTAGGAAAATTTTGTGAGTGAATTTATAAGGATACAAAAGCCAATCTTTGATTGATCATGCTTTGGAAGTAAAATTGATTTGATGAGTGTAGATTTGGAATGATTTTGAAGTAGGATTAATGTGATTTTTCATGTATCTCTTTATCATAGGTAGGTGGATGATGACACAAAAATATATTATACTTTTTTACCCACAAATAACACAAATTAAGATTAGTTGAGAACATTTCTAACCTTGCTTTCAAATATTACTTTTAGATACACATTTCTTGTAATCTATTTACTATTTATATTTACCATTTTTACAACATTTAATGAGAACATACAATACAATAGAACCCTTATTTTTATTTTATTTTATTCTAATATACTATATCTAATGATATAATTGGGGAATCCTTCTTATAAAATTAAAATGATAGAAAATATGATATTGAAGAGTAATATTGTCACAAATTTAACTAGATGTGTTGTTCTCTTGTACTTATGGAAATAAAATTTTCAATTCTATTTTTTAATTCTTAGAATAATCTAATAACCAAGATTCAAAGGATTTACTCAAACAATTCCTTGAAATAATTTTTTTATCATCTCAGCTATATATTTTGCCAAACATCAACAAAAGATGTGCTTATTAGCTATAATATATTCATATTCAAATCAACAAACTTAAGTCAACCAACAAACTTTAATTTTATATAGTTTTTTAATGTCTTGATTTGCATTCTTTTTGTTATTTCATTTCTTATTTCTGGTATGTTTCCAATCATAACTAATTCTATTATAATATTGTAACTGAACTATCATGGTTTTCAAGATTATATCTATAACTTCATGATTTTGATATTAAATTGTATATACAAAAATAATATATATGATGCCATTCTTTTCTAACTATTAATTTTTGATCTACTTGTGAAAATGCATGAAATTATAGCTAGAGAGGAGGATGTTTGGAGATAGAGATCTAAAGCTTTGTGGCTTTTTGCTGGAGATAAAAACACCAGATATTTTTATTTGTCTGCATCAAAACACATGGTTGCCAATAGAATCTCTCACATTGAAAGTAATGGCAATCAGTTTGAGGAGGAGGATGACATTAGAAGAGAAGTTGTCCTTTTCTTTAGTAATCTCCTCTTAGTGAGTGGAGGAATCAACCATGAAGAAAAAGATTACCTTTTAGATGCCATCCCTATTTTAGTTAAGGAGGAAGATAATACCAAGCTTGCTGCTATTCCTTCTAGGGAAGAAATTAAAAAAGTTGTCTTTTCCTTTGAAGGGAAAAAGGCCCCTTACCCCGATGGGTTTCCCATGTTCTTATTTCAATGGTTCTTGAAGATTGTTGAAGAGGATGTTGTGAATGTAGTCAAAGAGTTATTTGGATCAAGAAGTCTGCTAAAGGAACTAAATGCTACCTTTTTGGTCCTTATTCTCAAGAAACCTAGAGAGGTGGAGTTTGAAGCCTTCAGGCCTATAAGCCTTTGTAATTCTTTCTACAAAATCATTTCAAAGGTTTTGACATCTAGGCTTCTCTTAATTTTTCCTTCATTGATCTCTCCCCAAAAAAATGACTTTTTTCCTAGAAGGAAAATCCTCGATTCTATTGTTACTATCCATGAGAATACCCATTCCCTTGTGGAATAAAAAACTGAAGGTTTTCTCCTAACATTGGATATTTCGACAGCCTATGACCGTGTAGATTGGAAATTCTTATTCAAAATCATTAGGGCGTTTGGATTTAGTAATAGAGTCCTTAAGATGGTGGATCAACTTGTTTCAATAGTTTCTATTTATATTATGGTGAATGGATCCCCTTTGTGTTTTTTTCAAAATTCGAGAGGTTTAAGATAAGGAGACCCTATCTTCCCCATCTTGTTCACTATTATGGCTGAATGTCTTGGGAAAAACCTAAAAAGACTAATTGATCAGGGGTCTCTGGTGGGACTAAGGCCCTCTTCTAGTAATCTAATTTTCTCACATCAATAGTTTGTTGATGATACCATGTTGATGGGGAGATATACTATGACTGAAGCCAATAATCTGAATAGAATTTTGGACAAGTATGAGAGGGCTTCTGGTTAGTTGGTCAATAGATAGAAAAGCTCTCTTTTCTTTTTTAACACCTTTGATCACAGACGAGTCATGAAAGCTAGAATCCTTGGATGTAGAGTGGATTCATTACCTTCTATTTATCTTGGCTTGCCCTTAGGCCTTAAACCTCCTAACTCCTTTTGGAGTTTGTTGGTTGATAGGTTCAACAAAAATCTCGTTGGATGGAAAGGAGCTCTTCTTAGTCAAGTAGGAAAAATCCAACTCCTCAAAGCTTCTCTTCAAAACCTTCTGATTTATGCCTTAAGTCTTTTCAAAATCCCCGCTAAATTTATAGATGCTATTGAAAAAATTCAAAATAGATTTCTTTGGTTAGGGGTTGAAGAAAGAAATAGAATGCCTCTTATTGGATGTGATCTTGTTTGTAGGAAGAAAAAGATGGGAGGATTGGGTTTAAGAAAGATTAGAATGATGAATAAGATGCTTCTTGCTAAGCAAATTTGGAGGTCTTTTTCATCTTATGGGGAATGGAAAAACATTTTTAAATAGTAAATATAAGACTAATTGTGGATCCCTTAAGGCCCTAATGGATTCTCTCTCACTGCCTAGTGGATCCACTTGTTGGAATGATATGATTACAGGGAAAAAGATTGTTGACTTAGGTGTTGGGTTGAATATAGGAAGTGGAAATCAAGCCAGGTTCTAGGAGGATAAATGGTTACTAAAGGAGCCCCTAACTAACAATGAAAGGTTTAACAGGTGGGATGAGATTTGCAAAATGAATTTTGGTACTCAAGTTAAGGACTATTGGTGTGATGGGGGTTGGGTGGACTTGTGCCTACTTAGGATGGAGCTTGCCTTGATTCACTCATCTCTGATGGCTATTAGCATGGGTTCGAATTAGCAGGATGAAATTTTAGTTTGGACAGATAACCCCTTGGGAAACTACTCTTTTCCTTCGGTTGTCAATGTGCTATCCCTCTCTCAAGCCCCCTCTACTTTCTACAACTTCACGAGGGTTGTATTGTTCCATTAGTAATAGCCTAGAAGATCATAAGAAGAATCCTAAGAAGTACCCAATTTTGGATAATGGCCTTATTAGGCTTATTTATGAACATTTTCAAAATATGTCGGCCTTATCCAACCCTATCTTGACTTTATCCTTTGAAGATGATGACATGGAAAATAGTGTGTTAAAGGATAAAAATAATCCTGACACTGAGCAAATTGAAGAAGATCCTCCTTCCCCTAACAATTCTGGAAAGAAAACCCTTTAGTGTAAACCCCTGCTTAAGAAAACAAGCACTATCAAAAACCCCAGTAGCTCTGTTCTAAAAGAGAAATCCATTCAAAAGGGTTCCCTTGCTAATAAATTGGTCTCTTACTCTGTGGATACCCCAGAGGATAATTCTAAGGTTCGTGATGCCAGCAAGGATTCTTTCTCATCCTATCCTGCCATGGACAGAGAAAACATACCTAAATTCCCTAGAGACCTTAACCTTGAAGATCATTATTTTAAGCAGGACCATGAGTTTCCTGGGGATATCCTAGCCATCGCTAGAAATGGTTCTTTTGATTACTTCAAAACTATGAAGTGGGCCTTCCATGAAATTAAGGACCTTAACCTCAGAAATAGGGGCCTCAACAACAAGATGTAGGATTTGGAAGTTAAAGTCAAATCCCTTAATACTGCGAAGGGCAGGAGGAATGATGATAAAATGAGGATGGAGGCTGAGGATAATGAAGGTAAGGTTAAGTGCCTAGAAGCATAAATTGGTAAAATAAAAGACACCATGAAAACTATTATGGAGCACAACCACATAATGGCAAAACATAACACCATTATTATCAATTCTATGATTGAGAAACTGGAAAACACACAACAAGGATCTCTGATCGTGGATTTGGAAGTTGAAAAGGACAAAAGAATGACTGAGGATGCTAGAATTTTGAAGAGGATGAGAGCTAATTTGAAGAGGAATGCGCCTTCTATGCCTCAGATAGTTCAGGCCATGAAAAAGTGTACCTAGGACATGGAAAATCTTGAAGTTGAGGCTACCGATGCTCTAAACTCCTTAGGATAGATGAGGGTTGTTTCTGTTTGTTTTTTGGTAGCGCTTGCTAGCCTTGGGTTGGGGGTTGTGCTTTCTTGGCTCTTTTCTTTTAGCAACCTTTTTGTTTTGGATTCATTAACACTTAATCTTTTTATTATCTGTATTCTCTATGGTTTTAGGTCCTTGTAAAACCCCTTTTTTCCTTTATCAAAAACTATTAATTTTTCATGTCTTAAGAATATCCAATCCTATAAGTTCTATGTTTTTTAATATTATTTTTTCTACTTTATTCAATATAACTTTTTTCAAATTATCGTTCTCAAAATAATTGAAAAAAGGGTTTTCTACATTTTAATAGGACTACTTATATATACCATGATCATTCTACTAAATCTTTTCTAGATTATTACTACCTTGTATATATTTATACACATCATGTGTTAATGTGTCAATGTCCAAATTTCTTAAACAAAATATTATTGTGAGTTTTCTACAAAGAACTTGACACACATTTCAAAGTATTGGTATTCATTAATTCCTGAAAACTTGTTTCAAATAACTTCCATAATAAAATCATCATGATGAAAAATGTGTCTTAGCTAACATTAAAAAAAAACAACATAATTACTAGTAGTTTCACAATATTTATGTGCAAAGTCATAGTTGATAAGCACCATAGATTGATGTGAAGATCTCTTGATTAAACTTGTCGAAAGTGGTTTTTGTTACGCAACATTTAGCAACAAAGGTTGTTTTTATTTTGGGAAACTAGAAACCAACAAAGATCTCCCAATAGCCATGAAGCTCTCCCCAGTGGCATCAGACTGGAGGAGATCTTGGTGAGATCTCCCCATGTAAATAGCCTATCGGTTAGTTATACTTAAAAAAAAAATTGGTAAAAAGTTGTACCTAGATCTGTACTATGAGTCACTATTACAACAACTTAAACATAAATCATGTGGGATGAAAAAGATGGGAACCTAATCCTAAAGTGAAGTTTTGTGTTTTCAATTGTATTAAAGAAAATGAGGATTACAAATGATAATGAGAGGCACAAAAATGTGTAGTTTTTCAAATATTCTTCATAATTAAGTGAGAGAAATATGTAGTCATTTAAAGCTTGAGCTATGCACAGGCCCATCTACCCTATTGTTTCTGTTTTTTTTAAGCTTCAATTATATATACAATAAGTTAGTGTTTCTTAGAAAAATGTAGTTCACACTTACATTTTAATTACTAAGCAAACATTAGACTCTTATTTCCTATCCGAGGTGTAAGCCCTTTTCTTGGCATGGTAAAGAACGAACAAAGAAAATAAATAATACCCATCCCAAAGGAGAAGAAAGGAGGGAACCTATTCAAACTCTTGGAATTGAACATCATTTAGAACTTCTATCAAAGGAGTGGAATGTAAGTAAGTTATTTAGCTTCTAAGCATATTGACATTAAAATTTGTTGAACCTTCAACTACAAGAATAGTCAATTTCCTATCTTTTTTGTTTGAATTTTTTAAAATAAATTAGAAAATAATATGTTATGCTAAATTATTTATTGTTTTCATTTTTAAATCTAATTGAACAAGTTTTTAAATTTCATTATGGTCAATCTGGATTTTTCTTATTCTTCATCCTTGCTAAACTCCATGAAGTCATGGCAAGGGATAAATAAATTTGTAGATGTTGGTACAAGTTCAAAATGAGGTTAGAAATCTACTAGAGAAATGAGATAGAAACACAACAAAAGATATCACTAATGGAAAATATAGTACACTCAAGTAGTTGGGTTCTAGAAGATCCAAAAAATGTTGATTCTATCATGTAATGTGAAGTGGCTAAATAGCCTCCACAAAAAGCAAATTTTCAAAGACCTCATCAAGGAATTCAAGGTTGACATATTGCTGATTCAAGAAACCAAAACAAGTTTCGTTGACTTTAATAAATCAAGTAATTATATCTGGCCCAATGTTCTTTCTTTGGCTATAGAATTGGGTTGGGATTTTGCTAGTTTAGCCACCACATGGAAACCCTTCTTCCATGGTTCTATTATTTTTAAAGATAAAAAATATCTCAACATTCTCTTTTCTCATTGTTTTGGTCTTCATGATTGTGTTATGTCCAATGTCTATGCTTCAAACACTATTGTTCTTACAAGAGAGACTTGGACCAGCCTACTAAGTTTTGAGTTGAAAGATTATGGCCAATCTAGATTCTACTTGTTCTCCATCCTCACCAAAATCCATGAAGTTATTGCAAGGGATACATAAATTAGAAAATGTTGGTACCAACACAAAATTTGGTGAAAAATCTACTAGATAAACATGTGAGAAATACTCAATGAAAAATAATATTAATGGGAACCACAGTACACTAGGGCATGTGGGCTCCAGAAGATCCAAAAATCTTGATTCTATCATGGAATGTGAGGGGGCTAAATAGCTTCCATAAGAGGAATATTGTTATGACCTCATCAAGGAATTAAAGCTTGACATATTTCTCATTTAGGAAACCAAAATGAGTGTTGATGACTTTGATAAATCAATTAAGTATATCTAACCTTTAATGCTCTTTCTTTGGATATAGATGCAGATGGGGCTCTTGATAATTTTACCACCACATGGAAACCCATTTTTAATGGTTCTATTATTTTAAAGATAAAAACTATCTCAACATTACCTTTTCTCATTGTTTTGGTCTTCATGATTGGGTTATTCTAATATCTATGATTTGAACAATGTTGTCCTTATAAAAGAGACCTACACCAACCTACTAAGTTATAGATGTTATTTCCCTCAAAACCACTAGATGTTGTTTGGTGAATTCTATACCCCTCTTTAACTTTTAGAGAAAATAAGGGGCATTCAAGATCTTTATAATAGAATGTTGGACCTCAATAACTTCCTCATGATGGGCAACCTTATTGACCTTGCGCTAGATGGAAGCCAATTTTCTTGGTTCAATAAAAGATTGGACAAATTTTTTATGAAAGTTAGACTTTATAGAGGCTTGGTTTCCTCTATTTGGGATTTGACTCATAATTTTCCTCATCCTCACAATTGAGAGTTGGATTTGATCATAACCCCCCTGCTTCTCTATTGGGACACTCCCATAAAAAATGATAAGTATCCATTCCATTTTAAATTAATGTAGACTCATAATCCTTACGTCAACTTGGTCTTTTATAAGATTGGTGGAATATCAAATGTTAAGGGTTTAGTGGTTTTTAGGCTTTCCTTCAAACTTAAAAATATAAAAAGGGATCTAAAAGATTGGAACAAAAATTATTTTGGTAACATCTTTACACAAAAATCTTCCTTGAAAGACAAACTCAGGAAAATAAAACATGAAATAGATGGTTTGGGAGATTTTGAAGAATTGGTTAACAAGGAAAAAAAAGCATGTTAAGAGACATGTGCAATATCTTAGAGAAAGAAGAAATTTATTGGAAACAGTAGGCTAGAAACTAGTTGTTAAGAGAGGGTGACATAAACTTGAGGTTCTTCCACCTCTCATCCATCAAGCATAGGAAATGAAATAATATAACAAATTTGATTACTGAGGATGTCACCAACCTATCTTCTAAGGATGGAATTTATTAGGAAGAAGTCAATTTTTCATAAATCTTCTACATCTGCCCAATGACAATATTCAACCCGGGCAAACCATCTACATGAAGTGGTTCCTCACACCATCTCCTCTTCTAGTATATAATTTATGGAATATGAAGCCTCAAATGAGAAAATAAGTGATTTTTTCCCCTTAACTCTTCAAATGTTTTCGGTCTAATGATTTTCCCCCTTTTTTCTTCAAAAAATATTGGGAAATTATTGGTATGAATGTGATCAAAGAAGCTAGAGAATTCCTTTCATCTCTAGAAGTATATTGAAGGAGTTTAATAAAATCTTCATAGTTATTATTCCTAAAAATTATGGGGCCAATAGGTTATCTAATTTTTAACCAATAAGCCTCAACAACACTTTCTACAAAATATTCTCTAAGCTAGTTATCAACATAATTAAACTTTCTTTGGATAAAATGATCAATTCTTTCCATAAAGGTTTTGTGTCTAGAAGGAAAATTATTGATGATATCCTATTGGTAAATGAAACTTTACATTCAATGAGTAAATTTAATAAGGAAAGAATTTCCCTCGAATTGGACATCCCTAAAGTGCATAATAAATTTTCATGGAGCTTTCTTTTTCAAGTCCTGTAGAGATTTGGGTTCAAAGAAAAATATTAAAACTAATAAAAATGTGTGTTTCCTGCCTTAAGTTTTTGGTGATCATAAATGGCTCTTCTCATGAACACTTCTTACCATTTGGTGGTATAAGGAAAGGGGGTCCCCTTTATCCTTACCTCTCCATTATGTTTGTAGAGGTTCTTGGTCATAAAATTACTAAAGGTATCTCTAATGGTAATTTAGTTGGTTTCACTTCTTCCACTTCTCAATCAGTTTCTTATCAACAATTTGTTGATGATACCATCTTTCTTGGGGAAGCTATGACTATTGAGGCTAAGGGTTAGATCAACATTCTTAAGTAATTTTCTTTTGCTTCATGTCAATGTATTAATCTAGTTAAAAGTATAATTTTCTTCCTTAATCTTCCCCAACTTCCAAAATAAAAAAATAAAGGATTCTCAAAATTTTAGATGTTCTCTTCAACATACTTAGGAATTCCTCTAATAGATGGAAAGGTTGACAATTTTATTTGGTCTAAATTGATAGAAATAATCCAAAGGAAACTTTTTGCTTGGAAGGGATCCCTTCTTATTAATGTAGAAAAACTTCTCCTCTTGAAATCCACCCTACAAAATACTTATGTGTATCTCCAATCCCTATTCATTATTCCTTCTTCATGGATAGATAAACAAAAGAAAATTCAAAGAAGGTCTCTATGTTTGAGAACTAAAGAAAATGAAAACTTCTCTTTGGTTAATCGAGATACTATTTTGTCAAAATAATTGAATGGAGTCTTTAATATAAGAAATACTAGACAAATGAATCTAGCACTTCTAGCCAAAGTTAGTTGGAGCCTAATAAAATATTAAGCTAAATGGATCAATATTCTCAATGAAAATACCTGAATGATGGGGAGGGCATCTCTCTCCATCTTAATTTTCAAATCACTATTGGTCATATAATCTAGAATAACATCCTCAAAACCAAGAAGTTAATAAGTCAGAGTGTTTTTTGGTAGATCAGGAATGGTGTTTTGGTGGTTTTTTGGGAAGGTACTTGGATATCAAAGTTAAACCTTCATATTGATCTAGTTTACTATGATTTTCAATTAGATCTATGTACTATATTGGGTTCAAAGGTTCCAAATTATTTGGACCACTCCTTTGATCTTCCTATGTGGAAGATTGATCCTAACTGGTATGATCCCTCACTTTGATTGGTCATTGAAGAACTTCTCAAAATAATTGGTAATTTGAGATTCTACAAAATAATTTTTCCTAAGTCCTTGGTTTTGGTGGACTTGAAGGATAAAAATTATAATTTCAAGTCTGGCTACAATCTTTTATCTACCAATTGGGATTTTCAAGTTTATTAGATAAAAATCTAGTGGAATAGATCAATACCTAAGTTTAAATTCTTCTAGTGGACGACTTGCCATAAGAAAATTATAATGTTGGAAAATATCCAGAGAGGGGGAATCCATTCAATAGTTTCTTTCTCTATGAGAAAAAGGAAGAAACATCTTTTGATCTTATTTTTCATTGCTTCTAAATTCTTTGCAAGTTCATCCAAAAATTCAATCCTTGTTTCAAGTCAACTAGGTTTTGAATAAAGAGACCAAAAGCATGGTGGAATGTTGTACTCCTCTATTCTACCACCCCATGCTTTCTGAAATCTAGTGGAAGACCTTTCTATTCATTGGATTGGAACTATGGAGAGAGCATAATAATAGGATATTCATGAATAAAAAATTCCTTGGAAGGTTATATGAGATCAAATTTTCAATAAGATCAAACAAAATCTCTTAACAATTTCTTTCAAGCCTAAAAGGAATCCCACTACTTTGGAATTTGATATTGCTGGGTCCTAGAAATTATAAGATGTTCTAAACTTATTGATTTTGATTAGTCAAAAAATGGATGCTTTATGGTTTAAGACATACAACACCACTTTTCTCCAAATAACATTTAAGGATGCCCTAGAGACCTCAACCCAATGAAGAATGAAGAAATTTGAAAATAGGGTATCTTAGGATATGTTTAGAGATTAATTAAGGATGAATGAGGGTTTCACCACCAATTATATACTTGGAAAAGACAATGAAATGCAAGATGTAACAATAAACCCTAATTTGATTCCATGACCTACAAAATGACCTTGAACAGTATGTAAAAAAAATAGAAAGCTGCAAAACAAAATGTGTGCACTTGGAAAATTGTAAATACTTGAATGGAGACTATAAATCCTAAAAATTCTAAAATTTTGGCCTATTGGGAGTCATTCACCACTTTAGGTGAATCAGTCCCAAATCTAGATTTTTCCATAGGAATAGGTTTTTGCCAAATGGATATCCAAATCTACAAAGATCTTTGAAAAATTACTATAGTGGGAATCATTCGCCACTCGTGGTGAATGAGTCTAATTTGGATTTTCTAGAAATTCAAAGTCTAAATTTTCTCTTCTTATTCTACTCAATCTTTTCCTCCAAGTTCCCAGATCTGAAACTCTGATTTTGGGGTTGTAGAGGACCTTTCAGTGAAGATTATGACCTTTCAAATGGAAAGACAACTCCAAGAAGATTAAACCTAATCTCCAATGATATTTAGGTCTTCAAAGCACCTAGATCTGCAATCACACAAAGAGAGAAAGAGAGAGAGAGAGAGAGAGAGAGAGAGAGAGAGAGAGAGAGAGAGAGAGAGAGAGAGAGAGAGAGAGAGAGAGAGAGAGAGAGAGAGAGAGAGAGAGAGAGAGAGAGAGAGAGAGAGAGAGAGAGAGAGAGAGAGAGAAACTTGTTGATTGTTAGGGAATGAAGGTTTACCTTGGTGAAACCCCTTTTACATAATTAAACCAAATGATGAAACAATGGAATGAAGGCATGATGCATGGAAAAAAGAACTTGAATAATGGACAATGATACCTAGAATTATGCTTTGGAGATGATGTCTTGTAAATCTACAACTTAACATGAACTGGCCATGAAGGATGTAGATCTTGATCTTTAATAGTAGGAATAGAACAATGCTTGATCTTGGATCTTCAATGCTACATCACAACACTGGCTAAATAACATGCTTGATGGTTGATAATCTTTGACACGATGATGGATCTTGAATTTTTGCAACAATTGATGGAGAGTTCTACCCTTGAATGCCTTAAAATTGATCTTGAATGCTATCTTGATGATCTTGTGAAGACTTGGAATACTTAACTCTTGCTTGCTTGACTTGATATCATGAATGCTTGTTGAAATAATTATTTGAGAGATTGTTTATATAGAAAATATTCTCAAATGACCATTAATTTGACCCCAAAAGCCAACGTAGGAGAAATTTAAACTTAAAACCTAGTTTTTCCCACTCAAGCCTTGAAAATAGCTCAAATGGGACTCATTTGCCTAGCTGGAAAAATGAGTCCCACCTAGATGGGACTCATTCATCTAGAGTGTTGAATGGGTCCCATAGGGGCTATTTTTCTAGTTAAATTTTCATGAAGAAATTAAGCTTATATGTTGATCTTGTCAGGTTTTTTAACAAAATATGCCTTGGGATGCATAATATGGGGCCATAGGGGCCTATTAATGATGATATAAAGGTCATAAATGTAAGAGAACTAAAAATTCAATGTTTAAGTGTAAATAAATACAATTTTCAACACTAAACAAAGGAAAAATTGGGTCTATTTAGCTTAGAAGGGCCCTAAATACCATGTGAATCAGTAAAACACATTACAACACTAGATTAGATCCACCTTAGTTTACAAGCCTCCTAAATTTAATGTGAAATTGTAAATAAATACATTTTACAATAGTAAATCATGGTAGAGCTAAGTTAATTTAGCTTAAGGAGGGCCCAAGACCTAATACAGATGTGTATTAAAACACTTGACAACACTAGATCAAGCTGACATTAATTATTCCCATATCAAGTGCAAAAAATGGATACTTTTTTCTCCACTACATTTAGCCCCCACTTTAGTGAGAGGATGAACTTTCCTCAAACTCACACTAAAGTAGACATTGAAGAGGGATCTGATAGTGCCAATGTGGATGGCAAAAGATGACAAAGACCGAGATAGTGGTCAAGCCCCTAGGATCCAAGATCCTAATTCAAACCGACATGAGCATCAGAGGACATGCACAAAGTGTATAATATGTAGCAAAAAAAGATACACGAACATCCAATGTTAATGAAGAAGGAAAAAAAGGTAAAAAAAATGAGGTGGATCAAGCTTCGACAAGGATGCGCTCACTTTGGGGCCATAGAACATTAGGTTGTCTATGGGGTGAGTTGTCCCTAAGAAATGGTTTAGTGAGAAAGTCATGCCAGTGTGTTCGCTTCTCACCACATAATGAGGAAGTCGTGCCAGTGTGTCAGCTTCCCATCATATGAACCATACCAAAGTTATCCTCCTAATAACTTTGTTAAGGCACCACAATGTAATTATTTTTTTTGTAAATTCTTTTGAATATCATGTAAAAAAATTGTTAAAGGAGATTTTGCTTTATTCATGTAATGGTCTTCTTAGGGAGCATAGTGCCTAATATTTCCAAGAGAGGAAAAGTCAAAAGTGTCAGATCGTTGCCCATGGGATGCCTCATTAACATCATGCCATGTCAGTAGATCATACACTCTTGGACGTAATAAAACCTATTGACACCACCAAGAAGAGGACACATCACAAGAAAAAGGAAAAATCATGTCATGAATTTTTTTCCAAAAGATGTCATCGATGTATGCCCCCACTTTAAAGTGGGTGCTACACCAATAGTGTGAGAAATTGCTTTAAAGTAGCCAATGAAAGAAGACATGGGAGCCAACATGGAAATCCCTATGCCAAGTCATATTTTTTTAATTGAAAAACATCATGAATAAGGATGTCACATGTGATCAAACTTAAGGCATGTCATCCACATCCCAAGCTTGCTCTTATATATACATGAAAGGTTATCAACAAGCAAAAAGAGAATAAAAAGTGACATATGAGGATAGGGATACCTAACCCACTTTCCTTCACTTAGTGCAGGACAAGGGTGAGCCCAAAGTTGATGATGATATGTTTCTCCTTGAAAAAAGGGAATGAAATGCAACAGTGAGTCTACTATGATACTATAACTATTACATGGCAAGAAGCAACAACTAATGTTATTCATTATGATGAATAAATAAAGTATAAACATGATACATATTTAATGAGATATCTATGAGTTTTTGATGCATCGAAGTTAAAGTTGTCTTGGAAGAATCTTTTGTGATAGTGTTGACATTGAATAAAGGTTTTTCTTTCAAGGGACAATAACCAAGATCATTAGTCATTTATTGTGTTTTATACTTTATAGGGACATGGATTCCTTGTTCTATAACACCACATCCTTTCCCAAGTTGCTTCATGAGTTCAAAACCACTTCCATAAATCTTTTTCACTTCCTTCAAAATTGGTGGATGTTCAACCTCATCAAAGTTTATCCTATATTTTTTTGTTTCTTCTAAAGTGGTTGAAATGGATGCTTTTGAATTTTGTATTTTTTTTATTGATTTCCCTTTTCCCTCTTTAGAATAATTTTCTATGATCTTGTAGTCTCCCATGAATATAGGTATGAAATCAAAGGTTTCTTTAGGATCTTCCAATAACTTTGTGGTTTCTTCAATTTTCTTTTATTTCTATCTCTTTAATGGGTTCTACATGTGTTGTTGGTGTCAAGGGATGTCTAATGTGCATAATGTTGAAATAAATATCCTTAGTTTCATGATCTCTTAGTGAAGAGGAGTCTATTTTCACTTCATCATCTTCATCTAATGAAGCCATATTACTTTAGTTTGAAAGGAGTGTGTCAATGTTGTCGTTTTCTTGCACCATGATACCTTCCCTAGTAGGAGAGTTTTTAGGAGAAGAAAATAGATGTTTATGACATTCAAAGGCGGGTTCTTCTAAAATAAATTCATCACAATTAAGGGGGTTATCAATGGTTGGATCTTTTCAGGTGTCAATGATGGCATTTTATTTTTCAAAAATGTTTTCCTCATGATTCTCATTGATTGTATCTTGTAACACCATAATATATTCTTCACCAATAAGAGAGATATTAGGAGAGGGGGAAATTTTATTTTTGTCCATAATTTCATCCTTTTTATCTAAAGTATCATTCTCTTGTGTCATAATATATACTTTATTAGGAGAGCTTTAAGGAAAGTGTCAAACAATTGGTTAATCACATTTCATGGTTAGATTTTGTAAAGTAGCTTTCTCACACATTGGAGAGGCATCAAGAGAAGGATAACTATTAGTTTCATGGTTACTAATGATTGAATTTTTTTGTTCAAATAGGTCTTACCAAATGGTAGGAGCATTAGGAAAGGGAGGAATAAGATTCTCATGAGTCTCAATAAGGATATCTTCTAACACTAAACTATCTTCATGTCTAGAGAAGATATTAGGAGAAGGAAATGATTGATTGTCATGATTATTTATATTTTCATCCCCATGTAATATAATGTATTCCCAAGTAGGAGAGGTAGGATATTCATAGCTCTCAATTATTGGATCTCTTAATATCAGCATATCCTCCACACAATTTTTTTTTTCATGATCATTCACGATTGTATCCTTACTCACTTAAAGAACTCTCGCAAGTAGGGGAGGTGTTGGGAGATGAATGGAGACTAGGTAAAGTAGTGGCCATGATATCAGATTCATCTATCATAATATTTTCAAAGGGGAAATAAAGCCATGAATTTCATGATTCTCAATGATTGTATCTCCTATCACTAAGATACCTTCATCAGTAATAGGAGAGGTATTGGGAGAAGAACAATTATGATTGTCATGATTATCAATTCTTTCATCCTCTTGTATCAAAAATTGGGTGGATGATCTAGGAGAGATGAAATCATCAAGGGCTTTATCTAACATGTCAAAGTCATCACTACTAAAGGGTTTGAGTGATATGCTTTCTCTAAGGTTAACCATTTTTTGTTTTTATTTTTTTTATGTTTTTTGTTTTTAGTTTTCATTTTCTAATGAATGTTGAATGTAATCAAATCTAGTTGAACCGGGAACTAATGTTGAAATTCAAAGATGCAAGAATCTAATTCTATCCACAATTGCAATGAATGTAAATTATGTTACCTCTAATGATTTGAATGTAACAAAAAGTATGCAAACTGAAATAGAACAAAAATAAAAACAAATAGAATCTTGAAAATAGGAAAACTAACCATGTAAAATGCAATTCAAAATATGTAGAGGGACTGATTCACCTATAGTGGCAAATGAGTCCCAATAGGGATTTTTTTCAAAAAAATTAGAATGTTTTCAATTGAATTTTATGCTTTTTATGTTTTATGGTCTATATTTGAGATGCAAATGAAAATTTTAAATGATTTTCAATGAAATAAGATTAAAAAATGCAATCTATATGAGATTTCACTATTGAAAAATTTGACACCCTAGAATGCAAATCAACTAATGCAAACCCCACTGCAATGTTAATGCAAGCTATATATCTACGATGATGATGGGATCCAAATAAAAAAAGAAGGTATTCTAAATGTAGGTTCACCATAATGATTAGTTGAAAAATGGATGCTTTATGGTTTAAGAAATAGAATGTCACTCTTCTCCAACTAGCATTCAAGGATGCACTAGAGAGCTCAAACCAATGAAGAATGAAGGAAGAGATCTAACAATAGGGTATCTTAGGATATGTTCAGAGATTAATTAAGGTTGAATGAGGGGTTCACCTTCTACTTTAAACTTGGAAAATACAATGAAATGTAAACACTAAACCCTAATTTGATGGAATGGCCTACAAAATGACCTAGAAAAGTGTTTAAAACAAAATAGAAAGTTGCAAAAAAAAAAGTGTGCACTTGGAAACTTGTAGAGACATGAATGGAGACATGAAAGTCTACAAATTCTAAAATTTTGGCCTACTAGGAATCATTTTCCATTTTAGGAAAATCAATCCCAAATCTATATTTCTGCACAAGAATAGGTTTCGTGCAAATGGCTATCCAAATCTACAAACATATTTGAAAAAAAACTACAATTGGAATCATTCACCACTTGTGGCATAAGAGTCTAGTTTGATTTTATGGAACTTCAAAGTCTGAATCTACTCTTCTTAGTCTCCTCAATATATTCCTCCAAGTTCCCATATTTGAAACTTTGATTTTGGGGCTTTAGATTGCATTTTAGTGAATATTATGACCTTACTAATGGGAAGACAACTCCAAAAATCTTGAAACCTAATCTTCAATGATCTTCAAGTCTTCAAAGCACCTAGATCTCCAATCACACAAAAAGAGAGAGAGAAACTTGTTGATTGTTAGGGAATAGGTGTTTGCCTTGGTCAAACCCCTTTTAGGTAATTAAGCCAAATGATGAAAGAATGGAATGAAGGCATGAAGCATGGAAAAAATAAAATGAAACATATAATGATGCTCTATAGATGATGTCTTATAAATCTACAACTTAACATGAAATGGCCATGAAGGATGTAGATCTTAATCTTTGATAGTAGGAATAGAACTATGCCTAATCTTGGATCTTCAATGCTACATCACAAGACCAGCTCAATAACATGCTTGATGCTTACTAATATTTAACATGATGATGGATCTTGAATTTCTATAACAATTGACAGAGAATTATTCCCTTGAATGCCTTAAAATTGATCTCAAATGCTATCTTGATTATCTTGTGAAGACTTGGAATGCTTAACTCTTGCTTTCTTGACTTGATATCATGAATTCTTGTTGAAATAATCATTTGAAAGATTTTTTATATAGGAAATTCACTCAAATTACTGTTAATTTGATCCCAAAGGCTGACATAGGAGAAATTTAAACTTAAGAACCAATTTTTTCCCACTAAAACCTTGAAAACAGCTCAAATGGGATTCATTTGTGAAGCTAGGTGAATGATTCCCACTTCGATGGGACTCATTCACCTAGAGTGGTGAATGGGTCCCATAGGGGCTATTTTGCCAACTAAAGTGTCGAGTTAAGAAATTAAGGTTATACGTTTATCTTGTTAGGTTTTTTATTGAAATATGTCTTGGGATTCATAATATGCAGCCATAGAGGCCTATTAATAATGATGTAAAGGTCATAAATGCAAGAGGGACCAAAATTCAATGTTAAAATGTAAATAAATACACTTTTTAACAATAAATTAAGGAAAAAATTTGTCTATTTAGATTAGAAGGGCCCTAAATCCCTTTTGAATGTGTAAAACACATTACAACACTAGACTAGGTCCACCTTAATTTACAAGCTCCCTAAATTTAATGTGAAAGTGTAAATAAATACATTTTACAATATTAAATTAGGTTAGAGTTAAGTTAATTTAGCTTAAGGAAGTCCCAAGACCTAATGCAGATGTGTTAAACACCTCACAACACTAGATCAAGGTGACATTAATTTTTCCCATATCAAGTGTGAAATAGGGATACTTTTTTCTACACTATATTTAGCCCCCACTTTACTGAGAGGATGAACTTGCTTCAAACTCACACTAAGTTAGACATTGAAGAGGGGTCCAATCATTCCAATGTGAATGAAAAAGGATGAAAATATCGAGATAGCAATCAAGCCCCCAAGATCCAAGATCCCAAGTTAAACCGACATGAGCACAAAAGGAAATCCACAAGGTGTATAATATGCAGCAAAATAAGATACATGAACATGCAACGACAATGGAGAAAGAAAAAAAAGTAAAATAAATGAAGTGGATCAATCTTTGAAAAGGATGTGCTCACCTTGGGGCCACAAAACATTAGGTCATTTGTAGGGAAAGTTGTCCCAAGAAGTGGTTTAGTGAGAAAGTCATGCCAGTGTGTCTAGTTCCCATCATACAAACCATACAAAAGTTATCCTCTTGATAAATTTGGTAAGGCACCACAATGTAATGATTTTTTTTGTAGATTCTTTTGAATATCATGTAAAAAATTTGTTAAAGGGGATTTTTCTTTGTTCATGTAACAATATTCTTCCTAGGGAGCATTCTACCTAATATTTCAAAGAGAGGATAGGTCAAAGTTTTAGATCATCACCCATGGGATGCATCGTTCACATCATGCCATGTTATTAGATCATGCATTCTTGAATGGAATCAAATCCAATGACATCACCAAGAAGAGGACACATAACAAGAAGAAAGAAAAATAGCATTATGATTTTTTTCCAAAAAAATAGCAATTGATATACCATTAGTGTGAGAAATTGTTTTAAAGTAGCCAATGGAAGAAGGCATGAGAGATAAATTGGAAATACCCATGCCAAATCATATGTTTTAGAATTTAACTACATCATGAATAAGGATGTCAAATGCGAGCCAACTTCAGGCATGTCATCCATATCCCAAGCTTGCTCTTATATATACATGAAAGGTGGTCAACTAGCAAAAAGAGACAATGAAAAGTGACATAAGAGGACAAGGATAACTAACCCCCTTGTCCCCACTTAGTGGAGGACAAGGGTGAGCCTAGAGTGGATGATGATATGTTGCCCTTTGTAAAAAGGTAATGAAATGCAATAGTGCTCAAGTCTACTATGATCCTACAACTATTACATGGAAAGGAGCAACAACTAATGTTATTTATTACGATGAGTAAACAAAATATCAACATGATACATATTTAATGAGATATTTATCAGTTTTAGATTCATTAAAGTTAAATTTGTCATGGAAAAATCTTTTGTGATAGTGTTGGCATTGAATGAAGGTTTTTCTTTCAAGGGACAATAACCAAGATCATTAGTCATTTATTGTGTTTTAGGATTTATAGGGACATGGATTCCTTGTTCTATATCACCACATCCTTTCCCAAGTTGCTTCATAAGTTCAAAACCTCTTCCATAAAGCTTTTCCGCTTCTTTCAAATTTGGTGGTTTTTCAACCTCATCAAATTTTGTCTTCTATGTTGTCATTTCTTCTAAAGTGGTTGAAATGGATGCTTTTGAATTTTGTATTTCCATTACTAGTTTCCCTTTTCCCTTTTTAGAATTTTTTGTTATTATATTGTATTCTCCCATGAATATAGGTATTAAATAAAAAGTTTCTTTACCATCTTCCAACAACTTTGTGGCTTCTTCAATTTTCTTTTACTTTTATGTCTCTTGTATGGGTTCTACATGTGTGGTTGGTATGAAGGGATGTCTAATGTGCATAATTTCAAAATAAATATCCTTAGTTTCATGATCTCTTAGTGAAGAGGAGTCTATTTTCACTTCACTATTTTCATCTAAGGAAGCTATATTACTATTTTTTGAAAGGAGTCTATCAATGTTGTCATTTTCTTGCACCATTATACCTTCCCTAGTAGGAGAGATTTTAGGTGAAGAAACTCGATGTTCAAGACATTCAAAGGTGGATTATTCTAAAATAACTTCATCAAAATTGAGGAGGTTATCAATGGTTGGATCTTTTTTTGTGTCAATGATGGCATTTTCTTGTTCAAAAATGTTTTCCTCATGATGCTCATTGATTGGATCTTGTAGCACCATAATATCTTCATCACCAATAAGAGAGATATTAGGAGAGGGATAAATTTGATTGTTTTCAATAATTTAATCCTTTTTCTCCAAGGTATCATTATCTTGTGCCATAATATCTACCTTAGTAGGAGAGGTTTTAGGAAAGTGACAAACAATTGGTTCATCACATTTCATGGTTAAATTTTCTAAAGTAGCTTTGTTGCACATAGGAGAGACATCAAGATAAGGATAACTATGAGTTTCATGGTTATTAATGATTGATTTTTTTTGTTCAAATAGGTCTTACCAAATGGTAGGGGCATTAGGAAAAGGAGGAATAATATTCTCATGAGTCATAATAAGGATATCTTCTAACACTAAACTATCTTCCTCATGTATAGAGAAGATATTAGGAGAAGGAAATGATTGATTGTCATGATTATTTATATTTTCATCCCCATGTCCTCTAATGTATTCCATAGTAGGATAGGTAGGATATTCATAGCTCTTAATTATTGGATCTCTTAATATCAACATATCCTCCACACAAATGTGCTTTTCATGATCATTGACAATTGTATCCCTATTCACTAAAGCATTCTCGCAAACTATAGGGGAGGTGTGGCGAGATGAATGGAGACTAGGTAAAGTAGTGGCCATGATATCAGCTTTGTGTGTCATAATATTTTTCCAAGAGGAAATAAAAACAAGAATTTCATGATTCTCAATGATTGTATCTCCTATCACCGAGATACCTTCATCACTAATAGGAGAGGTTTTGGGAGAAGAACAATTATGATTTTCATGATTATCAATGCTTGCATCCTCTTTTATTAAACCTTTAGTGGATGATCTAGGAGAGATGAATTCATCAAGGGTTTCATCTAACATGCCAAAGTCATCACTACTAAAGGGTTTGAATGATATGCTTTCTCTAAAGTTAACCATTTTTTGTTTTTTGTTTTTTTTTTATGTTTTTAGTTTTTAGTTTTTGTTTTCTAATGAATGATGAATGAAATTTAATCTAATTTAACTATGAACTAATGCTGAAAGTGAAAGATGCAAGAATCTAATTCTATCCACAATTGTAATGAATGTAAATTAGGTAAAAGTATAAAGTTGTCACACTTTCAACCAACTTATCAACACAAGTGAATTTTAGTATTTATAACTAAAAATCAATTTTGGTCAAACATATGATCTAGTAAGATTAATTTTAGATATGTTAAATATGTCCACAACTTTTCCAACTAAAATTGTTTGCTAAATGCATATGTAGCACCACTTTGAGGCCAATTTAATAAAAACATGAATTTAGTTGAAAAGTTTAATGTTTCAACAACTCTTACTCATATAAATAACATATTTTTAAATATTTAAAAATACCCTTTTGTAGATCTATAAGTGTAGTTTTCAAATATATATTTATTTTAATAGTTCAATTATTATTTGTATTTTATTTTTTATATTTTTACTAAAATTAGGTTATCAACACAAAAATATTAGGTTTATTATCATGTGAAGAAAATACTAAAACTCATTAAAAACAATAAAAAAATATGATGCCCTGGATAAAAGAATCTAGATTAAGATAGTATAATTTTCTTTCTATTTCAGATAAATATTTAATATAAAATTTGATGTGGATTGGAAACAATCGTGTTTTAATACAAACACATTTAAATATTTATTTAAAAATATATATAGTTATTAAAATTGTAAACAAATATAGCCGTTCCCTAAAGTTTCAAGTTATAAATATACATAAAAAAAAAGAAAAAAAAAAGAAAATTTATTATATAAAGCTTGACGTCTCATGTAACATCATTTTTTAGCATTTTATCAACAAATAAATTATAGTGTTAATTTATAAAAAACTATATTCAAATAATTTTTTTAATCTTTTCAAAAACATACAACCATAAAATATACCAAAAAGTACACATTTTTTTAGTTTAGATCATTTCAAAATTTAAAACATAGATGCCACTTTCTAGTCAAATTCAAGTTTAAAAGTTAGATCAATGTTGGTCATTTCATTTATAAAAGTGTAACACAACTTTGTACTTTTACCCAATTGTGCCACCTCTAATGATTTGAATGTAACAAAAAGTATGCAAACTGAAATAGAAAAGAAATAACAACAAATAGAAGCTTGAAAATAGGAAATTTAACCCTAGAAAATGTAGTTCAAAATATGCAGTGGGATTGATTTTCCCAAGGTGGTGAATGAGTCCCAATAGGGATTTTTTTCAAATTTTTTAGAATGTTTCAATTGAATTTTATGCTTTTTATGTTTTATGGTCTATATATGAGATGAAAATGCAAATTTTGAATATTTTCAATGAAATAAGATGCAAAAATGCAAGCTATATGAGCTTTCACTAATGCAAATTTTGAAACCCTAGAATGCAAATTAACTAATGAAAATCCTAATGCAATGTTAATGCAAGTTAGATCTAGGACGATGATGGACTCCAAATCTGAAAAGAAGGTATTCTAAATGCAATTTCGCCAAAATGATTAGTTGAAAAATGGATGCTTTATGGTTTAAGACATATAGTGTCACTTTTCTCTAACTAACATTCAAGGATGCCCTAGAGACCTCAACCCAATGAAGAATGAAGAGATTTGACAATAGGGAATCTTTGGAAATGTTTGGAGTTTAATTAAGGATGAATGAAGGGTTCACCACCATGTTTAAACTTGGAAAATATAATGAAATGCATGATGCAACACTAAACCCTAATTTGATGCAATGACCTACAAAATGACCTAGAAAAGTGTTTAAAACAAAATAGAAAGCTGAAAAATAGAATGTGTGCACCTAGAAACTTGTAGAGACTTGAATGGATATTAGAAGTTCTACAAATTCTAAAATTTTTGCCTACTAAGACTCGTTCACCATTCTGGATGAATTAATGCCAAATTTGGATTTCTACACAAGAACATGTTTTAGGAAAATGGGCATCCAAATCTATAAAGATCTCTGAAAGGCACCTATAGTGGGACTCATTCACCACTTGTGGAAAATGATTCTAATTTGGATTTTCTAGAAATTCAAAGTTTGAATCTTCTCTTCTCAGTCTGCTTAATCTGTTCCTCTAGGTTCTCAGATTTGAAACTTTGATTTGAGGACTATAGATGACCTTTTAATAAAGATTATGACCTTGCAAATGGGAAGAAAACTCCAAAAATATTGAAACATAATCTTCAATTATCTTCAAGTCTTCAAAGCACCTAGATATGCAATCACACAAAGAGAGAGAGAGAGAGAGAGAGAGAGAGAGAGAGAGAGAGAGAGAGAGAGAGAGAGAGAGAGAGAGAGAGAGAGAAACTTGATTGTTAGGGAATAGGAGTTTGCCCTGGTCAAACCCCTTTTAGGTAATTAAACCAAAAGATGAAAGAATGAAATGAAGGAATGAAGCATGGAACAAATAACATGAATCACAAAAAATGACACCTTGAATGATGCTTTATAGATGATGTCTTGTAAATATACAACTTAAAATGAAATTGGCCATGAAGTATGTAGATCTTGATCTTTGATAGTAGGAATAGGACAATACTTGATCTTGGATATTTAATGCTACCTCACAAAACTAGCACAATAACATGCTTGATGCTTGATAATCTTTAGCATGATGATGGATCTTGAATTGCTGCAATAATTGATGGAGAATTCTTCTCTTGAATGCCTTAAAATTGATCTTGAATGCTAGCTTGATGATCTTGTGAAGACTCAGAATGTTGAACTCTTGCTTGATTGACTTGATATCATGAATTCTTGTTGAAATAATCATTTGAAAGCTTGTTTATATAGGTAGTCCATTCAAATGACCATTAATTTGATCCCAAAGGCCGACATAGAAGAAATTTAAACTTAAAAACTAGTTTTTCCCACTCAAACCTTAAAAATAGCTCAAATGGGACTCATTTGTGAATCTAGGTGAATTATTCCCACTTGGATGGTACTCATTCACCTAGAGTGGTGAATGGGTCCCACAGGGGCTATTTTTCCAACTAAAGTATTGGGGAGTGAAGAAATTAAGCTTATATGTTGATCTTGTAAGTTTTTTGATTGAAATATGTCTTGGGATGCTTAATATGGGGCCATAGTGGCCTATTAACAATGATATAAAAGTCATAAATTCAAAAGGGACCAAAATTCAATGTTAAAGTGTAAATAAATACACTTTACAATAGTAAATTAAGGAAAGATTAGGTCTATTTAGCTTAGAAGGGCCCTATATCTCATGTGAGTGTGTAAAACACATTACAACACCATATTAGGTCCACATTAATTTACAAGCCCCCTAGATTTATTGAGAAAGTGCAAATAAATACTTTTTACAACATTAAATTATGGAAAAGTTAAGTTAATTTAGCTTAAGGAGGGCCCAAGACCTAATATGGATGTGTAAAACACCTCGAAACACTAGATCAAGGAAAAATTAATTATTCCCATATCATGTGTGAAAAAGGGACAATTTTTTCTATAGTACAGGTTTATAGAATTCCTTTTGACCACAAGAATACTCATTGGTCCCCCCAACCCTAGATGGCTTAGGCTAAACTTTGGTGGCTCAACTAAATGGAACTCAGGTCAAGCGAGAGGGTGTGGGATTAGATGGGATTAAAGAAGGAAGGCACTTCTCATTTATGGTATCAATTTGGATAGGGAAAACTTAAGTTTTGTAGAGGTGGTAGCCGCTTGCCATGGAATTCAGATTACTAAGAGTGAAGGTGTGTGTAACCTAGAAATCAATGGAGACTCATGTAACAAAATAATGATGCTTAGTATCAAAGTGACCCATTTCTAGTCCTTGCGAGATCCTATCACAAAGGATTGCAAACATATTATGAACATTGGGGATTGTCAATTCTCTCACATGTTCCTTGTAGGTAACAATGTGGTAGACACAATTAAAAATCTGAGATCATTTGTGGAGAAACATAAAATCATGGAGGATGATTTAATGATCACAAAAAATGTGAGAGTGCTTATCAATAATGTTGGAAAGGAATTCTAAAATTGAGATTACACTCAACCCCCTTTGGGTTAATTATGACATCTAGCATGACTCAAGTTGTATGAAGAGACATCATCTCCTCCCACCTATTCACCAGTCAATTTTTCCTATGACTGATAATATAAACTATTGTTACTAGAGTATTCTTCACAACCACCTTCTTTTTGAAGTGCTTGGTAATATGGGAGTAAACCTAGTTCAAGAAGAAACCACCTCATGTGAAACTTGGAAGAAGGATAAATTTTATGGGTGATCCTTCAAATAGGAAAGGTGGCCTCTTATATTGAGGTGATGAAAGGTCACGACCCTAATTTTTCCATATAATTTTCTAACACATGGAAGAATGACATTATTGAAGTTGGGCGCCTTTCTTTCATAGTCACTATGGAACCAATCTCAAAATCTATTGAGCTCTCTATACGAGGCTTGCATCCTACAATATTGTAAAATTGTACCATGTGGCAATTTCACATTTGCACATTTGACCAGGCTTACATTTATTGTGCCTAGCTGCATTTATGACAAGAACTTTATGAGTCAAAATTTCATGATGTCAACTTCATAATGGCTAATGATGAAGTGAAAATAGTCCACCTCCTTGTTTCTCAGAAAATGATGAGGGGTGTTTGTACGATGTTAAGCATCCCCACATTTTTGTGAGTTCAAATGGGGAATCTTGGAATCTTTGACTCATGATGTGTGTCTTTGTGGTCAAATTTTGAGAGTAACGACTCCTCTCACCCATGCAGCTACATAAAAATCATTCTCTCATGCTATTATCATTCATTTATTATGTTTTATCTCTCTCTCTCTCTCTCATTCAAGCTCTAATTCTTTCTCTTCTATTCTCTCAATCTCATTTATACAACAAAGCTCTGCTAGAATGAGACCCTTCCAATAGCCAAATCTATCTTGCAAGTGCTCAACTATGTGTGTATCAAGCCAAGAGGGGGAATTGGAAATTATCTCTTTCTTCGTGTCTATTTTTAAATAGACTATCTATTGTGTATCTACTTTGTGATATGGGTTCTCATTGAGTAGGGTTTGCTTTTGTCAAATTTTATCTACTTTTTTGTGTATCTATTTCTCTCTATATTTTTGGTGGTCTATAGAGGTGGGAACAACAAAGCAAGGGTTTGACTAGTGCAAGCCCCAAAACCACCCCAAAATTTTTCCTTGCTCGCCTTGTGTGTAGGTTTTTCATATAGGGCTTGAAGGAAGGTTTTGACACATAGGAATCTTTGTAAATTATTACTCTACCTTCCTTGTCATTTATCAACATTTTCCTACTTTCTACTAATTCAATTGATAAAGAAGACCTCAAATCTAGGATAGTTATTAGATCCTTTGCATTTATTTTTAGACATTTAGTGCTCTATCCATATAGGATGCCAACATGCCTCTGGAACTTCAGGGTGTCACACTAGCATCTCTCTCCTACATTTTTGTCCTTTCTATCGAGATCTTTTCCTTCTATGGCAGGAACCTCAGTGATCTCTCTCTATTCTTGAAGTTGGTTGTCTTTTTCCTTTTCTAATATTTTGTCTTTATTCCTTTCTTTGAAATTTATTCATTTAACTAAATTGAGGTAGTTTAGGGGGGTCTATTCCCTGGGTCTGTCTTGGAAATCAAGGGACTTGTAAGTAATGGATCCACCTATCCTATATTTTTAATGAACTTGATGTGAAAGATGTTAGATATTTTTTTCAATGTTTCAATATATATGATAACACTTTTTCTAAGGAGGATTTCAATATGTTAGATGATTCCCTAGATGGTTTCTTAGAGGAATAATCTCTTATCCATATATTTTTTAAAGAAACTTTTGATTCATAATCATCTACTCCCTCTTCATAAGTTGAGAAGTCAATGAATGTTGTGGTAGTCTTCATGGCTCCCTCAAAGCCTAAAAGACATGTCATTTATCTAAATTTGTCTAGCCCTTCTCCTAAGAGGATTCATTCTATCTGTGGGGTCCCATACTCTAGTGACTTGATCCATCTGTGTACAAGGTTCTTAAGAGCTATAGATTCTTACTCTTATAATGTCATGGGGCACACATATAATACTAGAATAAATTAGTATAATTTGAAATAACCATATTCTAATCCTCCTACTCAACCTCCTTTGATTCGTACTTCTTTACCACCTTCCCAACTAAGTCTTCCTTCAACACCTAAACATATGGCTAAAGCACCTAGTGATAATGATCTTGTTGAGTAGCTCTACATTACTCCAACTAATATCTCATTATGGGATTTGCTTCATATCACTTTGATTTATCAAGGTATGCTTTAGGAAGCCTCACAAAAGATCCTCTTACCTTCTTCTGCTAGGACAATGGATTTTAATGTGTTGATGTCTCATATTTGTGTAGATTCATCTTATATTACATTCTATCTATAGGAACTTCCACCCTTGGATGTATAGAAGAAAGTGGATTTGTTGTTGATTATAATTATTGTTAATAATATTGATATTAGACATGCTCTCATTAACACTAGTTTGGATCTCAATGTATGTAGCTTATATTTATTACCTAAGATTAAGGTTGATTAGTATTCTCTAGATAATTATTCTTTGTATATTCTTGGATTCAATCATGTAGGCCGTCAAGCCTTGGGCATGATAATCTTTCCCTTACAACTAGGACACCCTACCTTAGTTTATGTGATGCTTGGTCGTTTGCCTTAAAATATTTTTTTGTGAAGACGTTGGATCCATACTATGGGAGTTGTGACCTCTAATTTGCATTAGTGCATAATTTTTTTTGCTAATTGAACAATAGATTTTTGGGGCAAGGAATGTTAGGTCTCTTTTGCTCAATTAGGGTCTTTCACCTAATGAAAAGTGATAGATCCCACACCCAAAATCTAGGTGGTTCACTCAAATTATGTAATGTATGATGTTGTTAAGGCTAAATTAGATGATATAAATCCAACTAAGCTAAGAAATTCATTGATTATGAATGAAAAATCTAAGAAACAAGTGATGTTTGAAAACACATTGTGTTATGTAAAAATGAACTAGAAATGAATGCAAAACTTAATAGAAATTAATCAAACTAGAAATGTGCAACTAAGATGTTGAAGGAGGTTGGAAATGACATTTTAAATACTATTGCTACTAGTTTTTCAGTCCTGGTGGGACTCATTCACCATTCTAGGTGAATTAGTCCTAGTTCTACAAAACTGAGCCGAAACCTATTTTTGACAAAAGGGTATCTAAAAATGTAGAAAACTCCAAATTGACCTAGAAGTGGGACTCATTCACCACCCATGGTGAATGATTCCACTTTTGAATTTCTAAATTCTCAAAAGTGGAATCTAGAGCTTCAGGTCTACACTTTGATTTTCTACAGGTTTCTACTTGTGGAACTCTGATTTGTGGGTCTAAAAGTGAGTTTTTATTGATATTTTGACTTGTTGAATGAAGATAAGACCTTAGAAACCTTGAAACTTGATCTTAAATGATTTACAAGATTCCAAGAGTCCTAAATCTACAAACACACAAGACAAGAGAGAGAAAATTTATATGTTATGGTATGGGGTTTTCCTTGGCCAAACCCCTTTTAGGTAATTAAACCAAAATGATGAAGGAATGTAATGAAACATGTAACAATGGAGTTGATTACCTTTCCATGATGTTTTATCTTGAAAGTATGTAGCAAAACATGAAGAATCCACCCTTGAATGTCTGAAAATTGATCTTGAATGGCTTGTAATGTTAAAACCCTAAGTTGCTTGACTTGAGATGGAAGATTGGTGGATGAATGAATGATAAGAGATGAGATATGTAAAATGAGAAGAAAAAAACTTATTTATACACATTTTTTCCTTAGTAACCTGATGGTACCTCATCATAGGCTGACATGTAGTGAAATTAAACTTAAAGTTCACTTTTTTCTCACTCAAAGGTCAAAATTGGACCAAATGGGACTGATTCACCGCACATGGAAAATGGGTCACAACTAGATGGGACTGATTTTCCATGCATGGTGAATGGGTCACATAGGGGCCCTTTTGATATCTAAGATGCCAGAAGATAAGGAAATAAGGTTTAAATTGCAACTTTGTCAGGTATTTGATCAATTTAAGCTTTGAGATGCACAATACGGGTTAATAGGGGCCTATTTATGATGATGTAAATTCCATTTAGGGATTGGGAGACAAAATTCAATGTGAAAGTGTAATTAAGTACACTTTACAACACTAAAATGAGGTCCACATAGCATAGAAAGGCACAAGAACCAATGTGAATGTGCAAGACACATTACAACACTAGTTTAACATTAAGTTTAGTCCAAAAACCTTCTATATTGATGTGATGATGTTATTCAACACATTTTATAATGTTGAATTAGGGAGAAATGGATTCATTAGTTCTAGAAAAGCGTGAAAGTCCATTACAAAACTTTCCAACACCTTTACAAGACACTAAAAAAAGCATGTTATTCAATTTGCAAGGGTCCAAGACCTAGTGTGGATGCATAAAATACCTCACAACACCTAAATCAAGGCCTCATTAAGTGTGATTTATCATGAATTATTCCCATGTCAAGCAAGAGACCCTTTTTTCTACGGTGCATTTAGCCCCCACTTTAGTGAGAGGATGAACTTGCTTGAAAATCACACTAAAGTAGACATTCAAGGGAGATTTAAGTGTACATATGCAGATGAAAAAGAATGACAAAGATCAAAGGAGGTGGCCAAGTCCTTTAGGATCAAAGATCCTAAGTCAAACCATCAAGATAAAAAATCATGCAATGAAAAGAATGAGAAAGATGAAAATGAAAAGGATGGATCACGCTTCGATTGTTTGTCCATCTAGTTGTTGATTAGATCTAGGCTATTTGTTTTGGAAAGAAAATGCATACTCACTCTGGGGTAATGAAACTCTTGGCTTTCTGTCAAGTGAGAAACATACACTAGTTGATATGCACTCACAAACACATAGGTGGCTATGGGAAAAGTTGTGCTATTGATTGGGTTTCTCACTCAACCATATCAAAGTTATACCTTAGGATAAATTTAACAAGGCACCACAAAGGAACAATGATGTCGTTTCAAGCTCTATGAGGTAAGAAAAACTTTGTATGCTTGACACTCATAGACATTGTTAATAAAAAATAGTGTAAGGATTGTTCAAAGGGATTTTGCTTTGTTCATGCAAGATATCATCTTAGGTATCATCATGTTCAATGTCTACAAGAGAGGATAAGTGAAAACAATCTCGTCTTGTTTCCAAGAGAGGAAATCACAAGAAAAAGAAAATTACACAATGAAATGTGAGTGGTGATGTATTTCCCCACTTTAAAGGAGTTGCGAGAACCCATACTATGAGAAATTTCTTTAAAGTAGAAGAAGGATACATGCGAACTTACTTGGAAAGCCCTATGCCAAGTCATATGTTTTTGATAAGCTACGTTATGATGAAAGGGGAGTTTGTCATATGCAAGCCAACTTAAGCCATATCATCCACATCCCAAGCTTCCTCTTATGTATTCATGAAAGGTTAACAACTAGCCAAAGGAGGCAATGAAAAATGAAATACAAGGACAAGGCTGTCTAAACCCTTGCCCCCACTTAGTGTAGGACAAGGGTGAGCCAAAGTGATTAGTGAAATGCATGCTAGAGTGAAAATCAGTATCTATTAGAGGAAGTAGCTACCCCCACAGAGGGAAGCATACCAAACTCCTTAAGATGTTGGATTTTATGACTCAAAGCTTTACATTCATTAGTGGAGTGTCCATGAACTCTATGATATGCACAAAATGAAGTCTTGTAAGAGAATTTCTTTCGAGTTCTAGGAGGGAGGGTGATCAAGTGATATTGGAGGAGTCTCGACAAGATACCCTCTTGATCAACAGTAGAAGGTGATCTTGTAGTTAGTGTCAAAGATACATCTTTCTTAGTATTAGATGTCATACGTACGTAAACTCTTTAGATTGAGAGATTTTGTTCTCCCCATTATAGGAAGGTATAAAATCTAATGAATTTAGATCAGGAACCTTTTGCGAGATGACCTTGACATTAATCAAGGGTTTATTTGTTTGTTTAATGTTTTGTAAAGGATGATTTGCAAGACCAATATTTTTTATGGTTAAGGTTGATTTAGGAGAATTTTGTGTGAGGTTGTTGATATTGAGTGAGGGTTTGTTGATCTTGATCAAAGGAGAATAACCAACACCATGAGTTGTTTGTTGTGTGTTTGGAACTATAGTGTTACAAATACCTTTTTCTTGAGCACCACAACCTTTTCCACTATATCCAAGTTGTGTCATGAGGTCATACCCTTTTCCATAAATATTTTTCATTTTTTTTGGATCAGGTGGTGGTTGATCATAAGCATCGTCAAAGGTGATTGTGTAGTTTTCTTCTTTGTTTAAAGTAGTCAAAGTGGATTCTTTTGAAGGGTCGTCTGAATTTTGTGTTGACATGATGGTTGATTGTTCTTTTGCTTGATTATATATTTTCCCATAAATGGTGGTGTGAATTCTAAGGATCCCCAATCGTCACAAAATAATTTAGATATTGATTCCTCATTTTATTTTTCAATTTCAAGAGGGTCTAGATTGGATGTTGGAATCAATGTTTTTAGAGGACTTGCAGCTCCTTTTTCAAGGTGTAAGAAACTTTCAGACTCGAGGTCTATTTCAACTTGATAAATTTTATTGTTATAGACATATTTCATTATATGATGAAGGTTTAAAGGCACTACATTCATCTCATGAATCCATGATCTGCCTAGAAGAACATTATATGAAAGATCATTAGGCATAACATGAATAGGAGTTTGCAAAGTAGCCACCCCAACTATAATAGGAAAAGTAATTACACCCAGTGGTTTCTTTTTTGTATTATCAAATCCTTGAACAAATATGGAATCAGTTATTATTTGTGACTTGTCAACACACAATCTATCAAGGAGATTCACACTTCACACATTAAGGGTAGAACCATTATCAATAAGGGTTCACTTTATACCTATCCAATTATATTGAGCAATGATCATGAAAGTGTCACTTTGTTTGAGCAAATATAAAGGAGGGAGCTCATGTTGATGGAAAGTAATGTCAAGATTAGTTTGATTCATTTTATGAATTAAAGCTGCCACATCATTTGGAGATGTACTGGGAGAAACTGTAATTTGTTTTAAGGATGTTTGATGAATAGTGTGATAATTTTGTGAGTTTTGAAGTAAATCCCACATGGAAACCTTTGTAGGAGTATTCTTTAATTGTTCAACAAGGTCATACTCCTTTGTGTGTGGGATGCAATGAGGAGCACTAGGTAGATTGGGTAAAGGTAAGGAGGGTGGGGCTGGTTGCTATGGTTGTGGATTATTTTGAGTGTTATATGTATGAGAAAAAATATTATAACTCAGCTGCTACAATACATTATTCTGAGGTAGGTAAAGGATAAGTTTATGTTTATTTTTTATTTTTTTGTTTTTCTAAAGGTGGGTAGAGAGTAAACTTGGGTTTAGGTGAAGGTTTATGTGATGGTGGGTAAAGGATGATTTGAGGTTGAATAATATTAACATCCCTTAACAAGTGAGAGTCCATATCATTATGGTGGTTCTTGTCTTGCATTATGATATTGTTCCTAGGAGGAGAGTTTTGAAGAGAATGATAAACTGAATTTTCTTGACATTATAGGTTTCTTCTCCTAGAAGGACTTCATCAAAAGTATGAGGATGATCAATGATTGAATTCCTTTGCTTAATAAAACTTTTTGTAGGTGAAAGGGGACAACTAAGATTCTCATGACTCTCATTGGTTATGTTTTCTAACAACAAAGTATCTTTGTCACAACTAGGAGAGATACTAGGAGAAAAAAAAATGTGATTATCATCATCATTGATGACTTCATTCCTTTTTTCCCCAATGTATTCCAAAATAGAAGTGGTAGGGGAAGGATCATAAAGAGGATTGTTGTAGACCACCACATCCTCATCATTTATAATCTTATCTTCCTAAAAATTATTCTCACAATCCAAAGAAGAATGGAAATTAGTTAAGGTGATGTTTAGGAACGTGTCTATGATTTCATTCTCTTGCACTAAAATATCTCCTGAAAGGGGATGAGAAGGACAAACAAGATATTCATAATTGTCAACAAGTGTTTCTTCTTTTGCCAAGATACCTTCATCACCAAAAGGAGAGGTATTGTGAGAAGAACAAATATGATCATCATGGTTAGCTATGTTTGTCTGCTCTTCTATCACATCATCCACAAAAATAAGAGAGATAGGAGGGGGTGTGAGTTTAAGCTTAACATTGTCATTTTCACTCTCTTGCACTAAGAGACTTTCATAACTAGGGAATGCATTGAATGAAGGATTAACATGTTTATGAACTAAATTTTTCTTTGCAAATTTGGAGAAGATTGAAACTAACATTTTGAAAGAAAAATCTATGCTAACTCAAAATGGAATGTAAAAGGCTAAAATGAAATGCAATTTTTAGATGATAATTGACTAATTGTGATATGTAACAATATGAGAATGCAAATGTGAAATTTAAACAATGCATGAAATGAGATAATGTAAGCTCAATCTAATGAAATGCTATTATAGAAAGTTAGCCAAGTGATATAGATAACTGATGGTAGCAAACAAAAGCATAAAAATAGGGTTTTTAGCTCTATAAAAGGTTGTTTCAGGGATCATAAGGGATTGATTCACCCAGGGTAGCGAATGAGTCCCAGTATGGAATTTTTTCAAATTTTTTAGAAAAATTGGAGTGATTTTTATGGTTTTTAAGTTCTATGATGTAGATCTAAGTTAAAAGTGTATAATTTTAGAAAATTGAAATGAATGTAGATGTGAAAAATGCAATCTAAATGCACTTTTTTATGAATGCAAACTCCAATGAAAGATAGATCTATGATGATGAAAAGACTCCAAATCAGTAAAAAAAGCATTTGAAAAGTAGGTTCACCAAAATCAACTTTATATTTTTGGGGCAAGGAATGCTAGGTCTCTTTTTCTCAATTAGGGTCATTCACCTAATGAAAAGTGATAGACCCCACACCCAAAATCTAGATGGTTCACTCAAATTATGTAATGTATGAAATTATTAAGGCTAAATGAGATGATATAAATGCAACTAAGATAAGAAATTGATTGATTATTAATGCAAAACCTAAGAAACAAGTGATGCTTGAAACCACATTGTGTTATGCAGAAATGAACTAGAAATGAATGGAAAACTTAACTGAAATGAATCAAACTGAAAGTGTGCACCCAAGATGTTGAAGGAGGTTGGAAATGACATTTGAAATGTTTTTGATGCTATTTTTTAGGCCTGGTGAGACTCATTTTCCATTCTAGGTGGATCAGTCCTAGTTTTGCAAAATTGAGTTGGAAATTATTTTAGACAAAAGGGTATCTAAGAATGCAGAAAAGTCAAAATTGACTAGAGGTGGGATTCATTCTCCACCCATGGTGAATGATTCCACTTTTTAATATCTAAATTTTCAAAAGTGGAGTCTAGAGCTTCTGATCTGCACTTTGATTCTCTATAGGTGTCTGCTTCTAAAACTCTAATTTATGGGTCTAAAAATGAGTTTTTGTTGATATTTTGACTTGTTGAATGAAGAGAAGACTTGATCAGCCTTGAAACTTGATATTTAATGATTTACAATCTTCCAAGAGTCCTAAATACACAAACACACAAGACAAGAGAGATAAAAGTTATATGTTAGGGCATGGGGGTATGCCCTGGTCAAACCCTTTTAGTTAATTAAACTAAAATGATGAAAGAATGTAATGAAACATGTAACAATGGAATTGATTACCTTTCCATGATGTTTTATCTTGAATGACTATAGAAAAACATGAAAAATCCTCCCTTGAATGTCTGAAAATTGATCTTGAATGGATTGTAATGTCAAAACCCTAAGTTTCTTGACTTGAGATGGAAGATTGGTTGATGAATGAATGATAAGAGATGAGAGATGTAAAACGAGGAGAAAAAAATTATTTATACACATTTGTGCCTTATTAACTTCATGATACCTCATCATAGGATGACATAAAGTGAAATTAAACTTAAATCTCACTTTTTTCCTGCTCAAAGGTAAAAATTGGGCCAAATGGGACTGATTCACCACACATGGTGAATGGGTCCCACTTGGATGGGACTGATTCAGAATGCATGGTGAATGGGTCCCACTTGGATGGGACTGATTCACCATGCATGGTGAATGAGTCCCATAGGGGCCATTTTGATAGCTAATATGCTAGGAGATAAGGGAATAAGGTTGAAATTGTGACTTTGTTGATTATTTGATCAATTTAAGCTTTAAGAAGCATAATATGGGTTAACAGAGGCCTATTTATGGTGATGTTAATGTAATTTAGGTCTTGGGAGACAAAATTCAATGTGAAATTGTAATTAAGTACACTTTACAACACTAAAATGAGGTCCACATAGCATAGAAAGGCATAAGAACCAATGTGAATGTGCAAGACACATTACAACACTAGTTTAACATTATGTTTAGTTCAAAAACCTTGTATATTGATGTGATGATGTTATTAAATATATTTTATAATGTTGAATTAGGGAGAAATGGGTTCATTAGGTCTAGAAAAGCATGAAAGTCTTACAAAACTTTACAACACCTTTGCAAGAGATTGATAAAATCATGCTATTCAATTTTCAGGGGTCCAAGACCTAGTGTGGATGCATAAAATACCTCAAAATACCTAAATCAAGGCCCCATTAAGTGTGATTTATCATGAATCATTCCCATGTCAAGCAAGAGAACTTTTTTTCTATGGTACACTAATAATCAAGTGATTACAATCAAGGTTGACCCTAAGGCTATCCACCTCTACGAGTTACTAGCCACTTGTCAAGCCTTAATTGTTTCCACTCTAAATAATTGAATTCTATCTATATCCTCTGATGCATTGACATTCTCTTTGATAGTAATAACCTTAGAAGCTCTACCCCTGAGGTGAATGTCCCTAAGGAGTAACAACCTGAAGTAAGGGATCTTAAGCCTTCCCCTTCTACCTCTTCTTATGAGTCAAATTCATGTCTTGGTAATAATTGGGGATGTTTGTAAATATCTAGATTCTTCATTAGAGAATACAAGGTGGATCCTATCCACCTAGACCTTCCAATAGTTTCATACACCTCTAGCAAGAAATTTTATCATCCTCCCATTGAGAGGGATAATTATGATCAGGTATTAAGTAACAAAATTTTCATCCTATTGAGGAAGGTGATAATGATTTAGTTAAGAAAGCTAATGTTTGTAACCTCTTTGAGAAGAATGGGTATGACCTTATGGAAATTTTTGACATCCATTGGTGGAATGATTCCCTCTATATGGATTTTTCTTCTTCCTAGGTCTTACAAACATGTTACTACCCTAGATACAAGCTCACTTCTAAGTATGGTTATGGGTGTACGAGCCTTGGGTGTATCATGAAAGGAATTCAGGTCCTTATCTAAGGTAGGAATTACAAGCATAACTTGGGATTGGGATGCTCTATTGAACAATCCATGCAAAAACCATGGTGGAGTGTTAACATGATCTCATTTGAGGCCCTTAATCTAGTTCACCCCAAATTGATTAAGGATAAAAGGGAACCTAACAAAGTCCCCCTAGATGTTTCCTCCTCAAAGGAAGCACTAGAAGAATTCTCAGGTTTCTACTCTTATTTTCCTTATTTTCACCATAAATGATGATTCTTGTATCACTTGCATAAATAAGCATACTTTGCAGAATCCATTTTGAGTGTCGATGAGGAGGCTCCTTTATCTAATGTAGATGATGATATTCCTATGCCTCATCCTAAAGATCACAATTCCCTACTAAAGGTGAATACTACTAAAGTTTCTTTGAAGTCTAAATCTTTTGAAAGGGTGATTAAAATTGAAAAGGTCCTTTCTATAAAGGAAGCTAAGAAACACTCCAACATCTATTACATTATTATCCTAATATTTTTTCTTGGTCATATGAGGACATGCCTAGTATTGATGAGTCCATAGTGGTTCATAATAGTGTCCTTGGTCCTAATGCCAACCTCATTAAATAAAAAAATCCAAAAGATGAACCCCAAGGTTGCATTATTGGTTAAGACTAAGATAGAGAAGCTTTTGAAATTAGGTTTTATTTTTCCAATCAAATATTCACCTTGGATATCAAATATCATTTCTATTAGTAAACCTGATGGTTGTGTTTATATTTTCATTGAATTTTGTGAACTCAATAAGGATTCTCTTAAGTATGAATTTTCATTCCCTAATATCAACATGACTATAGCTTTGACTACAAGCCATGCCTTGTTGTATTTCATGGATGGATTCATGGGATATAATTAGATTCATATTAACCTGGAAGATAAATATAACACAACCTTCATTACACCTTGGGGTACCTTCTGCTATGTGGTCATATCATTTGTGTTAAATAATGCAGGTGTAACTTACCAATGGGAAATGAACCTAATCTTTCATGATTTCATTCATAAAATTCTAGAAGTGTACATTGGTGATATCATAGGGAAGTATATAACTCATCTAGATCATATAGAGAATCTCTTTCTTATTTTTGAAAGGATTTGAATCTATAAGATGAGGCTAAATCCTCTTAAGTGTGTCTTCAATATAGACACAAACAAACTTTTAGTATTTATAGTCTCTCATCACGGAATCAAGGTTGATGAAAATAAGATTGATGTAATCATTAAGATGCCTCCACCTAGAAACATCTCTCCATTAATATGTAGTTTGCAGGGGAAGATCCAAGAATTCACAGGTTTATATCTAAATTGGTTGATCATACCCTTCCCTTCACACATTTGTTGAATAAAGATATTCACTTCTTATGGGACAATGAGTGCAAAAGGGCTTTTGAGTCAATTAGAAGTTATTTGGCCAATCCTTCTATCTTAATATCACCTATGTAGGATAGGAACTTTCTTCTTTATCTTATTGCACTACAATATTCCTTGGAATCTTTTTTTGATCAGTATGATGATGAAGGTTAAGAAATAATGGTCTATTATACTACTTGTGTTCTTTTTGATTATGTAACTCATTACTCTACCATGCAGAGATAATGTCTCACTCTCATCTTTACAATACATAAGTTAAGACATTATGTATTTCACATTGAAATTCATGTCATTGTAGAAAGTGATCTTTTGAAGCACCTCTTCACTAGAACTAATCTTGCTAGAAGGTTGGTGAAATGGGTAATGTTGCTTTCTAATTTTGACATAATATTTGTAGCTAAAAAATCCATAAAGGGTCAAGTTGTTACCAATCAATTAGTAGATGCTCCCTCATCTCACTCCTTCCCTAGTCTAGATATATTTTTGGATGAATAATTTTTTATAATTGATCATGAGACTATATGGGATATGTACTTCGATGGATCTAAATGTAAAATTGGTTCTGAGATAGGCGTGGTCTTAATCTTGCTTGAGGGTAAGCCAATTACTCTATCCTTTTGATTATAATTTTAGTGTACTAGTAATATCATCAAGTACAAATCCCTTATTTCTAGCTTGCATGTCATGATCACTTTGAACATAAAACAACTTCACATATATGGCGACTTTGAACTTATTGTAAATCAAATTACAAGAACATATCAAGAAAAGCAAAGTAACTTGTCTCAGTATCAAGACTTGGATTTATCCTTGATTTCCTTTCTTCTTTTACAATAGATAGTATCTCTAGGAAAGAAGATTGACATGTGAATGCCATGGTGAGCACCACCTCCCTGGTGCCCTCAAAAAAAGATGTAGAAGAATATTACTTTATGGATCATGTTCTTTACTCTCCTTCTATTTCTAATTAACCTTCATCCAATGCTCTCATGTTTTCTCACATAAAATTGAAGGAATGGTATTCTAGCATCTACAACTATCTAAAGACTAGGAATTTTCCTGATGATGTGATGAAGAATGACTGTACTTAGATATAAAAACTTTTAGTTGACTATGAGGCCAATTTAGACTCTAGGGTTTGAATTTTGGTGGTAAATCCCTAGTGTGAAAACTAATTCACATGGGATAATTTTGGAAAATAGTGGAACGAGATTCCTTTGCCTTTGTGAAGAAGTATCTACAATGTTAACAACATGGTCATCTCATTCATGCTTCTTCTCAAGAGCTCCAAAACCGAACCTCTCCTTGGTTATTCACAAAGTGGGTGGATATTATTGGAAAAATATCACCTTCTTCTTCTAAAGGGAATGTATTTATCATCACTGCTATAGAAAAAAAAATTAATTTATCTCACTTTGATCCATGAATGTTGAAGCCATCTATAGATTTCTTTTAAATAATATCATTTCTCACTTCGGGTTGCCTTCTATCCTTTTTTTTGACAATGGTATGCTATTTAAGAACAAAGAGGTGAAGTAGTTTATTGAGAAGTTTAATGCTCAACATAGATTTTCTATACCATACTATCCTCAATCTAATGGCCAAGCTAAAGTGTCTAATAAAACTCTTGAGTTCATCCTTTAGAAAATAGTACAAAAACATGGTAAGGATTGGCAGACTCAATTAACATATGCCTTATGGGTTTACTACATGAGTGTTCATATGGTGATTAGAACAATGCCTTATATCCTTGTGTATGGGGCTAAGACTATCATGCCTTTAGAGTTGGAAATTTCATCTTTGTGAGTTTCCCTTAAAGGGTTAATTCATGATGAGACTTATCGCCCTAATCATTTGCATCAACTTGAGTTTCTTGATGAGTATTGATTGTTGGCCCTTGACCATCTTAAAGCTTATCAACAATCCCTCTCTAGACATTAAAACTAGGGTGTCCTACCTAGGACTTTAAAGGTAGGTGATTTGGTTCTCTATAAGAATCAAATAAATGTAAATTCCCTTCCTAAACAAAATAGAAATTTTATTCCTAATTATTTAGGCTCTTACATTATCATCTTCATTTATGGTTTTGTTTCCTATGGATGGAACACCTCTAAAATAGACCATCAATGTGATTCATCTTAATCAATACTATGCATAGTGTATATGTGTAATGTGTGTAACACTTTTCCCCTCTGGATTATGGTATATCATGTTGTGACATTAATTTATTAATATTATTATGTTGTGTTATATGTAAGCATGTGTCTGTGTAGGTTTTTTTATTAGAAATTCCATACATACGCATGTTTTATTATGTTATATATATAGACACATTTCATATTTTGTTTAGGAATTTAGATCATCATTTTATTTAATTAACATACATCCATGTGTTTTTATTAGATCATGATAGAATCTAATCTAAATATACATCCATAAGTATAGCATTCATCACATAATCATACATGAAAGTAAAATTATGAATATAAAACAATGAACACTATGATATCAAAATCAAAATCTCATGTATATATATCAAATGTAAGTCATGTACATGTATCACATCACTATCATAAAAAAAATAGTGGTAGTTGTATATCTGTCAATGTCATACAAAATATATGTCATTGGTAAACAGTGGTGAATATCATCATGAAAATCTAATTTTTCAACATGTGGCTCCCTGAGCTCTCTAGTCTTGGTGGTGAGCATGGTCGAGGCTGGACAGTGGAAGTGAAGCAAGATCTATGTGATTGCAAGGATGACAAGCCTACCTACAATCCCATGATCTCTCCTTATAGTGAGGCTATCTATATCTCTATTCTCTTTAGTGTCTCCCCTAGCTTTGGGCTAGCTTCTAGCATCAAAAGTGTTGGCTATGTTGCGAGTTCATTGAGTTAGTTTTGAAGAGCATCATGTGCCTCCTCATTACTCTTAGCTATAGTCCTGACCTTACCTCTCCCAATGAGCATAGCCTGCATCTCCCCTAATAGTTGACCCTTATGTTCACTGAGGCTTTCCACATACATAATCCTCAAAATAACCTCCACTTGCACCTCCTTGTATGTTGTCCTAATACATGCACCTAGCTCAAAAATATTGGCATTTCGGTTCACTAAATCCAACCTACACACCTCTAGGATAGTCCCCTAGATAGGTACAATAGGGGAAGTCTTTAAGATGCATTGCATGACAAACCAAGTCCATCCATATGTGTCCACTCCAACCACAAAGAAAGTGGGCTCATCAGTACTACATGATATATCAAAACATGTACACACACATATTGTAGTGTAGGTAAATGTGTCCCTTTATGCTTTCTCAATTGTTTAGGCCCTCCTAATTAAAATGAACTTAATAATTCCTTAATTTAGTGTTGTAAAATGTATCTCTTTATGTTTTCACAACTATTTAGGCCCTCTTAATTAAAATAGACTTAATGGTGCCTTAATTTAGTGTCATAAAGTGTATCCCTTTACACTTTCACACTTGTATAGGTCCCCCCTTAATTAATTGAGCTTAATTGGCCCTTTAATTCATTTAAAAGCACATTAAATTACATTTTCTAAAGGGGAAACCCAACATCAATGAATGAAAATACATAATACTTCACATTGAGCAATGTGTGCTCTAGGAATTAGGGCCTAGGACCCATTCTCCCATGGGTGAATGGGTCCTCCCTAAGAATTGGAACCTATTTTTCAATCATGTTTTTGTGGTATTTTATGATCCTAGATTTAAATTTCAAAGGTCATCTTGTCATGTTTTAATTTTGGGAAATTAAGTATAAATGTATACAAATACAAGGCTATTTTATCAAGTGAACATTAGATTTCAAGTGCACAATTGAGATACTTTTCACAAGAGAAAATATTATTTTCAAGAGCAATCAAGGGAAATTTCTTTATCATTTCTTATAGCATTTAAAATCTCAAGCATCATGTCAAAGTTATGTTCAATCATGCATGTTTTTGGAGCTCACATTATGATGTAGGTTCCTAGATCTAATACAAAAATTCAAAAAAGAGATTCAAAGAAAGATTCGAGTATCAATATTGACATCCATTGAAACCATTTCATGCAAGATCAACATCAAGATTTTATATTTCCAAAGGCTTAATCAGAGGTTTGGTGAGTTGTGACATGAAGTTGTTCGTTCATCATTCATTTCATGCTATTTGATTTCATTTCAAGGTTTAATTGCCAAAATGGGGTTTGACCAAGGAAAACCCCCATTCACCCAATAAAAACATTTCCCCCTTTTCATGTGTTGCATATTTGTAGGTTGAAGAAAAGTTGAAGATCTCAAAGCTACAAAATTGAAAAAGTTTCATTTCTTGTCACCTTAGTTGTTATCTCACAAAACTCAGACCCCAGAATTATTTTTGACTATCCGACTATGAAAGCTAGGAATCAGGATGTGAAGACACAACAACAAAGGGCCTAAAAACCAAATTTTAAAATCCGTACAAAGGACCCATTCTCCATAGGGCAGATGAGTCCTTAGACAACTTCTAGAAACAATATTTTGTAACAGGTGCACAAAACTTTCCCTTTATCTAATCTGCATGAAATAAATTATTTCTATTAGTATTATGTTTAATCTATCAAATCCAATATTTACATGTCACAAATGAATAAATTTTCTATTTTTAATCTTTCTCCCAAACCCCTTATTCAGTCATTTCTGTCAAAAAGTTATCTTAAGAAACTTTGTGGTAGACCATGACACTTTGCAACTATTTTTGAGATTAGTGTTAGGTGTCCTCCACTCATCTGATTTGCATGAAATAAATTGTCTCTATTACCTCTATGTTTAATCTACTTATATTTGGTATTACATTTCAGTGTTGAGTTCATTTACTATTTTTAGTGTGTCTCCCAAAAGCATTTTTTAGCCCACATGCACATATAAAGGAAATTGCAAGATTCCTCAAATAATTCACTCACCTAAAGGTTGAATGTGGATTTTAACTTGAAGGATCTCAATTCCTAAATGAAATAGAAGAATAGGTAGGTTCATTCACTCTATTTTCCCCTTTCTATTTATGGTATGTTTGGTTAAATATTCTAGATTTAGTATAAAACCCTATGTGCTTGGACCCTATGCCATATTTTTCTATGTTTCATTTTCGTGAACTTAAATTTTTGAACATTTTAATTTTTTATTTGGAGTGCATTAAAACCCTAGATCTAGGATTTTGATTAATTTATTGCATTTAGGGTTTCTAAATTTGGCTTAAAGTTGCATTTCATTTTAGGTGTAAACTTGCATTTTGCATTCATTTTAAATCTAAAAAATTCAACAAAAATTGCATAATGTTAGACTAATGTTGCATAGTACTTTCATATTAGTGTATGTTCAATCATTCAAATTCTAAAATTGAGTCAAATTTTTCATTTCAAAAAGTGTCATATAGTTCATTATTTGTCATTAATTTTACTTGCATTAGATCATCAAATTCTAGAAAATTTTGTTACAAAAATATCAATTTGAGACTTAGAACAGAGAACAAATCTAATCACTCAAAATTTTTTTTTTTCATTTTTTTAAAACCATGTTTAGGGACCCATTCTCAGGTGAATGAATCCTTTAGGGCCTATAAAAAACCAACTTTTTGATATTTTTTGTGATTTTACGCACTTCCTAGATCTCCTAGTAACCCCCTTGTTTTAGCATAGAATGTTTTAGGATTTTTTTTTTTAGGCATCTCAGTCTAATCATCAATTTATTGTAACCATTTTTAAATCATTCCAAAACTTATTTTAGTACCGAAAATCATCAAATTTGTTGGACAATTATTTACATTTTGAAGCATTGCATAAGTTAGATAGATTACTTTTCATTTTAGGCACACACTCAAAATTCACAATGTTAGTATCTTTCCTTTCCAAGTATGCCAAGAAAAATCTCATTAACAATCATGTTAGTCATTCCTACAATATATTTCCTAGTTATGAGAGCCTCTTAGTGCAAGATAGTGAAAATGTTGACACATTCCTTAATTCCACATCCCTTAATATATATCCTATTTATGAGAATATTTTAGTGAAAGAGGTAAGCATAGGCAGTCATTATAATCATAGTTTCTCTTCTCCCAATACCTCTCCTACTTGTGATGAAGGTATTTTTGTGTTAGAAGATACAACCATTGAGAGTCATGACAATCTTGAAAGCTCCTCTTCCAAAAAATATCCTACTTTGGAAGATATCTTGGCACAAGAGAATGATATCATCGAAACATTTCTTAACATCACTTTACCCAGTCTCCATTCATCTCTGACTTGTGAGAATGCTTTAGTGAAAGAGAATGAAACCATAGATAACCATGACAATCATAATTTTTCTTCGAGCCCAATATCTCTCCTAGTTGTGAAGAAGATAGTTTGGTGTTATAAGATACACTCATTGAGAGCCATGAGAGTCTCATTTCTCCCTCTCCTAATGCTTCTCCTATTTGGGAAGATATCATTAAACGAAAGGATCTAATCACTGATAAGCATAAAAACCATATTTATCCTTCTATTGATGCCTCCCCTACTTGTGATGGGGTTATCTTACAAAAGATAACCATGGAGCACGATCAACATATTGTTTTCTCATCTCTCAAAAGCTCTCCTACTAGAGAAGATATCATGTTGCAAGAAAATGACAACATTGATACATATCTTTCAAATCATAGTAATGTGGATTCCTTAGATGAATATTATGAAGTTGCATTAGACTCCCCTTCACTAAGAGATCATGAAAATAAGGATAATTCTTTTGAGGTTATGCACATTAGATATCCCTTGAAATGATATTCTAAGCTAGTTCTAATCCTCTATCTACCCTCACAACAACCACAAGCTCAAAATAAACCCATTCTTATCCTTGAACTACCTAAAAAGAAATAATTAGCTCCAAGAGATATCTTAAATTTTATAATGCAAATTGATAGTAACAATGTTTTGTAGAAACTAAGTTACAATGTTGTTGCTCACACATACAATACAAGGAACAATATGCAACCACAAGCCATTGCTATTTCATTACTATTGCCTCAACCTATCTCTCCTACTGCTCCTCATTTTCCTTTACATAGTGTAAAGGAGTATGATCTTGTTGAACAACTTAAAAAAAATCCTACTAAGATATCCTTATGGGATCTTATTCAAGCCTCACCTAGTTATTATAGTATGTACTTCAAAATGCATTGCAACAAGTTGTGGTTCCCATAGTGCAAATTCAAATGATATAGCATCCCTAATTCAAGGAATGAATGTAGAAATTGTTTTCCACCAAAGTGAGCTCCCTCCTTTGGAAGTGAAAAAAAATATGAATCTTTCATGATAATAGCTATTATTAATAGGAAGGGGATAAAGAAAACCGTTTTGACAATGTCTCATCCCTTAACATGTGTAGCATAAACCTTTTGGATAATATTAGAGTAGAAAAAATCCAAATTCAACCCAACTCAATTTATCCATTCATGGGTTTGAAAATGTAGGAAAATAACCGCTTGGTGTGATCATATTACCTATTACATTTGGAAAGGCCACATTACAAACTACTATCCATGTTATGCCTCATGAGCTTTCATATAATATTCTTTCAAGTAGACCTTGGACTCATGAAATGAATGGTGTTCCTTCTATTCTTCAAAGTATAATAAATTATGTATATAACAACAAGGTTTATACAATAAAAGCTAACACTAAACTAGAAAGTTTGCATATTGAGAAAGACAAGGAAAATACTTTGAAAACATTGAAACCAACTATGCAAGTGGAACTTGTGCAAGAGAAAGAAAAATAAAATCATATTGAAAAGGTCACAAATTTATTGGAAGATGATTTGGGTTCCTTATATTTTACACATACATTCATGGTAGAATACAAGATCACAAAAAAAAATTGAAAGGGGAAAAGAACCGGTGGTAATGCCAATGCAAAATTCAAAAGTATCCACCTCAAGTAATTTAGGAGAAGAAACAAATTAGACAACAAAATTTTATTAAGTTTATTACAATCAACCATAAAATCCAAAAGAAATAAAAAATATTTATGGAAGAGGTTATGAACTTATAAAAAAACTTGTTATAGTGGAAAAGAATGTGGTGCTAGAGAATAGGGTATCCATGTCCCTATAGAGCCTAACACACAAGAAACCACTAGTGGTCTTGGTTATTCTCCATCAATAGAAACAAAAGTATAAATAAATAATTTACTCAATACTAACACTATTACAAAGGATTCTTCTATTCCAAATTTAACCTTGGTGCATCCCAAATTGATAGAAATAGCTAGTGGTCTTGGTTATTATCCCTCAAAATAAATGAAAAAATCAAAGAAATCTTCACTTAATATCAATTTCATCACACAAAACACTCTGATGACATGTTTTATTAATGATTGGGGTTCATTAGATTTTACACCCTCCTTTTAGGGAGAGTAAAAAATCTCACAATCTAAAGAGGCTTGTGTAAGTATGACACCTTGTACTAAGAAATAGATATATTTGAAGCAATAGAAAGGAACACCTTCTATTATCGATCAGGAGAGTATCTTGTCAAGACTTATCCAAGATTGCTTTATATCTCTCCCTCCAAGAACAAAAAATAAATTTTACAACAAGAGTTCATTTTGTGCATATCATAGAGTTCATGGTCATCCTACTAATGAATGTCACGCTTTGAGTCAAAGAATTCAACACCTTAAGGATAGTGGTGCTCTTCCTTATGTTGATGCACCTATTTCTTCTAATTTACATTGATTTTTCATCCTATCTTGTTGCTCATCACTATGTGGCATTAGTAGATTTATGTGTCTTGCTCATTATCAGTCATAGTGGTATGATGTTAGGTGCAACCATATGTCTCTTGGAAAGAACATGATAGTTCTTGGTGGTTATCTTTGTCTTTATTATTAAGGAGCAAGGATAAATATTTTTATGAGGTGTGCATTCTTTTCAAGGATCACCTCTTCCTCTCTTTCTACTTAAAATACCAACATAGTAAGTATACTGACATTTTAAGTGGTGGGCATATTATCCACCATTCGTTGTTTGCATGTTTCCTTCTTAGTGATGATAGTATATACCTCATAGGAAGTGTGAATTATTTAATTCAAAGTGTGGTATTCTAAATTAATGTGATGTGTCTTCTTCTTGGTGACATTGGGTTCAATTTCCTTCAAGAGTGTGTCATTTCTGAGTGTATGATACTCCTCTTAGTGGTAATTCTATGGATTGCATCACCTACGCTGTGAATGTTTTATCCTTGACTAGTCCTCTCTTGGAGATGTTAGGAGAAATGTTCACTAAGATGAGACCTTTCATGAACTAACAAAAATACATTTGAACATGTATTATCCTACTTGCATTTTGTTCATAAGTGTTTAGCATAGTGTATCTTGCTAACCTTATGAATCTCGAAGTTCACATTTTTGTGGTGTCTTATTGAGGTTATTAGATGTATAAATTTGGTATTGTTATCATGTAGAGAAGCTTGTAGACATGGGATGTCTTTAGGGGCTCACCTAGTGGATAGTATGAGGTTCCATTAGCCTATGAGAGTGTACATTGTTGTTTACATAGTGAAAATTGAGTTTCTCTTGTTAACATTTTTGGACAAAAAAATAATACATGATCCAAATTGAGTTGGATAAATAGTCAAGGCTTGATCCACCCCCCATTTTTTTTTCTTTGTTTTAGTCTTTGACATTGTATGTTTATGTATCTTGTCTCTCTACTACATATCATACATTTTGTGTGTGTCCCTTTGTGCTTATGTTGGTTTGACATAGGACATTGGATCTTAGGGGCTTGACCATCTCCTTGGTCTTTGTCATCCTATCCCATTAGCATTTGTACACTTGGACCCCTCTTATTGCATATTTGTCTACTTTAGTATGAGTTTCATGCAAGTTCATCCTCTCACTAAAGTGGGGTTTGAATGTAGTGTAGAAAAATGTATCCCTTTACACTCTCCCTTGTTTGGGCCTTCCTAATTAAAAAAATATTAATAAGGGTATGTGTTGGATCATCATGGAAAAACATGCCCTTAAGTGGCAAAAAATTCAGAAAAATCAGAGTTAGGTAACTTGACATAAAAATTTGAATAAATTATCTATATTATTTAAAAAATATGTAACAATAGAATCTGTAGAAAATTGAATATAGTTTCTAAACTACTAGGTTTATTTATTTTATTTTTACATCTATTTGGTGAAAATTTGAGATTTCAATGCAGTAGTACTTAAATTTTAGGGAAAAAATAAGATGTAGGTGTTTGTCTGACCACCCTAACCACAATAAAATGATAATATTTTTTTATAATATTTTAGATATAAGTAGAGGACTCATGTCCTTATGTGATGCATATTTTTTTATAATTTTTTTCCAAGTAAATAATTAATTATGATTTTTTTATTACAACTTTTAAAAAATTAAAAAAACTCGTATGTCTGACCACCTTAACTTGGTCAAAACTTCATGAAATTCATTTTTTTTAAAATCCTATAGTATGCAAAGCATAGAATGTGGTGCATGTTTCAAATTCAAAAAATGTGATACAGTTTGAAAGCTATGGATATTTCTCAATTAGCCTATCAATCAGGACTTTACTCGTAATTCAAATAGAAAATGAATAATAATTATTTATTAAATTCAAAGTAAATCATAATTTATATTGGTGGAAAGCTAAGAATCTCCTGTAAAAACCCTTTTTCATTTCATCAATTTTGGGTTAAAAAAAGCCGTCAGCCACATACCTTGCAAATACGCATCATATCTCCACTTTTTGGCCCATCATGATCCTGCACATACCCATAATCAAATAATTTAGTGTTGTAAAAAGTATCTTTTTACATTTTTACACTTATTTGGGCCCCCTTAATTAAAATGGATTTAATTATGCCATATTTTTTTTATTGTAAAGTGTATATATTTACACTTTCATATTTATTTAGGGATCCCTTAATTAATTGAGCTTAATTGGCCCTTTAATTCATTTACAAGCCCATTAAATTATACTTTCCAAAGGGGAAAGCTAACATCAATTAATGCCAATACATGATACTTCACATTGATCAATGTGAGTTCCATGAATTAGAGCCTAGGACCCATTTTTCCATGGGCGAATGGGTCCTCCCTTAAACTTGGAACCCATTTTTAAATCATGTTTTGGTGGTATTTTTTATGATCCTAAATTAAAATTTCAAAGGCTAGCTTGTAATGTTTTGATTTCGAGAAATTAAGGATATATGTGTATAAATACAAGACTATTTTATCAAGTGAACATTAGATTTCAAGAGCACAATTGAGAGAACATTCACAAGAGTAAATATTATTGTCAAGAGCATTCAATGCCAAATTTCTTCATCATTTGTTGCAACATTCAAGATCTCAAGCATCATGTTAAAGCTATGTTCAATCATGCATGTTTTTGGAGCTCACATTGTGAAGTAGGTTTCAAGATCTAATCCAAGCATTCAAGTCAATGATTCAAAGCAAGATTCAAGTATAAAGATCTACATCCATTGAGTCCATTCCATTCAATATCAACATCAATATTTTAGATTTCTAAATGTTTAATCAAAGATTTGGTGAGTTGTGACATTGAGTTGTTTATTCATTATTCCTTTCATATTATTTAATTTAATTTCAAGGTTTAATTACCAAAATTTTCACCCAAAAAAATCCATTTTCCCCTCTCTGTGTTGTAGATTTACAAGTTGAAGATCTCAAAATCGCAAAATTGTAAAGTTTCATTTGTTGTCACTTTTCTTGTCATCTCATGGAAACTTAGATCCCAAATTTGTTTTTGACTTTCTAATTGTGAAACTCAAGAATCTAGAATTGTAGACATAGGAGCAAAGGACCTAGAAATCAATTTTGAAAAGCCCTACAAATGAACCATTCAGCATAGGGTGAATGAGTCCTTAGAAATATTTTGGAAACAAAATTTTGTAATAGGTGGACAAGATTTTCCCTTTATCATATTTGCAAGAAATAAACTATTTCTATTAGTATTACGTTTAATCTATCAAATCCAATCTTTATATGTCATGAATGAATGAATATCCTATTTTTTAATATTTCTCCCAAAACCCATGTTCTGTCATTTCTGTCAAAAAGTTATCTCATAACACTTTGCACCAAAATAGGACACTTTTCCACTATTTTTGAGATCAGTTTTAAGTGTCCTCCACTCATCCAATTTGCATGAAATAAATTTTCTATTAGCTCTACATTTAATTGGTGTAGAGCACAATAGGATTTTATGTTGCATAAAAGAATCTAATGTGGTGTTTTTGGTGTGTTTAAGTCCTTTTGGTTGTAATATGGTCTATTAAGACAAAATTTCATGTTTTAGTTTGTTTGTGATTCATTTTTGGTTGCTAGGAGTGATAGGTGATTAAGTTGTCAAATGTTGTTAATTTTGCAAAATTTGTCATATTTCAAAAAATGTACAATAATATGAAATGAAGGGTCGAAAAGGTAAAAATGATGTAAGAAGTTGGTTGGAATTCAATTGGTTTGTAAACATTGTGTGGAGGTTAAATAGGCTTTGGGATGCCAAAGCAAAGGTTTTTGAAAATTTTTGGTGTGAATTGCAATAAAGAAGTTTGCCATTTTTTTGTATTTCTAGCATTTTTACTATGTTTTTAGGTATTGTATAGGTCCATATAGTACCTTCATGCTGTTAAATTGATATTTTATGATGAAGAATTGATTTAAATTCCTGATGCAATTGGTTTGAGGAGAATTCATCAAGTTTGAAGTATTTTAGAGCAATTTGTTTGTAAGTCGCCTGAAACCCTAAGTCAAGGTATTGAAGGCAATTAAAATGATGTAAAATCCATTGCACCTAGTAGAAAATGTTGAAACCTAGTGGAATAGTATATTTAGGTGTAGGTTTTTATTTCATGAAGTTTCAAGGGTTGGTGTTTCTATGGGAATGTGTAGGAAGCAAATGAAGGTATTGATATTCCTATGTAATAGTCCAAAACCCTAGCTATAGGTGTGTTTTGATTAAAAGAAGTTGAAGCAAAGAGTGTCAAGATGATGGAAGGTTATGTGAAGTCCTAGGTGACATGTTGAAAACCATGGAATCCATTTGGAAGACCTATGAAGACCTTTGGTGTCAAACCATATTGCCTACAGAGTCATTTGTATAATTAGGTCTCCCTATAGTAGTGGAATAGTCAATATTTAGAGGATACTATTTGAAAAAATCCCAGTTGATTCCATAGAATGTTGTATAATAACTTAATGGGTACTGAAATATATGTTTATATTTTGGAGGTCTCACTTATATGAAAAAGTTTACCCATTTTTGTCACTTTGTTGTCCTACTGGGTTTGAAGCCTATTTGTGAAGGAAGGGTGAACAAAGTCTAGAGTTTGAGTTTCTAAAGATGATTTTGGATCCTATCATGTCATTTGTAGTCTACCAAGGGTGTCCCATAGGTTTGATAGGGGTCTGGTTGTAAAAATCCATATTTGGCATTTTGTAACCTTGTTAGGTGCATACCTTGTGTGTGTGTAACCGTTGAACTTGGAAGGAGTACCCATTAGAAATTTTTCAAGTGGATTGTTGAGATGAATCCATGTCTTATTGAAACCTTATGGGGGTGTTGAAGTGTAGGCCTTTGTGTCATGGTGAGGTTGAAATCCTACTTGATGTCTCATGCTTCAGAATCCATAGAACCTATGAGTTGGAACCCTAAGATTGCTACCCAATGTTTTTGAGATTATAATTACTTCCCTTACCTCTACATCAAATTTGTATCAAAGCATAGGTCTAATCGGAAGAAGAAGATAGGTTGAGTTGAAATAATTGCAAAGATTCCTCCAAAAGGGAATGATACTGCTAGAGAATTGAATGAGTTGAAGGAAAAACATGCTAAAGAGATGAGAGAGATGAGAGAGTTGAAGGAGAGGATTGTTTCCATGGAAAAAAGTCAGAAGAGAGGTGTGGTCATAGTTGATACAAGTGACCATGAAGAAAGAGGGGAAGAGGAAAGTTCCTAGGGGTCTAAGGAAGAGATGGATCATGATGACTTGAGGATGGTAAAGCTTTTGAAAGAAGTCAAGGGAGATGAGCATAAGATCAAAATGGATTTACCTATGTATGGAAGAAAAATGGCTAGTTAAGAGCTCCTAGATTAGATAGGAGCATTGGATAACTATTTTTCTTATTATGAAGATGTGCTAGAGGATAACAAGGTGAAGTTGGCAAAGAAAAAATTGAAGGGCCATGCTTTGCTTTGGTGGGATTATGTACAAAGTGAAAGGAGAAATAAAGGAAAATTCAAAATCACCTCTTGGGATAGGATGGTGTCTAGACTCAAAAGTAAGTTCCTACCTACTGATTACACTATTCAAATGTTTAAGGGGCTTCAAAATCTCAAGCAAACAGAGATGGATGTGCAAACATATACAAAGGAACTCTATAGGTTGAGCATAAGAGAAAGTCATACAAAGGATGATGAAGAGATAGTAGCAAGATACATTAATGGGTTGAGATACAACCTCCAAGATGAATTGAGTCTCACCACTCCAAGAACAATAGAAGAATGTTACTAGTTAGCCATCAAGGATGAAGACAAATTGAAGAGAAGGTAAGCGAAACAAGGTAGGGGTAGAGGCAGAAATTATAGAGGAAGAGGTTCATTTTCTAACTCAAGGCAGCCATATGAGAACCAAGAAGATGCAAGAAAAGTACAAGAAAAAGTTGGTAATCAGAGAGGTAGATTTAGAGGAGGTAGAATAGGCTATAGAAGCAGATTTGGAGGTCAAGGAAGAGGCTCTAGTGGATTCATTAGAAGGTGATATCAATGCAAAAAATTTTGGACATCAAGCATAGAAATTTAATGAAGGTAAAGCCTCTAGTTCACTTGGAGGAGAAAGAAGGACTCAATTGGTACAAGAAGAGGATAATGAGAGTGCAAACTATCAATCACAACAAGTTGCTCTTGAATTTGGAGAATCACCAATGGTAAGAAGAAGTCTCATCAAAGCATCAATGACGAAGGAGCCATCACAAAGGACACTATTGAAAATAACTTGTAAGTGCATGGATAAGGTATGTAAATTTTTAATTGATTTAGGAATTATGGATAATAGGGTTTTCATTGAGATGGTTGAGAAACTTAAGTTTCCTAGAATACCACATGATACTCCTTATAAAGTTTGTTGGTTGAATGAGGGTCAATGTGTTTTGGTAAATGAACAAAGTTGGGTGGATTTCAATTTAGGAGGGTATAAGGACATAATTATATGTGATTTTTTTCTTATGGATGTGTGTCATTTGCTGCTAGGGAGACCTTGGCAATTTGATAGGCATGTTATGTATGCTGGGAGAAAAAATACTTATGAAATAAACAAAGATGAATTTTCTTATACTTTGACACCATTGATTGAAGAGGATAAGGGGAAAACTAAGATCAAAGCATCAATGACGAAGGAGCCATCACAAAGGACACTCTTGAAAATAACTTGTAAGTGCATGGATAAGGTATGTAAAGTTTTAATTGATTTAGGAATTATGGATAATAAGGTTTTCATTGAGATGGTTGAGAAACTTAAGTTTCCTAGAATACCACATGATACTCCTTATAAATTTTGTTGGTTGAATGAGGGTCAATGTGTTTTGGTAAATGAACAAAGTTGGGTGGATTTCAATTTAGGAGGGTATAAGGACATAATTATATGTGATTTTTTTCTTATGGATGTGTTTGATTTGCTGCTAGGGAGACCTTGGCAATTTGATAGGCATGTTATGTATGCTGGGAGAAAAAAATTCTTATGAGATAAACAAAGATGAATTTTCTTATACTTTGACACCATTGATTGAAGAGGATAAGGGGAAAACTAAGGGATCTACTGTTCTAATGGTAGGAAGGAAGAAGTTCATCAAGGTGAAAGAAGAGGAGAACATGAACCTTGTAGCCACTACTACACATGGAGACATTAGTACAACAACATTGAGGAATGCTATGATTTTGGAGGGAAATGTTGTCGAGTTGAAGGACAAGGACGAATTGATTCTTGGGATTCAATATTTTCCTAAGGAGTATGTTGATATGATGATGTAAGGAGTGTTTTATTCATTGCTTTCAAAAGGGAATAGTAGTCATTGCATTTCTATAAAATCAAAGGTTAATACAATTAATAAAGCAATATTCATAGGGGTAGAACATCATATGAAGAGATGGAAAGGAAAGGTGAAGAAGTCAAGGCTAACTTGCAAGGAAATGTGGGAAAGTCCAAGTACACTATTGACGTTAAGATGAAGGTAGTGTATTGAAAGGTAGAAGGAGATGAAGTGGATTTGACAAAATTCTAAGATGAGGGAGAAATCAAAGATCATCCATCAAGTGAAGAACACCATTCTGATGTGAAGAACTGGTTAAAGCCAAAAGACAATGCCTATTTCTAGTACTTAATTCATTGGAAGGGATTTCCTAATGGAGAAAGCATCTAAGGTTAGATAATAACATGGTTAAACATGAACCTACTTTTCAGCACTATCCTCAAGGGGACTTGAGTCAATTTTTCCCGAGGCATATGGTGCAAGGTACCATAGGCCTTCATGATGCATAAAAGAATCTAATGTGGTGTTTTTGGTGTGTTTAATTATTTTTTGGTTCTAATAAGGCCTATTAAGACCATATTTCATGTTTTAGTTTGTTTTTGATTCATTTTTGGTCGCTAGGAGTTATAGGTGGTTAAGTTGTCAAATGTTGTTAATTTCGCAAAAGTTGTCATATTGCAAAAATTAGACAATAATAGGAAATGATGGGTCACAAAAATAAAAATGATGTAAGAAGTCATCTGGATTTAAAAGCAGGTTTATAACCATTTTGTGAAGGTTGAATAGGCTTTGGGATGCCACACCAAAGGTTGTTGAAACATTTTGGTGTGAATTGTAGTAAAGAAGTTTGCCAATCTTTTGCATTTCCAACATTTTTACTATGTTTTCAGGTATAGTACAGATCTATACAGTTCCTTGATGTTGTGAAATTGATCTATTGTTATGAAGCATTGAGTTAACTTCCTGATGCAATTGTTCTAAGGAGAATTCATAAAGTTTGAAGCATTTTAGAGCAATTTGCTTGTAAGTTGCCTGAAACCCTAAGTTGGGGTATTAAAGGCAATAAAAATGATGTAAAAGTTATTCCACTTGGTAGAAAATGTTGAAACCTGGTGGAATGGTAGATTTAGGTGTAGTTTTTTATTTCTTGAATTTTCAAGGGTTGGTGTTGTTGTGGGCACATGCAAGAAGCAAATGAAGGGACTGATATTCCTATGTAATTGTCCAAAACCCTAGTTGTAGGTGTGTTTTGATTAAAAGAAGTTGAAGCAAAGAGTGTCATGATGATAGAAGGTTATGTGAAGTCCTAGGTTACATGTTTCAAACCCTAGAATACATTTGGAATACTTGTGATTCCATTTGGTATCAAACCCTAGTGCCTACAAATTCTTTTGCACAATTAGGTCTCCCTATAGTAGTAGAAAAGTCAATATTTGGAAGATACCTTTTGAAACAACCCTAATTGATTCCATATTAGGTTGTATAAGCCCTTAATGGGTACTCAAATATATGTTTATATTTTTTACATCTCACTTATATGAAAATATTTTCCCATTTTTGTCACTATATTGTCCTACTAAGTTTGAAGCATGTTTGTGAAGGGTGAACAAAGTCTGGAGTCTAAGTCTCTAAAGACCATTTTGGGTCATAGCATGTCATTTTTAGTCTACCAAGGGTGTCACATAGGTTGGATAGCTTTCTAGTTGTAAAAATCCACATTTGGCATTTTGTAACCTTGCTAGGTGCATACCTTGTGTGTGGGTAACCCTTGAACTTGGAAGGAGTACTTGTTGGAACTTTGTCAAGTGGCTTGTTGAGATGAATCCATGTATTATTGAAACCTTATGGGGGTCTTGAAGTGTAGGCCTTTTTTTCATGGTGAGGTTGTAATCCTTGTTGTCCCATGCTTGAGAATCCATGGAACCTATGAGTTGTAACCCTAAGATTGTTGCCCAATGTCTTTGAGGGTATGATTGTTGCCCTTAGTTATGCATATTTAATATACTTAGATATGGTCTTGCATTTCAGTTTTGAGTTGATTTACTATTTTTAGCGTGTCTCCCAAAAGCATTGTTTAGCCCACACACACACATAAGGAAATTATAAGATTCCTCAAAGAATTCACTCACCTAAAGGTTGAAAGTGGATTCTAACTTGAAAAATCTCATTTCCTAGATGAAATAAAAAAAATAGGTAGGTTCATTTAGCCCATTTCCCCCTTTCTATTTATAAAATTTTTTGTGAAATATTCCAAATTAAGTAAAAATACTTATGTTTTAACCCTACACCCTATTTTTTTATGTTTCTTATATACAAGATGAAAATGGAAGTACTATAAAGGAAATAGCACAAATAAATCTAGTACCTAGGTACCCAACTTACTATTATAATTCAAGAGGAGGAGCAACATTGGGTCCTATGCCTCTTGTGTCAAATGATGGTACTACTACTATAATCACTAAACCAATGGAAGTTGATGGTACTGCTACTAAAATTAGGATGGCTAGTAGAGGGGATGACAACCTCTACCATTGCCTCAACCTCACCACCACTGTACCTTCCTCCTTTCCATGTTGTTTCTTAGCATCATCATATTTTCTTGTCTCCTTTTCCTCCCACCAGCACAACCTCCTCTTGAACACTGACATCTCCCCTAGGGCATCTTTTAGGAAAATTAGAGTGGGACTATGCAGCTACCACCAACTCCTAAAAACCCATCCTATACCCACATCATCCATGGATAACATTGAAGTTTGTTCTTGATCATCTTCCATCTCAATACTAGGAACAATGTTGGCTATGGTAGGGTGCTACCAATTGCCTAGTCTCTTGGTGCTCCTTGTTGCCTAGGTGTATGATGGAATAGTCGACAAACTAGTTTGCAAAATATCAAACTATCATGCGACCCAAATCCAATAGAAAGGCATAGTGAAATAATCCATGTGACAAATAAAAAAATGGTTGTGTTACATGTTTTTTAGTTATCTATGATCATCTACCCATCTCATCCTCTTATATGGCCACCATCTAATTTGGATAGCCCATATGATATCCATATGAAGTCTCCAAAACTATAAATCTCCATATCTTCACTAGTGAACAAGCTCATACCAGTGTGCCATTGGAACGCTATAGTCCCTTACCCATAGATATCCAACTAGTCAATGGTAAGAGATGTGAGAAAATTCCCACACCTATAACAATGTGCACATAGTGAGGCTCACATACTTATAATCTAGGAACTTACCAAGCTTGTGGTACAAGTGTTCCAACATACTCCAACCCTCACTCCATCTACTTAATGGTGTGGAAAATGTCCTCATGAAGGTGGGATCCTCACTCATCCATGCTCACCCATAAGGTGGTTGTCACCACCATCAACCTCCATGTAAGGGGAATTGAAACACTACCATTCTTGAACTAGTGTATGTAGAAATTTCTCATCTCATCACCAAGGTTAGTATGCTCTATGCAGTACTATATTACCAAAAATTACTTGCAAGTAGACTAAATTTCATCTAGAACTACCTACCATCTATGAATGGGGAGGTCGGTAATGTGATAAACATTCTCTAGGGTGAGTTTCATATCACCCGTTAGGAGGTTGAATATGGAGTTGGTCGAGTCCCACCACTCCATCAGATCCATCAACATGTGATCATGGTAAAGCATCTCTTGCATGGTGTAGGCATACCATAGGCCCACATGATGGACATGTCCCTCCTTTTCCGGGCACATGTGTTGCGCCTAGTCATGAATTAACCCTAGCAACCATCTATCATTGTGCTCCCTCATCTTGGGGTAGTCTTAAAAAATAGAGAAAGATTCAAGTCATATCTCTTTAAACCAAAATCTTCAACTTCCATGGAAAATTCTTTCTAAGTGTGACCGCTAGGATGTAGAAACCCCATGTAGATGTTTGCACATCCCACTTATGTCTGAGGTCCACTATTGGAGGTTGGTTAGATGTTAGTGCATTTTTTGGAATCTAGCATGTTCAAAGGTCTACAACATGCAAGTGGGATGCCAATATGCCAGTGGGACACATAATGGTGCCAAGATGCCAGCACTCATTGAATTGAAAAAAAATGCTAAGTTTTTTTATAAAATGTGACAAAAGAGGTTTTTTGGACTCACCTAAACGATTGCTCACCCCTTAGCCACTACATATTGTAGCTATTTTGAAACCATAATTAGGTATACACATACATACATATATACATACATACATATATATATATATACATATATATATACATATATATATATATTACATATATATGTATTATATTATATACATATGAGACACATGATATATACATAATATGATAAGAATATATATATTATATATATATATGTATATATACATATATATATATATATGTATATATATATATATATATATATATATATATATATATATATATATATATATATATATACATATATATATATATATTTGGACATGTATTATTTTGTCATTTAATAATAATGTTATTTTCTAAATATTAAAAATAGAGGATAATGGTATAATTTTTTTCTGCATTAAGAGATAAAATAGAAAATAAATAGTATTAAACTCCTATTGAGGATTTAGAAACAATCTATGAAAGATATTAGTACAATTTGATGTAATTCCTTATGAGGTTAGCATTATAAATTTAAACTAATTCACTAAAAAATATTTAAAATTTATTTTACAATTTTCATGACTTACCTCCTCCCTAATTTTTTTAAGGCCATGGACCAATATAAATTTTGTACTTAAATATGGTGTCATTTAAATTAAAATCTAGCTCTACATAAAAATAAATCTAGATTAAATATTTATAACAAATTAAAAGTACTTTTTATTTTTGTTGATGTAAATTTTATATATAAAAAGACCCATGGTTATGTGTCATGAGGTTGCTTCTACCATAATTACACATGATACATGTATGGTTAAGATTAGTGATACTATTCCTCATTAACACCTCAAACTAATCCTGAGAATGATCAGGGATCCTCAGAATTCATTACATCATGTAAAGAATAATATAACAAAGTTGATATGTATTATAATATTACTCATTCACACATAGAACTTTCTACACATGAGGAACCACCTTTGGATCTTTATTAAGATACCTCACATAATGAAGGTGTCTCTACTCATGGTTCACAAACTAGTGTTGAATTGATTCCTAACTTATCATTTTCTACATTAACAACCAGATATGCTAAATTATTTACTATCTTGAATTGTGTAGAGAATTTTCTAAAGATTTATTTCATATAATTTTTTATGCAAAAATATTAACCAAAAAAAAGTTACTTAAAAACAAAAAAACTTGATATTTCAAGTTTATGGACCATATTGCTTAGAAATTAATTTAAAAATGAAAAAATCTAATCTTAACAAAAAATGTATATTTGGAAACTAGACATCATGTTTTATAATGAGTTTTAATTTCATAGTTAATTTAGAAAAAAATTCCATTAGCTATATTGTCAAAGTTGGGCATTTCTCTTAAACTTGCCTTAGCTTTTTAGTTGTAGGTCAAAGGCTAACGTTCAGGCTATCGAGCCTTTCACACTTGCCTAAAAAAAAGGCAAGATGTGGTTTGGGAATTCAAAATTAGAAAAAAAAATGTTATGAAACAGATATGTTTTCTTTATTTGCTTGTTTATATAAAAATTAAATACCTTTAAGAAACACACACATTATAAAACATGCATGCATTTTAACACATACACATAACAAAACATGTATGCATTATAAAGCATGTACACATTATAATGCATACATGTTTTCCAATGCATATGCATTTCTAAAAGGTATTTAATATTTTAATTAAATGATTCATACACATTATATAATGTGTACATGTTTTTTAGTGCATACCCAAAATATAATGCATTCACATTTTTTATTTAGGCTTGGGTACCTAAAGCCTAACACACATATTTTTTTAATAATGCATACACATTTCCTATGATATTTTTTTGGCTGAAACTTCCGCTCTTCATGGGCCCAACTTCTTGCTTTTACCCATAAAATTGAAAAAAAAGGAGTAGAGAAATTTATAGATTTGCACCTGTATTAAATAGACTCATAAAAATAATAAATTGAAATCAATTGTGGAGTTATTTTGAATTCAATTTGTATGCCTATGATGTTTTGGTTTGTATCAATTTTTTGTGGAATTTAGAAGTGAATTTAATTGTCACATGCAATTATCAATATAAATGCAAACTAGCTACAAAAAATTAATTCAAATGTAACTTGTGATCTATGAATTTTTGTAAGTGTTAAGTGTGACAATGAAATGATAATTTCATCTTCATCTACGTTAGTTGGTATCAGAGCATGTAGTCTTGATAGTGAAGAGGATACACCAGGACCTATAGGTAGAGAAAATTGTGAAGGTGGTACAGAAGAAGCTCGTGTGAGGGTTATTTCAATTAGGAGGAGTCTTGAGAAAAAGAGATATTGAAGCTACAAAAATATTAAGAGTGTGATGTGGATTGCAGATTGAGGTGAGATAGCAATAGCAAGTTAGATGAAAATATTGGTGAGGAAGAAGCCTATGATATGGGAGGGCTAGATTTAGTATGAGAAGAGGAAGATTTTAACAAGGATGATTGACACTAGTGAGAGAGTGGATAGATTGGAAGCATGACAGTGAGATAAATTGGTCAAGCTTGATGAGGATAAGAAAGAGGATGCAATTGTATCAATGGTTGAAAATGAAAAGGTTGAAGATGTAGTGATGGAATTCAAAGAGGTTGCAACTATAGAGTATGGAGAAGATGATAATTTTTAGCACAAATTTTTGCAATAAAAGAGGAGTGGCTTGAGATGATCATCAATGAAGATAAGAAGATGCATGTAGCAACTAAGGGAGAGGAAAAACAAGTTGTAGCTAATGAGGATGCGGAAGATGTTGCAACAAAATTTGATGTTGTAGCTATGAATAAATATGAGGTAAATATATTTTATAATGATATTTTGTTTTCAGATAAGATGGTGGAAGAAGAATAGAAGCATGTAGAAAATATGGAGAGTGTTGTAGATGTAGATTAGTGTTTGGATGTTGCAAATTTGTGCATAGAAATTGTAAAAGATGTTGTGATATTTGGTTGAGGTGGTCAGTATATAGTGGGGTGGATCCCATCAAGGAGGAGAGGACAAGAAAAAACCTTTGGTGGAGTAGGATGGTACATGGTGGATGTGAGTCCATGAGGGGGAGAAGGAAGATAATGCAATATTGTTAGAGGGAGATGGCATGTGTTCTAGAGAAGTGTTGGAAAAAGAGGAAGAATACATAAGTTGGGAACTTTAGACAATGATGTAGTTCATTATAGGTTGGTTGCAACCTAGAAGATTAGCTTGAATACTTAACTCCACCATTGTGAGCCTATGTTGACAATCTTTCTACTAGGAATGTCTGATGCAAGAGCATCCTAGGCGAATAAGCCATCAGAATCAACCAAAAAATATATGTCTGTTCAAACTTATTTTGGTTTTAGTTTTTAGCTCCAAGTTCATCATTGATGGTCTGCAAGTTCCAATACATGTTGATTAATCAAATTGTGACATCAAAATTCAAAGATTCAAAATATCAATATGTATGCATTTATTAAGGTAATTGATAAAAGAGTTTGAAAATTTATTTTGAGGTGTTAAATAATTGGTAAACATTTACCCAATTCATATATGAATTAAATTTCTTCTCTTATAAGCCAATTTATTTTTGCCTCCTTCATTACTTACAAATTTGAATGGGTGGATATGTAAAGGTGAAAAAGAAGATTAAAAAATATGTCAAGAAAAGAATAAATGAAGGGGCACAAATGTCACATCTCAATTTTCTTACTTGCATTTGAGGGTATGTATAGGATCATCATGGAAAAAATAGCCCCTTAAGTGGCAAAAAATTTAGAAAAATTAGAGTTAGGAAACTTGACATAAAAATTTGAATAAGTTATCTATATTATTTCAAAAATATGAAACAATAGAATATGTAGCAAATTGAATGTAGTTTCTAAACTACTAGGTTTGTTTTAAAAAAAAGAAATGTATTTGGTGAAAATTTGAAATTTCAATGCAGTAGTACTTAAATTTCAGGGAAAAAATAAGAAATAGGTGTCTATCTGACCACCCTAACCACAATAAAATGATAATATTATTTTATAATATTTTATATATAAGTAGAGGGCTCATGTCTCGATGTGATGCATATTTTTTTGTAATTTTTTTCCAAGTAAATAATTAATTATCAATTTTTTATTACAAATTTTAAAAGTTATAAAAAATTGTATGTTTGACCACCTTAATTTGGTCAAAACTTCATGAAATTCAATTTTTTTTTTTTAATCCTATAGTATGCAAAGCATAGAATGTGACGTATGTTTTTCATTCAAAAAAAATCATACCATTTGAAAGCTACGGATGTTTTTCAATCAGTCTATCAATCAGGACTTCAGTCATAATTTGAATAGAAAATGAATAATAATTACTTATTAAATTCAAAGTAAAGCATAATTTATATTGGTGGAAAGCTGATAATCTCCTTTAAAAACCCTTTTCGTTTCATCAATTTTGGGTAAAAAAAAAGTTGTCAGCCACATACCCATCATATTGCCACTTTTTGCCCTATCATGATCCTACACATACCCTTGATAATGCTAATTTAATTTAAAAATGGATAAAACAATATATATATTAGTTATTGTTTATGAATTTGAAAAATGCAAATATATGGAAAATGATTTATTCTTGCAAATTTTATGATTTTAAAGAATTATTTTGCAATGTTTATCAGTTAAAGGCTATTGATAAAGTTTGAAAGTGCAAGAACATGTGTCTATAGGAACAAATTGAATGGGAACTTGGTTGAGGAAGGAATGCTTAGTTGGATGACAGATGGTGAGCAAGATTGGAATTTGGAATCTCACATACCACAATAGGACATGAAATATAAATTTTTTATTACAGTTGATGGATAACATTCTTGGTTGAATGGAAAATGTGATTGGTTAAATAGACAAATCTATTTATCTCATTGCTTGTTTTACCATGGGGGAATTGCACAACTAAGAGAGGGTGGCATGGAGAAATTAAAAACACCCCAAAAATAGCCCATGTAATGAATCTACAGGGTGTGGTAGGATTTGAATATAGAAGGGAAAATCAAGAGAAATGCATATGAAGATTTTTGGGGATTAGTATGTGTAGGATCATGATGGGCCAAAAAGTGGTGATATGATGGGTATGTGTAGGGTATGAGGCTAATGACTTTTTTTTAACCCAAAATTGATGAAATGAAAAAGGTTTTTAAAGGAGATTCTTAGCTTTCCACCAATATAAATTATGCTTTACTTTGAATTTAATAAATAATTATTATTCATTTTCTATGTCAATTACGACTAAAGTCCTAATTGATAGGTTGATTGAAAAAAATCTATAGCTTTCAAATGTTATCATATTTTTTGAATTTGAAACATGCATCACATTCTAAGCTTCACATACTATAAGATTAAAAAACTAAATTTCATGAAGTTTTGACCAAGTTAAGATGGTCAGACATATGAGTTTTTATGTTTTTGAAAAGTTGTAATAAAAAAATCATAATTAATTATTTACTTAGGGAAAAATTACAATAAAATATGCATCACATTAGGAGATCAATCCTCTACTTATATCTAAAATATTATAAAACAATATTATCATTTTATTGTGGTTAGGGTGGTCAGACAGACACCTACTTATTTTTTCCCTAAAATTTAAGTACTACTTTATTGAAATTTCAAATTTTTACTAAATAGATTTCTTTTTTAAACAAACCTAGTAGTTTAGAAACTACATTCAATTTTCTACACATTCTATTCTTACATATTTTAAAAATAATATAGATAACTTATTCAAATTTTAACATCAAGTTCCCTAACTCTAATTTTTCTTTTTTTTTTACCACTTCATGTCCTATTTTTTCCATGATGATCCTGCACATACCCACAGATATATATGTGTGTGTGTGTTTGTTTGTATTCCATTTTAACCACATATATGTCTATATATGTATACATATGCATATGTATACATATAAATAAATGTGTATCAAAGGTTTTACATCAATAAAAAAAAATTGTTCGAAGAGTATAATCTGAAACATATGGGAAGAATAACAATAAACAATTTTCAAATATTTTACCCTTCACATTTGAAGAAGGCCGATATCCTTCTAGAAAAAAAGGAGGTAACCAATACTCAAATAATGGGGGAATTGGACAACTAAGATAGGGTGGCATGGAGAAATAAAAAAACCCCAAAAATAGCCCATGTAATGAATCTATAGGGTGTGGGAGGATTTGAATATAGAAGGGAAAATCAAGAGAAACATATCTGAGGATTTTTGGGGATTAGTATGTGTAGGATCATGATGGGCCAAAAAGTGGTGATATGATGGGTATGAGGCTAATGACTTTTTTTTACCCAAAACTAATGAGACGAAAAGGGTTTTTAAAGGAGATTCTCAGCTTTCCACCAATATAAATTATGCTTTACTTTGAATTTAATAAATAATTTTTATTCGTTTTCTATTTCAATTATGACTAAAGTCCTAATTGATTGGCTGATTGAAAAAAAATTATAGCTTTCAAATGTTATCAAATTTTTTGAATTTGAAACATGCATCACATTCTAAGCTTCGTATACTATAAGATTAAAAAAAATGACTTTCATGAAGTTTTGACCAAGTTAAGGTGGTCAAACATATGAATTTTTTATGTTTTTTAAAAGTTGTAATAAAAAAATAATAATTAATTATTTACTTGGGAAAAAATACAATAAAATATGCATCACATTGGGACATCAGTCCTCTACTTATATATAAAATCTTCAAAAAAAATAGTATCATTTTATTGTGGTTAGCATGGTCAAGCAAACAACTACTTCTTATTTTTTCCCTGAAATTTAAGTAATATTGTATTGAAATTTCAAATTTTCAACAAATAGATTTTTTCTTTTTTCTTTTTTAAATAGGCCTAGTAGTTTAGAAACTACATTCAATTTTCTATAGATTCTATTGTTACATATTTTTGAAATAATATAGATAACTTATTCAAATTTTTACATCAAGTTGCCTAACTCTGATTTTTCTTAATTTTTTGCCACTTAAGGGCCTATTTCTTCCATGATGATCCTGCACATACCCAGATGTAGTGTAGAAAAATGCATACCTTTACATTTTAACACTTAATTTGAACCTATTTTGGCACCCATTGCATACTTGTTATGGGCCCATAAGACACCTTTTTATGCATCTCGAGGCATGTTTCTGTCATAAACCTAATCAAAATCCATAAACAACTTCTAATCTTGGTAACCCACCTTTCAAAGTTGCAAATTAAACCTTGTGGGGCCAGGACAACCTTGGTGCCATATTAGTCCCACCTAGTGGGACTATGATGCCACCTAGGGCGTCTTAGTCCTGGGTGCTTTATTTTCAGGAATTAAGAGTGGGAAATGAAAATATTTGATTTAAATTATAATTTTGTTAGCCTTTGGGATCGAATAATTGGGTTATTAGACAGGAGTGATTATAAAAGTAATATTCAAGCCCCATTTTTCACATATGAGACATAAGTTGAAGAAATTTGAGATAAGGAAGCAAGTTTGAAGGAGAGTTTCAAGTTTTTGATCATCCTTCTTGTGTTTTTACAGGGTTTTCAAGTCCATTTTCAAGTCAAGATCTAGCATTGCAAAAGAGTAATAATGGATGCCTATGGAGGATCATGAGAGATTCTAGGTTGGAGATGCAACTAGCCATTCTTCAAAGCCTAAGGACTTGTTTCTTGATTAATTCCATCTTCCATTGTTGTTCTATTTTCTACCTAAGGAAGGTACATTTCATTCTTATAGCCTATTAGGTTTATTAGAGATCTCCTTTAAAGGTCATTTTCATTTGAATTTTAGGAGTTTTATTCTAACACATTTGAATAGGGTTTCTCCATGTTCTAGCTTGCATAATCTTAGACACACTTAATATTAGGGCACACACACATTTCTATTTTTAGATCTATGATTTTTCATCAAGGAAAACCCCCATAAACAATAAATATAATTTACTTTGTTTTTTTGGTAGGTTCAGATCTAAAGAGTTGATGGAGAAGGAAGTGCAAACCTTGAACCTCAGGATCACATTCAGAAATTTCAAAAATTTAGATTAGGACTAAGACAGTAGCAAGGGTATCTTAGTCCTCTAAGTGGAATTTTGCATAAATTTTTTTGGATCTTGTTCTAATATCTAAGGGAATCTTTGTCCTCCATAGAAAATTTTTAAAACTTCTCTACATTTTGGGAATCCTTATCACATTTCTAGACTTCCCAAGCACACATATCCTAACTTTCTACTGCATTATCATTTACACTAATCATTTAGCTTGCATTGTTAAGTTTTGTAGGTTGAATGCTTATTTTTCATTTCCAAGCATTTGCTTGGTGGTGAACCCTTCAAAGCTTAAACAATCCCTTCCTAGGTTTTCCTTGTTTAGAATTGACTCAAATTGTGAGGTTGATAGCCAATCCAGTTAGGACTCCTAGGATATAATTGAGTGACAATTGGAGAAGTGTGGTGTTCTATGACCTAGTACATAAATTAGTACACATTTTTCTTCTTGTTCATTTTGGTGAACCTGACCATTTTTGAGCAATCATTTTTTGATTTGAAGTTCATTAAAGTCCTAGATCTAGGTTGCATTCATTCTTGCATTGCATCTTGCATTAGTGAAATTGCATCTAGGGTTTCTTATATTTACTTTAGTGAAAGTGCATATAGGTTGCATTTTTTCTTTCTTGAATCATTTCATCTCATTCAAAAACATAAAAGTGCATTGTTCATCATTCTAATTGCATTTAGAAACATTCTTATTGCATCAAAAATTGAAAGAAAACTGCATTCAATTGCTTGTCACTCATTACTTTTTCTTCCATTCATTTACATAGTTCTCTATTTCTCAACATCAGGTCCCTAGGTAGGAAACCTAGGAACACTATTGTCAACTCAGATTTTGCTATTTTTCTAAAGAAAACCTTTACTAGGACTAAAACTACTGGCATCTTAGTCCCTCTTAGGGTTTTTGATCCAAAATCCTATCTAAGTTGCCTATTGTCTGTTCCAATTTCTAGAACCTCAAAATTTCATTAGGAGGATGAAGACACCCTTCCTGGTGTTTTAGTCCTTGTGTAGTTTGAGGTTATAGTTTTCAAGTTTAAGCAGTGAATTTATTTGCTTCTATTTATTGTAGTTAGTTTGTTGTTTCAGTTTTCCAATTTAATGTTTTGTGCATTTTCATAGTTTATGTTTACAATTTCTCAATAAAGATAGATTATTGTACTTTGATTTTCTTAGACATAGATTTCATTCATTAGAGAAAAAAAAATAGAAATAAAACACTAAATCTAGACAAGCATAGGTTCATGGTTATTTAAAGTATGTTGGAACCCTATGCCCAAGTTAGTGTAACCCTAAAGCCTTTTAGTAGTGATGACTTTCATATGTTAGATGAAGCGCTTGAGTACTTCATCTCACAAGGGTCATCCACTAAGGATTTTTCAAACAATCCTAAACAAAGAGAAGTAAATGTCATTCAACCTCAAATTATCCTTTATCCACCTTCAAACAAACATCAACCTTCAAAAAAACCTATCCTTATCCTTGAAGAACCTAAAGAAAATGTGTCACCACGATAGAGTTATAATATTGTTGCTCATGTACATATAGCACAAGGAATAATAGACAACCTTAACCTAATCCAATTTTGTTACCATTTCCTAATCATGTGCTACCTAGTGCTCCTAGCTCGTTCACCATAACATAGTGGAAAGGAGTATGATCTTGTTGAACAACTTAAGAATACTCCTACAAAGATATCCTGATAGGACCTAATGCAAAATTCACCTAACTATCACACTATGCTTCAAACAACCTTACAACAAGTTGTGGTTTCTCCTATTACAAATTCAATTGATGTGGCATCTCTAATACAAGGAATGAATATAGATAATGTAGACATTTCCTTTCACCCACATGAGATCCAGCCCTTGGAAATGGGAAAAAGATATGATGCATTCATCAAAATAGCTAGATACAATACCACAAGAATAATTGACCCTTATTGATAATGGCTTAGCTTTGAATGTGTGCAATATAAATATTTTAGATAAGTTGGGAATGGATAAATAAAAAATAAAACCCGATTCCTTATTGATTTGAGGATTTGAAAATATAGGAAAATAACCTCTCAGTGTGATTACTTTTCCTATTTTAGTCAGAAAAGGTACCTTACAAATGACTATTCATGTTATGCCTCATGAACTTTCATACAATATTATTTTAGGAAGACCATGGATTCGTGAGATGCATGTGGTGCCTTCAACTCTTCCTCATATCATGAATTATATCTATAAGAACAAGATATACCAAATCAAAATGGATCCTAAGCCTAAAAGTTTATTGCAAATTGAAAAAAGGAACTACTGGTCCTCTAAAAACATTATTCCAACATAAAAAATAGAGCCTATGATAGTGGAAACAATGTCAAAATTAGCAGACAATGATTAGGGTTCCTTCAAATTCACACCTTCATCCATGGGAGAATATATAATCACAAGAAAAGAGGATTAAAAAAGAGAGCAACCAATGGTTATGTCAACACAGAACTCAGGAGAAAACTCACAAGAATCTACCTCACCTACTCTTGAAGAAGACATAAGATACACAAAAACTTTGATGAGATAGATTATCAACAACCACCAAACCTAGAAGAAATGGAAACACTGTATGGGAGAGGTCATGAAATTTAGAAACAATTGGGTTAGAGTGGAAAAGGATGTAGAAAGAGAGAACAAGGAATTCGTGTTCCTATAGAACCTAACATGTAGGAAATGAAAAATGGTTTGGGATACTATCCTTCCAAGTTAACACAAGCAAACAAGAGACCTTAATTAAGCATTAACACCATTATGTGTAAACCAAAATCAATCTTAGTTTGAAGCATCCATAATTGCTTGATATGAATTCTAAACCATCATGGGAATATTTTGAAGATGATAAAGCATTGAAAAAAATGCTAGGATTTTATGATAAACCATCTACCCCTCCTAAAAAGAAAAAGGTTACCTATGCTATGATTAGCACCAAGAAAAAATATGGAGAAAATAACGGTGAGATAAACATGAATAATGAAGAATACAACCCTAAATTTCAAAGATCAAATGCAGTTCCTTTAGGGGATACCATAGATATAGCAATGGACATCAATGACAAATTGAAATTCATTAAGATTGGAAAATGCCTTGATGATGGAGAACAAGAGGATACTACAACTTTGCTTCATGACCTCCCTAAAAAAAATTCTTAGACTTATTTGGATATGTTGGGAATTGACCATAAGATTGTAACATACAACATACTCCTTTATGAAAATGCTAAGCCTACTGGACAAAAGATTCAAAACATGAACCCTAAAATAGCCTTGCTAGTTAAGGAAGAAATTGAAAAAACTCCTTGAGTCTGGTTTCATAAGACCTATAGATTATTCTCCTTGGATCTCAAACATTGTCACAGTCGCAAAACCTAAAAATTGTATTAGGGTGTGTATGGATTTTTGTGATTTGAATAAAGCATGTTTAAAATGTCTTTCCCCTTCCTAATATTGACATGATAGAAGACTCGACTTCTGGACATGTTTTGTTGTCATTCATGGATGCATTTTCTGGATACAATTAAATTTTCATCAACCCTCAAGATCAGTACAAAACAACATTCACAATTATTTGGGGAAAATTTTGTTGGGTTATGATTCCTTTTGGATTGAAGATCATGTGTGCAACATATCAATGAGCTATGACATTGATATTCCATGATTACATACATAAGATTTTGGAATATTATGTTGATGATATTCTAGATAAATCTTTAACAATACCAGACAATGTGAATGTTCTTTGGAAGATCTTTGAGCAAATTCACAAATACAATATGAGATTGAATTTGAAAAATTGTGTCTTTGGTGTAGATAGTGTAATTTTTTTAGGTTTTATCCTATCCCACAAAGGCATTGAAGTGGACACCAAGAAAATTGATACTATCGTTAACATGTCACCTCCTAGAATTATATCTGAATTGTGTTCCTTACAAGGAAGATTTCAAGTCATTTGATTATTTGTAGCATCCTTAGCAAATCAAACGTTACCATTTACACATCTTCTTTAGAAAGGCATACACTTTGATTGGAATGAAGATTGTAAATAAGCTTTTGAGAGTTTGAATGATTATCTTGTCACTCCACCCATTTTACAAATTTCTATGCAAAACAAACCATTCATCCTTTATACGTCAACATCAGCCCATGCTCTTGCAACATTGTTGGTTCAACAAGATGAAAAGGGTAAAGAACATCATGTTTATTACATGAGTCAAACATTCATTGATTATGAGAAATGATACACAACAATAAAAAAACAATGTTTGGATCTTCTATTTGGTACTAGTAAGTTGTGAAATTACTTATTGAATGCTGAAATACAAGTAATGATGAAGTTTGACCCTTTAAAACACCTTTTCACTAAAAAATATTTATCCAAACGCTTAGCTAAATAGGTAATGTTATTGACTAAGTTTGACCTTAAATTTTTTTCATAAAAGGAAATTAAGGGTCAATCTTTCACCGAATAGTTGGCTAATGCTCCTTCTCCTTTAGCATTACCTTTAATAATAACGTGTTGACAATCAAACAAGATATATGTTAATTATATTTTGATGGATCTATGTGCAAAACTGGCTCCGACACAAGGATTATAATAAAACTGCCCACAAAAGAGCCTATTCCCTTATCATATTGGTTAAACTATCTATGTACAAACAACACCATTGAGTATGAGGTGCTACTCACTGGATTGCATTATGCTCTAGATATTTGGTGATTCACAATTAGTCATCAATAAAATAAATTGAACATATCAAACAAAACATGACAAATTATCAAAATACAATAATCTCACAATGAGTTTTTTAGAGAAGTTTGAATCACTCACCATTGATAACATCCCTCAAAAATATAATCATCATGTGGATTCAATGGCAAGTTAAACATCTCTTATTTCCCCTCAAGATCCTTCAAAAGAATTCACCTTTATTGTGCATACAATTATGAAACCATTGATCAACGATAAAGCAGATGAACTATTTTTAGCGACAAAAGTAAAAAAATTGAGGGAATGGTATGATATGATATTCAATTATTTGAAAGATGGTACATTTCCTAAGCTTAAAAAATGAAAAAAATTTCTCTCATCTTAAAAAAGTTATGTCTAGATATATCATCTTGGCATACATCCTATATAAGAGATCCTTTGATGGCCTTTTGCTTAGGTTCCTTAAACAGTCAAAAATCCCTATAGCACTTGAACAAGCTCATGTAGGTGCTTGTGGGGGGAATTTTGGAGGAAGATCATTAATTCAAAAGATAATTTGCATAAGATATTATTGGGAAAAAATAGAATGAGATTTCTTTGAATACATTAATTAGAAATGCCACAAGTTTCAAGAGCAACAAAACTTAATTCATGCCCTTTCCTTCAAACTTCACACACAAGTCCCTATTTTGGAATTCTCAATATGGGGTTTGGATATTATTGGAAAAACTATGTCAACCCTCATTTGCATGACATAAATTTATAATCAGAACAATAGATTATGTCACAAAATGGGTAGAAGCTATTCCCTTGCATTAAAAAACAACTGATATAATATGTCATTTCATATTGGAACACATTATTGTTCACTTTGGACTTCCTTATACATTATTTTTGGATAATGGAACACCATTTAATAATAATTATGTGAAGAAGTTCTTGGAAAAATTTAATACACAACATCGATTCTCAACACCTTACTACCTGCAATCTAACATACAAGAAAAATCAACTAACAAAACTCTTTTGAAAATCCTAAGAAAAATAGTGAACAAACATAATGAAGACTATCATATGCAATTAACATATGAATTATGGGCTTATCATACTAGTATCAAAACTTAAATAGGAAACACACCTTATAACCTTGTTTAAGGTGTCGAGGCAATTATGCCCATGGAGTTAGAGATTCCATCCCTAAGAATCACTCTTCAAGGGATAATTGATGACAATACTTATAGGGAAAAACACTTACAAAAAATTGAAATGCTGATGAAAGGTGCATCAATTACCTCAAACATCTTCAAGAATATCATAAGAAAATGCAACGAAGTTATAATGACCATGTCATCCCTTAGTCATTTAACAAGGGTGATTTGGTGCTATACAAAAAATAGAAAAATGTCAATGCTAACTCGATAGGGAAAGGAAATTTTAGACCAAATTGGTTAGGACCTTATGTAGTTCAAGAGAGCTATGGGTCTAGAGCATACCTGGTATCCAAAATGGATGGTACACCTATTCAGGAACCTATTAATGTCACACATTTGCATCGGTACTACGCCTAGCCTTTCTAAATAATGTGAGTTTTTAAAGTAGTGTTCTTAGGGTTAATGGATAGTATGTCATTTTCTCTCACATGGTATGTACAAGATCATGATGGGCCAAAAAGTGGCGATATGATGGGTATTTGTAAGGTATGTGGCTGACGACTTTTTTTAACCCAAAATTGATGACATGAAAAGGGTTTTTAAAGGACATTATCATCTTTCCACCAATATAAATTATGCTTTACTTTGAATTTAATAAATAATTATTATTCATTTTCTATTTGAATTACAACTAAAGTCCTGATTGATAGGCTGATTGAAAAATATGTATAGCTTTCAAACAGTATCACAATTTTTGAATCCAAAACATGTGTCACATTCTATGCTTTGCATACTATAAGATTAAAAAAAAGAAAAAATGAATTTCGTGAGGTTTTGACCAAGTTAAGGTGGTCAGACATATGAGTTTTTATATTTTTAAAAGTTGTAATAAAAAAATCATAATTAATTATTTACTTGGAAAAAATTACAAAAAAATATGTGTCACATCAGGACATGATTCCTCTACTTATATCTGAAATATTATAAAAAAATATTATCATTTTATTGTGATTAGGGTGGTCATACAGACACACACTTCTTATTTTTTCCCTGAAATTTAAGTACTACTATATTGAAATTTCAAATTCTCACCAAATAGATTTTTATTTTTTAAAATAAACCTAGTAGTTTAGAAACTACATTCAATTTTCTACAGATTCCATTCTTAGATATTTTTAAAATAATATGCATAGCTTATTCAAATTTTTACGTCAAGTTTCCTAACTTTGATTTTTCTAAATTTTTTGCCACTTTAGGGCCTATTTTTTCCATGGTGATCCTGCACATACCCCACATTTTCTTCGTTCTAGACACATAGTTCTTTATGTCTTGAATTGTGAAGTAGTGGGTCTGATGTGGTTTTGGATTCTTACTTTAGGTATCATGCTATTCATACCTTATGGTGTATGTTATGTTACATTAAATCCTTATGTGCATTTAATGTTCTACAATTAAATCATAAGTGAAAGAAAGCTTAAGAAAGGACATGTTAGATCATGGAGATATTTATTGAATAGTCTAAAAAGGATTATTTAATAAATCACATTATCATCTAACACATAAATATAAAATCCAAGCATCCTCATATATATATATCAAAATTTTTAATGAATCTCATCAATAGTACAATGGCACTATGGCCTATGACTATTGGATCCCTCGGGATGTGGTATCCATGCCCATCAAGAGATGGTGGTATGTTATCAGGATCTACTTATGCTAGAAATCTCCCGCATAGTCTGTTGTTCCCCACATAACTCACCCTCGTGTATCAATGCCTCCACATGCTCTCACTTTGTGTGGTATCTATCAGCCTAGATTCTAAAATTCTCTCTCTACAACCGCTCAACCTCTAATTGTAAGATAGATTCTCTCTCAGATCATTGAGCTACTAGAGCCTCCTCTAACTCTACTGCCAATGTTGATACCTAACCCTCAGCCTAATCAACATGCCTAGATACGCCATGAGATGCTCCCCTGAGCCTCACATAAGGCTCAAATAGGTCCATGCATTGTTCCACAAATGGTGGGGTCATGTACTTTATGGCTATAGCCTCATCTATAGAATAGGGTGGCACTATCTCTATAGCTACACAATGGAAGAGATCCTCAAGATCTATCACGGGTCCTGTGAGATAGAAATCATAAGAATAATTAGTATACATCATCATAATTTATGTATATATACATGAGTATAATATATAAAAACATAAATCATAATAATAAATATTATCACCTGGGTCTAGAGCATGATCCATAAGAATCTCAAATTCCCTACTACTCTCCCCATGCTCTCAAAAATTGACACGTGTAGACTATGACCTTGTAACCTATGTGGGAACTGTATCTCTCCACTTGGGTCTAGGAGGAATAGCCTCACCCCTATCACTATCCTTGCTCATAGGCTAGGTCTTCTCATCCTCTATATCCTCATCATCCTCCTCCCCCTTATAGTCATTGTCCTCCTTTGACTCCTCATTCCCCTCTAGGAATAGATCTATTGGATCTACCCTCCTGCTTGACTCTTTGTCCTCCTCCCCTAGATCTGGTAAAGGTCCTAGAAAACTTATAGGATAGTCCATAAGAAAGATAGCTCCTAGTCGAACCACCTCCCACCACTTGTTGTACTCTTGTGTCATGCTGACGTAGTCCATGTCGGAGACTAGGGGTACTTCTATATCCTCCTCCTTTGTATCGCTCTAAATGACATCATCTATTGTTAACCATTTAAGATCTCCTAGTCTACAAGCACTCTATATTGATTGTATGCATAAGGATTGTAGTGTTGGCCATCCTTATATTTTCCCAAACTATCTCATGAAAAAATCATAGTAGAAGGCTCTCACTACGTGAGCATTTTGTCCTAGAAAAAGCCTACCACTATGCATCTGCCTTAGCTGTCCTATAGTGTCTCGCTAGAATAGGTCCATCATATAGGGTCTCCATACAATGTCTTCCTCACTGATTCTGTGAAATTTAACCCTCTAGAGCAATACATTATCATTCTGACATGCCTGTCTAAGGGGATAACTGAAGGCTCATAGGTATCCCACCACTATGGAAATTGGAATCCTATAGGCCTGATGTAGGTAATGTGCTCTAGGATCCAGGGCTATAGTAGGGTGTAGTACAACATGTTGTGGAGTTCTCAATAAGTAAATTGACCCAAGTCATAGTATAGGTGCGCTAGTATTCTTTGACCCCACATAAAGATGACATGTTAGTGCTCCATGTATCTAATCATGTGCACTAGTCCCCCCTCTAGATGTGCTTTGTGGCCATTGAGGACTAGTACCAATGCTAATTTGAAAATAAAGATGCATCTAACTAGTGGTGAATGTGCATAAAGAAGCCATGACAACTCAATGTGTGGTCCCACGTTCCTACAACAAACTAGTTTTCCTAGGAAATACTTAGTGCCAGACTACATCTCCTCAAAGCTCCTACCCTATGCTAGGGATACCCTATCTCCTCAAATAGACACTCACAATATGCAATGCACATCCTCCAGTGTGACCGTCATCTCTCTTATACGTAGATGGAAGGTGCAGGTGTCCACGTCCCATCTCTTTGTTAGCGCCATCAGCATGGCATCATCATACTGTATGGCTAGCAAGAGATAGGCCTAGTAGAGACCCATCTCCTAGAGGATCTGCACATCCTCCTTAGGTAGCTAATCAAAAAGCTCTTGAAGATGGTTGAATGTATAGATGCTCGGGTGTTGGTGTGACTTGGGTGCAGTCTGCCATAAGAATAGAAGCAAAATTCCATTCAAAACATCTTAAAATCCTAAATTTGCACTTTAATGGTCAAAAAGCGTGCTAAAGTTGCTCTAGAATATCTTAATTAAGTGTTCTAGAAACTTTATTCCTTAATTGGGACACTTTGCGACAAAGTGGGACACTTTGTGATTAAGTGCAACAATTTTTCAAAAAGTGTGACACTTTACGACAAAGTACACTTTGTAACAATCTAAAAAAATGAAAGAAATACCCTCCCTAGACTATAAACTCATATAAAAATTTCATAAAAACATAATAAATTGATTAAATCAAACTATAGAGAAGGATAAATCCACTCACAGTAGACTATATCTCGCCTTGTGTGATCACCTCTCATAAAATATCAATCTGTGGATGGGTGGATCGATGTCTACTCAACATAGTGGATCACTCTACTCCATGCTCACTCTGCAAAAGGTAAAAGATAAAATGAATGAAATTTACCTAAACTCTTTTATCTTTTTATACATGCATATTTAGGTCACTTTTTAAAAAAAGAAAAGAAGTGCTTTCTATTTAAACTAACATATTTGGAGCTAGCGAATTCCATTCTCAATGTCATTTGTTGCATTGGAATCATGCTTCCACTCTTGTTCTCATAAAATTTCTATCATAAAGAGGCATGATACATGGAAATTCCCTATGATAGACTTTTCTAGTTCAATGTGGCTAGATTGCTACCTTGATTCCACCTCTGTAAAGCAAGTGGAATGAAGGGGGGGGCATACATGTACCCTTGGATTTAATTTTCTAGGAAAGTTAGATAAGAGGATTATGAATTTGTGATGTAGAATGTGGTTTCTAACATTGTTGTTTTGTAGGTAACTATAGTGGGGGATTCATTCTCCCTAATGAATCCATATGAGTATCCTTTTATAAAGTTACTTTTGAAGTACTTTAGCTTGCATATGCACGTAGTGTCATATGGACACTAAATTGGGGCCTAAATGTACTATAGAAAAATGCATACTTTTACATTTTCACACTTAATTTGGACCTATTTTGGTACCCCTTGCATTACAATCCCTTTAGGTTACTTGCTATGGGCCCCTAAGACCCCTTTTTATGCATCTGGAGTCATGTTTCAACTATAAACCTGACCAAAATCCATAAAAAACTATTAATCTTGGTAACCCACATTTCAAAATTGCAAATTAAGCCTTGTGGGACCAAGACACCCTTGGTGGCGTCTTAGTCCCACCTAGTGGGACCAAGATGTCACCTAAGGAATCTTAGTCCCAAGTGCTTTATTTTCAGGAATTAAGAGCAAGAAATGAAAATATTTGATTTAAATTAACATTTTGTTAGCCTTTGGGATCTAATAGTCGGTTTATTAGATAGGAGTGCCTAGAAAAGTAATATTCACACTCCATTTCTCAAATAAGATTCATAAGTTTAAGAAAGTATAGATAAGGAAGCATGTTTGAAGGAGAGTTTCAAGTTTTGGAGCAGCCTTCTAGTGTTTTTGTGGGTTTTTCATGTCCATTTTCAAGTCAAGATCTAACATTTACAAAGACTGATGCCTATGGAGGATCATGAGAGATTCTAGGTTGGAGATGCAATTGGCCATTCCTCCAAGCCTAAGGAATTTTTTCTTGATTGATTCCATTTTCCATTGGTGTTCTATTTTATGCCTAAGAAAGGTACATTTCATGCTTATAGCCTATTAGGGTGATTAGAGATCTCCTTTATAGTTCATTTTCATTTTCATTTTAGGAATTATATTCTAACACATTTTTATAAGGTTTCTCCATGTTCTAGCATGCATAATCTTAGTCAAACTTAAGATTAGGGAACACAAACATTTCTATTTTCAGATCTATGCCTTTTCATCAAGTTTTAATTACCAAACAAGGGGTTTGACCAAGGAAAACCCCCATAAAAAATCAATCCATTTTCCTTTTATTTTGTAGGTTTGGATCTGAAAACTTGGTGGAGAAGGAAGTGTAGACTTCGAACCTCGAGATCACACTCAAAAATTTCAAAAATTCAAATTGGGACTAAGATGTTAGCAAGGGTGTCTTAGTCCTCTAAGTGGAATTTTGCAGAGATTATTTTAGATCTTATTCTAATATCTAAAGATTTTTCATCTGCCCAAGAAACAACAACTAGACTAAGACAATAGTAAGGGAACCCCTTTCCTCCATAACACATTTTGACAGTTTCTTTACATTTCAAGGATCCTTGTCACACTTCCAGACTTCCCAGGTTCATATATGCTAACTTGTTGTTGCATTAATTCATCATTTGCACTCATCATTTAGCTTATATTTTAAAGTTTTCTAGGTTGAATTTTTATTTGTCTTTTCCAATCATTTTCTTGGTGGTGAACCCGTCAAAGCTTAAAGAATCCCTTCCTAGGTCTTCCTTGTTAAGAATTGACTCACCATGTGAGATTGATAGTCAATCCAATTAGGAATCCTAGGACATAATTGAGTGAAAATTGGAGAAGTGTGGTGTTTTATGACCCAGGCCATAAAGCAACACCCATTTTTCTTCTTGTTCAAGGGAAAAAAGCAAGGGAAAGAAAGGAATGAAAGGAGGAAAAGGGGATTTTTTTGTTTCTATTCAACTTAGAAGCCAAGGCAACTATGTGCAATTCATAGAGGTAACCTGATTTACCATTAGATGTTTCTATCATGAGTTGAGTAATTTTCTCTTGAGTGCTCAATGGTTATCAATTGCCACAATGATAGTGTTGTTTTTCTCTACCACTATAATTCATGATCTTTGTTTATCATAATAGAATTTTTATGTTGTTATGTGAAGCCCCATTTTGAGGGAAAAAATCCCCAATGACCCCTGTGTTGTGTGTTAAAATCAACATGCCATGCATGATCGAAGCAAAGGTGGTGATTAGGCTCTAGCTCACGGGTTACCAATATCTATCAATATTTCATGGTGCTTTTTCTGTACAAATCACTGTATGAGGTGAAATTGACTATAGCTTTTACACACTATGAATCTATGTCAAATGTTGTAGAGGTCAAATGGTAGGAACCATTTGAAGCTATGGATTATTTTTGAATGATTCCTATCATTTTTTCCCATATGAATATATCCATTGGTTACACTATTGCAAAAACTAGAGTTTCCAAAGAGTGACGCTCATCGCTCCTTCAAATCTTCAAGCACCAATGTATTTACACCGATCTAGTGGTGAGCATGTAGCCACCGAGATGGGTAGTTTGTTAATCTATATGTAAAGGGAAATGACTCTATGTCATCCCATCATGCTATCAAGGCTAAACGAACTTGTTACATTTGTTATTAAATGGATTTTAAGGTATGTTTATTTACTTGTGGGTTTATCACTAAAAGATGGTGCATGCAGACTTAATATGTTGCTACCAGTATATGATGGCCTTAATACGTTAAGGGGTATTGGAACCCTCATAATTTTTAAATTAAACTTCTATCTATCAATACAGTGTGCATATATGTATATATATCTATGTGTCAAGCCATCATATTTCTAGTGGTCATGTGCATTTATATTTCATAGGTCAAGAACCCCTCAAGAATGAGGATTGACAACCATAAAGGTATATTTTATGGGCATATATGTTTGCATGTTTACCATTTTATATCTTGTGTATCGACCCCAGGACTTTTGGTTATTCGAACACGAAGATGTGTGAGAAGAATGACTTAAAATTTTGTGTATTATCCTTTAGTTCTTATTTTATTTTATTAGTAGTAATGAATGTGGAATAAGTTGAATGGTATAATGATGTTATGATTTTCACTGAGGAATATAATAAAACAATTATCAAGAGGCCAAAATGTATGGAATTTTAAACAAATCACCTCTTTGTTTTGAATATCTTAAAATAAAGACCTAAACTTTTTGGAACATGGAGAAAACTATTGAAATTTGATGAAAAAATGTTCTTTTATTTCTCTCATTGTGAATTGAAATTCATCATTAGTGTAATCAAATTTATTAATTTGATTAGAGTTATGTTCATTATGATTAGAGATTAGTATTGTTTACAATTTGGAAACTTATTTTAGAACTTAAGAATGTATACACATATTTTCAACTATGATTATTTTCAAGCATATATGTGTACTTGCATTAATTCTTTATTTTTGCATGTGCACATACATGTGGTATACCTTCTTATATCATCTTTACTTTACTCATTTGAGTATGACTGTTTTATTTTCATTTGCAAATTACAAAATTGTATAAATGGAGAGTGTTGAGTTGCAATATGTAACTTTGGATAACTAGATATATGATGAATAAGATGAATGGATATACTGGACTATTTATGGTTTACTTGCTTGATGAATGATGGAATGAAATGATACAAGAGTACTTTCATAGAATATAGAACACTAGAATTTGATGCTAGTAGATAGTCTAAAGGGAGGGATAGCCATTTGATATGATGAGATTTTATTTTGGGAATGGATGCAAGAGAATGTAGATTTTATTTTCCAAATATAACCAGAGCTACATTCAATGTAGCATGAGCTTGGAAAATATTTTCAATCAATTTAATTATTATTATGGAATAATATTGTTTAATATTTATCCTCTCTTTTTATTTCTTTATTACCTAGCATGGAACTTGCATATTCTAACAGTAGATAGAAATGCATGTTGTTAGGCACACACAAATTCCACCTTGTAAACTGTATCTCTTGCTAAGTGTTTCATGCAAGGATAGGTATACTTCAATGGAATAAAGAATTTTTGGGATGCATCACTTCATGGTTGGGTGGAAAAGCACCTCAACCATGTTCTCATCCACTATTGGAGGTGGGTTGTCAAAAATGAATCATATTGGAATCCTATTTATTTACTTGTATCATTGATGAAATTGGTGTATTCAATTAAGTTGATGTAAATGATTAAATTGATGTATTAAGTATTGAGGTGGTTGAATGCCAAGTCAACCTGTAAATTGACTATGGACATTTGGAAATGAATAATATGCAATTTAATTTTTTTCTAATTTATGGACATGAAATTGCTAAATAGAAATAGCTATGGGATTTTTATTATAAATTATATATTTATAATGTCAATTCTTAATCAATAGAGGAAAATTCAATTGGTCATGTTACATTTGGTATTAGAGCCCAAGGTTCAACTCTAGGCCTATGAGCCCATGACTATTGAACTAGCAAATAGTAGACCCTTAAGTGGATTTGAGTTATCTAAAGAATAACCAAACTAAACTGGTTGCAAGAAATGGGAAGGTCCAAGTTGTGAAGAATGAAGGGAAAGACTAGTAGGGCTTCGAAGAAGACAATAGTTATAGAAGAGAATCCTAAACTTGAGAATAAACTAAAAATTCTTAACAATGAAACTCTAACACACATTGTCACATGTATCAAGCTAGAGAGAGGAAAAAAGATTAATGAGTTCAAATGAACTCCTAAGGCTAATAAACCATCTACATTTAGAGATTAGCCTATATAATGTGGTATTAATGCACCTCTATTGACTAAAGAGGAGTGGTTGCATGAATGTCCTAAGTCATCCAAAAGGGATGATGTGAATTTAGATGAGGATCTAGAGGAATTTTCTCTTTCTGATAATGAGGGAACTGCTTAGAGTGGGAAAACTATTGTAAATAAGGATTAATGTAATTCCACATTTAATATAAATACAAAGAGTCTTTTTTGTTGTTGATTAATCAAGAGCATGAAACTTGAGGACTTTTTTTGATGTAAATGAATGTGAATATCTCTTTTAGATTACATGTTTTGAACATAGTATTGTGTAGATGCTATATTTTTAGTATAAAATTCTATGTTAAGATATGATAAACATGAATTTTATGCAAGTCGAGTGTGGGTCATTATAGTGACCACTAGAGAAGATGTGGGTAGTAGCAAACAAGAAAATGGGCCAAGAAAGAGGCTAGACCAAATTATGGAACTCCTGAACCAAAAAGAAACCAGAATGGACCATTTGGAACAAGAGGTCTGAGGGGTGCAGGAATATTGAAATATTAGGAATGAGGTGCCTAGACAAGGAGAAAGGGACCAAGGGGATCATAATTAGGGTTCAATTCAGAAATAACTGGGGAAGGATCTTAAAAAGGTAGCACCACTAAAATTTGATGGAAATTCCATAGGAGATGGAGTTGAGGCCTAGATCATAGAGATGGAAAAATACTCTAGGCTTCACAACTTGTCTAATCAAACCAAGGTTGCTTGGGCTGCATATAATTTTTTTGGAGAAGTAGCTACTTGGTGAGATAATGAGAAGACGTAAGGGAGACTTTCTCTAGAGGAGATCACTTGGGAAATGTTACTCCAATATTTCAGGAAGAGATGGATACCAAAACTTTTCTTTGACAAGAAGATGACTAAATTTCAAAATTTGACACAAGGTGTCCTAATAGTAGTCCAAAATTCAAAGAAGTTTACAATTTTTCTCAAGTATGTGCCACAAAATTATTCTAATGAGAATTTATAGATTTTCAAATTTATATTGGGATTGAGACCCCACATTGGAGCTGAGGTGGATCTTCACAATCCTCTTACAATGGTAGAAGAATTTGAGAAAGCTAGTAATAAAGAACAAAAGTTGCAGCAGTTATCCAATCTTCACAAGGGTTCAGACTCCAAGCCTCGATTTAGAAATAATCTTTTTTTAGAAGGGTGGTGGAAAAAATGGAAATAAGACCCATCAAATTATAAATCTGAATAGAGAAAATGACCCTTCGGAATAAGGAAGAAGGCAACAAAGGTGGAAGAAATAAAATGGCTAATAGGGGCAACAAAGAGTTTGACAGTAACCAAAGTAACTTAAAAGAGGACATTTCTAAAGGTCAAAAAAGACTATGTGATGGGTGTTACACTTGTTGGGGAGACCATTATGCATCTAGTTTCCCACAAAATTTGATGTCATGGAAGGAAGGAAACTAGCAACTAAACTAGACAACATAAGATTCACACAGTGGTGGATAATAGGAAAGAAAAGTACCAGGCTTCTTCAATACAGTTGACAAGTAAGCTCTATGGATGAACCATTTCTATTTTGATAGATAATAGAGCTATTGAGTGTTTTATAGATCTTAAAATGATTTACAAGCTACTTATTAGACCTTGACATTTTGAAAACTCATGGTCAGTTCAGTATGGAAATCGAGCAAAGCGGGAAGTAGATTCATGTTTCTTATGCAATGAGTTATAACTTTCCAACTTCTTCACCCAAGTAGACCTTTACATGGTACCTTGAGGGTCCTACAATTTAATCTTGGGAATAAACTAGTTAACTGAGCACAAATCCATTGTAAATTGTGAGGATAAGATGGTGAGTTGTCTAGATGACTATGGGTATCTAGTTGAAATACATGGGATATTAAAACCTTTAGAGCTTACGAATATTTTAGGTATGCGGCTTAAGAGGGCTCAAAGGAAGGGTTGTGTCATTTATGTTGTGCATGTTAGTGAACCTAACAATGAGAAACCATACCTTGATGACTATCCAATTATTAGGAAATTCTGAGATGTGTTTCCTAAAGACCTTGCTAAGATGCCTCCAAAGCAAGGATTTGATTTCTCCATTGATCTAGTGCTAGGAGCCAAGCCTTAATGTAATTTTTCATAAAGGATGACCACCATTGAGATTTATGAATTGAAGACCTAATTATATGAGCTAGTGCATAAAGGGCTCATTAGACCAAATGTGTCACCATGAGGAGCACGAGTTATCTTTGTGGAAAAGAAGGATGGAACCTTGCATCTTTGTATTGATTATTGGATGCTGAACAAGGTGAATATCAAGAATCGATATCCCCTTCTTGGGATTGATGAGTTATTTGATCATATGAAGGGAGGGACAATATTCTCAAAAATAGATCTCAATTTTGGTTACAATCAGTTGAGGATAAAGGAAGAAGATAGTCCAAAGATGACCTTCTGAACTTGGTATGGACATTATGAGTTCATTGTCGTACCATTTGGATTGACCAATGCACCTGCAACTTTCATGAATGTTCTAAACAATGTGTTCTAGGACTGTTTGGATGTTTTTTTCCTAATATTTATTGATGACATTTTGGTTTATTCCAATTCTATTGAGGAGCATGTTCCATACTTGAAGATGGTCTTACAACATCTGAGGGAAAAAAAGATTTTTGGAAAACTATCGAAGTGCTCATTTTATTAGGATAAGGTGCACTACCTAGGCCACATTATCTCAGTTGAAGGATTCTATGTGAATCCTTAGAAGATAAAAGCAATTATGGAATGGTCAGTGCCTCATAGTGTGACAAAGGTGTGAAGATTTATGGGCCTTATCAGATATTACAATAAATTGTGCAAGGGATTTCTAATATTTTAGCCTTGATAACATCTTTCCAAAAGAAAGTAAAGAGTGTTGAGTGGACCAAGAAGTGTGAATAGGATTTCTGACTCCTGAAGGAGAAGCTCACAACATCCCCAATGCTAACTATACCCAATCCCAATGGTCAATTCTATGTGATCACGAATGCTTCGGGAGATGGTGTAGGATTAGTGTTAATGAAAGATTGGAAAGAGGTGGTATATGAATCAAGGAAGTTGAAACAACATGAAATAAACTATGCACCACATGATTTGGAACTAGAAGCCATATTGCATGCCCTACAAATGTGGAGACTTTATCCTTTGGGAAATCCCTTTGAGCTAAAAATGAATCATTTAGGATTGAGATACATTTTCACTTAGCCCATGCCTCAATGTAGTGTAGAGGAGATAGCTAGAATTCCTTAGTAACTATGACTTGAAAATTAAGTATATAAAAGGAAATGAAAATAGAGTGGCATATGCTCTTAATAGAAGAAGACATCTGATAGCCATGACCTTTGTTTCTAATTTTCTTAGAACCAAACTTCTTCTCGCCATAGAACTATGAACTTGATAGGAACAATTATTAGTAAGGGTAAGGATTGTCCAACACATAAGTAAAGGATTTTAGGTCTTCACTTCTTCACTTTGGGCTCTATGAAACCCAGGAGGGTAATCCTAATCAATGTATTTGTAGATACTAATGTGTATTAGTATCAAACACATGATGTACATATAATTCTCTTTAAATGTTTGATAGACACAATATCCTAAAGATTTGGCTAACCTTCATACAAATGACTAACCTAAACAAGAGAAGATATAATTCATTTAATTCCCCCACACTTAGAAAGATCTTTAGAAGTGATTTAATTATATTTTGTGATCAGTAATAGAATTGATCACCACAATTGGAGTATGATTACTTTACTACACCAGTGCCATATTCTTGGAACAAAGTGAAACTAGATACCCATATGACTAGTTAACAATCTTGCATTTAACAATACCCAAAGCTTCAAAAATATTGCATTACAATATTCCCACTAGTCATTTCCATAATTTACATCTTACTAGCATCCTCACAAAAAGGCTATTTTAAATCCATTGTTACATTCAAACATTTACATACATTCATTGAACGTATAATCAAGAATAAAAAATCACATCTATTGGAAACTAACAAAGACAAATAATATAACCATTGATTATATTATTCATAGTCTATGTAACATGTACATAGGAGAGCAATATATAGAAATTTTATGCTATTTTTCTATATGCATTGTCATTGTCATTATCAAAACCATATGCATATTGATTGAATTTTCCTAGAACATATTACTGTAAAGTTCAATATCTATTTTCTTTCTATATGTAACTTCTTCTAAGAAGAACTACCTACTGACCTTCCTGTGTAACTAGCCTTGAAATATTTTTTATAAGGGGACAACAAGCACCAAGATGAATTACACTTACATTTCACTTTGATTCCTAAATGAACTTCACTAGAAAGTGAGTGAATATTCCCAAATCAATTGCAAGCAATCATGTGTATGCTAGAGGAGAGTGAAACAAAACCCCAAAAACTGTTAGCTAGAATAGACCCACCATTCTTCAAAAAGTATCACTATTGTAGCATCAAAACATGTAAATTCATTCTAACCTGAGAAACATCACCATCAGAACCAAAGAAAAAAGTAAATAAAAACTCATATCATAATACACCAACCAAAGAGAGAAAAATAACACAAAGGACAAAAAACCAAGCATGCACTGACAGAGGAAACATGGTGCTACTTTTTCTTGTCATCAACAAAGTAGATGTGTCTGCTCAGTGTCCTTATTGTAAGCAGAGTAGCCATCACCACCTCATCCTCAGAATCAACAAAATCAATCATAGCCATGAGATATTGACAATAACCAGAATCATTCTCGTCTCCACTGTCAAAGGAATCATCTGAGACTTCAATGGGAGAATGACGACATTGCATGTAAGCTTGATGATACCTATTCCTTCTTGCAACTTCCCTCTTAGGCCTCTCAATTTTTTCTCCTTTCCTTTGGCCAATTCCTTCAAGATAACTCAGCCTCTTAGGTGATAAGCACACTTGAGAACACCTCGTGCAAAATTTTTGGCATCTCTTGCTTTCTTCTTTGGTGTCACATGGATTTCTAGCATATGTCATTCACTTTGGGGAGAATCCTCCTAAGACTCAAGATGGTTAAGTCTCTTAGACCTGAAAATTAGGCTGATGTTCACATTCACCTTTCCCATTTCCTCACTTAGCACTTTATCAAATTTTCTCAAAAAAAAGATACTATCACACCTAGAAATAACCAACTCAAAATCACACTTACGTTCAGACTCCTAATTCTCATAAACAATTAGATGATGAGAATAATCAAGCACGTGATCTTCATTAAATAGAGAAACTAGTGTATGTCTACATTAATTTTCTAGGAAAGCTTGTGCGAGAGCACTGGCAATTAATTACCCTGAATTTGAATCTCAACCATCAATCATACTATGAAATGAATCAATGGTTAGATAATAAAGATTATTAATTATGATAAAATTAAATGCATACATTTTATACTTGTCCTCAATCAATAAACATGAGTGAGATAAGCATCCACTTAATTTGCATATTAACCACAAGCTTAGTTTTTTAACCAAGCTTAACGTGTCACATTTACCATCTCGCTTGTGGGAATTAATTCACTTGTAATTCATCATATCAAGATAGTGGGGAGTGATCATGATTTATCTTCAGAATATCGGCCCATACCCTACCTTACTTCAATTTCACCTTCCCACATGTACTAGCTCTAGACAGATTTGAGGGTATGTGCAGGATCATGATGGGCCAAAAAGTGGCGATATGATGGGTATGTGTAGGGTATGTGGTTGACAACTTTTTCTTTACCCAAAATTGATGAAATGAAAAGGGTTTTTAGAGTAGATTCTCAGATTTTCACCAATATAAATTATGCTTTACTTTGAATTTAATAAATAAATTTTCTATTTGAATTATGACTAAAGTCTTGATTGATAGGCTGATTGAAAAACATCTATAGCTTTCAAATAGTATCACGTTTTTTGAATCCGAAATATGTGCCACATTATATGCTTCACATACTATAGGATTAAAAAAGAGAGTTGAATTTCATGAAGTTTTGACCAAGTTAAGGTGGTTAGACATAGGAATTTTTATATTTTTTTAAAGTTGTAATAAAAAATTCATAATTAATTATTTACTTGGAATTTTTTTTTTTTTTAAAATGCATCACATTGAGACATGATTCCTTTACTTATATCTAAAATCTTATAAAAAAATATTATCATTTTATTGTGGTTAGGGTGGTCAGACAAACACCTACTTCTTATTCTTATTTTTTCCCTGAAATTTAAGTACTACATTTCAAATTGAAACCTAGTAGTTTAATAAAAAAAATTTTTTCTTACATTCTATTTTGAAATACATAACTTATTGAAACTTTTATGTCAAGTTGCCTAACTTTGATTTTTCTAATTTTTTTTGCCACTTAAGGTCCTATTTTTTCCATGATGACCCTACACATACCCTTGATGGCCTTGAAAAAATGTTTACAAGTTTCACATGTGTGTCTAAGAATCAGTTCTAATTTAGCATCATTTTTATCTTAGAACTTTCTTGGCCAATATCTCCAGTAGCCTCTTTCTTTACCAAAAACCTTTTAAGTCCATTGCAACAGTTGTATGGCATTTTCTTGTGTGCTTGTTGAAGAATACAAGACACAAGTGGGCCCCTCACGGGATGGAAGGGAGTGGTCAGGATTAAACCATGCCACCCATCATCGGCCATCAATATCCTTCCTTATGAAGCAATCACCATCTTTAGAGCTTGGCGGGTTTCTTAATAAGTGACAGGTGTTGCGTCGCCTGCTAGCTTGAGTGATCATCTTTCCTTATTGCATAATATAGAAAAGTGTGTGAGGAACAATCTCAATGAGAACATGTTTTGTAGTGTCCATCATTGATCTTTGTTAAAACCATGTCCATTACCCTTTTCAAAATATTGGTCCCATCATCTGACAATAACACACGACCATCACCTGCTAGCCTGTGTATATTAAAATAACATGAAATAAACCAACACGAGTGTCTTGGGAGTGGTTAAGATGTGGCCACGTCTCAAACCTACAACCATTGATCTTCTTTGATTGGCGCCAACTACCTTCACCAACTAGGCTAGGCCCATTAGCTTTTCTGAATAAAATAAGAAGAAATAAATTGGCACAGGCACGTGAGGAATGATGGTGTTCAACCCCTTACAATTGAACAACCAGCATGAAATCCTAATTCTACACATGCCACAAAAGTTAGCTTAAAATGGGGCCACCTCTAGGCAGACGTGAACTTTACCCATAAATGATGAAGACTAAGGATTTACGTCATTTTAAAATTAAGCCTCAACCACAGGAAAATTTAATACTAGAAAAAGGATCAAGGTGACCAATAAACCTAAACTTTGGGGGTTAGTGTTAACAATGACCTTGATGTCATAAGTGATATCTTAAACAACCAGAGACTAGGAACATCAGGTCAATGCAACAATATAACAACCAAGGGTTTTTTTTTGTACTTATAGGAAAATTCTAGAGGGTTTTAAATCATAGGACCCTAAAACATTTATAAGGAACACAACTCTAAGCTATGAATGAGGGTCTAAGACAAATTTTAGACAATTGTAAAAATGGAACCAAGAATTTTTTTGAGGGGTTCCATCAATGGCTCCTTTTGGGGACACATGCCTCTTGTAGGCATGGTGAGATCCCAAAATCATGGGAGAGAAGACCAGGTTCCTTATCCATTAGGCAATAGAGTCCTTTTGAATTTTCAAACCATAGTTGATGGCCATAGGCCACCAAATGAAAAGAAAAAACCCATGTTTACCTCTATGAAACACTAATCTATTGAAGGAATTAATCTCCTTCAATCCAAACTTGCCTCTATAATACCGTAGCAACTTGAGTGACTGTATTCCTATAAACACTAGTGTCAAGCTTCCTTTGAATTTAGCTTTACTATCGCATGGAAACCAAATGACATAGGCCATATCACTGCCATTCATTTTATTTTCTGATTCTATGGCTAGTGACAAAATAGGAGGAAAATGGTTAACACTATATGAAAAGACCCTTTTTTTATATTCACTAACCCCCTCATAATGACTTGGTTCAAAGAAGACATCACGCTTCAAGAATAATGTGCAATCCTCCTATGTGTTGAGAAAAGAGTTCTCACACATTTGAAACTCCTTCAATTCAATTGCACTGTAGGTAAGTTTATCGAAACAACACAGCTTAGTCACATCATCAAATGTTTCAAGGTTCTGAAAATCATATTTATCTTCATCTAAGTTACTTTGAATGCCATCACTTTCAATATTAATAGGGTCAACAAAAACACTTTCATGTGCAATAATAACTTCATTTTGTACTATCATTTTTTCATTAGCAATTAAACAAGCATCTTTGTTTTCCTTCAAAAAAATGCTTCCCTCATTTGATGAAAATGTGTCCATAATAATACTATGAAGATAAGGAATATTATCAAAGAACTCCATGTCACATTTACTATTATGAGATCCACCATTATTTCATCATCTAGTTGCTCTACACAGACCAAAAAGTTCTGCAATATCAACACAATTTGAAAATTCATCAAACTATTTTACATTATCAATGGGTAATAATGCTAATTTGAGATCCATGTTCTTGTCATGATGTATACTCTAATTATTAAAAAATGAAACACTTTTTCCATCCATGAGTACATCATCATCTTCTTCATGCATAGTTGATATCTCCATATTTACTTCATATAAACAGTCATAAGCACATTCATCAACATCTTCATCATTTATATCACTATGTTTAGGATCAACATATTGAACACACACATTGTTATCTTCAAAGTGACCACCATCCATTGAATCAGTATGTTCCAGTGGTAGAAAACCCGAGCTACACTCCAAGCTAATGTGAAACTTGTTTGTTTACTTGTGAAAAAGTGACTTCATCATCATTTACATCACTGCATCCTTCTTGAGAAGAAAAACCTCTAGCTCATCCTCATATGAGAATTCATAAACCTTAGAAGAATAATCAAGTTCATTGTCATCATGATCTTTATCACAAGAAAAATAATCATTGGATAAACTATGCTCATATTTTTCAGAGTGAATGCTTAGATTTTAATCTTCAATATCTTAACCACTGATTTGTGATGAGAAATTAGAAACACTTACAATTGTATCTTTATCTTCATTAGTGGCATACAGATCTGCATATTAAGTTGCTCATGGGCTGATTACAAACACTATCCTCATCCCTATAACAAGATGGATCTTCATTTTTTGATATAGTCTTTTCACTTTTTTGTATTTTTTTTTAATTTTTCTCAATGGGACAGGTACCATAAAAATTTTAAGACAACATATTGTGTGCATAAATTCACACTTGGATCCTTCCACAATCTTTATCTAGTCAAGTACCTAATCAACACTGTGAGGTTTAAATTCTTTTGGCAAGGTACTTAACCCCGAATTAAAGATTTCACAGAACAAATCAATGCATGATGAATCCTCAGGTCTGAAATTTTAGGGGACTTCCAATGATGCATCCAAAAATCTTGAGAAAAAATCATAGGTTGATTCTCCGTTGTTCCTATTCATGTTAAACAATTATTCCATAAAAGACATCTAATCAACACTACTCAAACTTTGTTGATGTTCAACTTGGAGATCATTATGATTTCTGTGTTGTAGTGATGGAAAAATTGGAACAACATAAGTATCATTATCTTGACAATCATTTCTATTATCTGATCGATGAATTCTATTTGCATGAAGTGTGCTAGGATAACCAACACTTGCAGCCATGTATCCTTTCATCATTGAATATTTCATATTGTTCTCAATATCCATAGCAATTTCATATGCATGATGTAATGTTGCAGACTCTTTATCTCTTAGCAGATAACTCATTTCTTCATAAATGCATCAAATTATACAATTATACATAATGGATCATTTGATCTCATGCTTTCAAGAATGTAACCCAATTATTTATGAAAATATGAGATTGAGAGTTGGGGCCAACTCATCTTCTTCTCTCTCGATGTTATTAAGTTTTTGTCTCACTGAATGTGGATTAATCCTTTCTCCAAATTGTTCTATGAATGCTGCCATGAACTCACTTCATGAAGAAATAGAACACCACTAGCAAATTTTATGAAAACCAATCTCTAACATCTTTCTTCAAAGATTAAACAAAGAACATGACAACATCTTCTCGACTTATCTCATAATCTCCCATCAAATCAAAAAATTCTTGTAGATGTTGAGATCTTGATTTTGATCTTTTCCCTTTGAACTTTGGCAAACATTCCCTAACTTCATTAGGAATAGGGTATGATGGATAGGTTGATTTAAAAACATGTATAGCTTTCAAACGATATCACTTTTTTTGAATTTGAAACATGTGTCACATTATATGCTTCGCATACTATAGGATTAAAAAAAGAGTTGAATTTCATGAAGTTTTGACCAAGTTAAGGTGGTCAGACATATGAGTTTTTATACTTTTAAAAAGTCGAGGTAAAAAATTCATGATTAATTATTTACTTGGAAAAAAAATTAAAAAAATATGCATCACATAAGGACATAAGTCCCCTACTTATATCTAAAATATTAGAAAAAAATATTATCATTTAATTGTAGTTAGGGTGGTCAGGCAGACACCTACTTCTTATTTTTTCCTTGAAATTTAAGTACTACTGCATTGAAATTTTAAAATTTCACCAAATAGATTTTTTATAAAAAAATATACCTAGTACTTAGTTTAGAAACTATGTTAAATTTGGTACAACTTATATTCTTACATATTTTTGAAATAATATAGATAACTTATTCAAATTTTTATGTCAAGTTGCCTAACTCTGATTTTTCTAAATTTTTTGCTACTTAAGGGCCTTTTTTTTCCATGATGATCATGGACATACCCAACAAGGTTTGGGAAACCTTGAATACCATTAAAAATCAATGGTCTATATCCTTCCACAAAGAAACTTCTTAGATGAAATGACGGGGGCTCCACACTCTTCATGTTTAAATCATGCACCCCACATGGATGCATAAGGGAATGATACGTTTTATTACACCCCTTTACAAACTTCAAAGATCAACTCTATAGTTGATCAGCACCCTATTTCTTGCTTTTATCATGATCTTAAAATATTATAATGCATTATTCAAAAACAATTACATCTAATATCTCTAAAATGGAAGATTTCAAGAACAAGCATACTTCTTCCAACCCATTTAGATATTACAAATTTTAGTTTAGAATTATGTAGAAAAATTGCCACTATTCCCTTCCTTAGTGCTTTAACTCACTTAATTAGGAACATAGTATTTCATTCATCTCTATTACAAATGGCTTTCTTACAAACTTATTTCTTCTTGTAAATCAAAACAGGGGAAAATACTTGGATATATTAATAGATATCATGCTTTATCAAGTTTGTTGCATAGATTTTCCACCTCCTTTGTAGAGGATAAAAATTTAACAATATGAATTTTCTTTCACCAATTTATTTGACTTTAACCTTCTTCCTGAAACATTTTTCAGTTATGTGAAAGATCATCATTGAAAAACCAAGCCCTTAAGTGGCAAAAAATTCAGAAAATAAAGAGTTAGGCAACTTGACATAAAAATTTGAATAAGTTATCTATATTATTTCAAAAATATGAAAGAATAGAATTTGTAGTAAATTGAATGTAGTTTCTAAACTACTAGGTTTATTTAAAAAAATAATCTATTTAGTGAAAATTTTAAATTTCAATGCAGTAGTACTTAAATTTCAGGGAAAAACTAAAAAGTAGGTGTTTGTCTGACCACCCTAACCACAATAAAATGATAATATAATATTTTAGATATAGGTAGATGACTCATGTCTTGATGTGATGCATATTTTTTATAATTTTTTTCCAGTTAAATAATTAATTATGAATTTTTATTACAACTTTTAAAAAATATAAAAATTTGTATGTTTGACCACCTTAACTTCGTCAAAACTTCATGAAATTCATTTTTTCTTTTTTTAATCCTATAGTATATGAAGCATAGAATGTGACACATGTTTCAGATTCAAAAAGTGTGATATTGTTTGAAATCTATAGATGATTTTCAATCAACCTATCAATCAGGACTTTAGTCACAATTCAAATAGAAAATAAATAATAATTATTTATTAAATTAAAAGTAAAGCATAATTTATATTGGTGGAAAGCTAAGAATCTCCTTTAAAAACCCTTTTTGTTTCATCAAGTTTGGGTTAAAAAAATTTTTCAGCCACATACCCTACAAATACCCATCATATTGCCACTTTTTGGCCCATCATGATCCTGCACATACCCTTTCGCTGGTACAAAGTTCTGTTGAGTCACCAACCACTCTTAGTGAGAACTTTTCTTTAGAACCTCCATGAATCTATCAATACAAGATGATCTATTGTAAATACTTTCTCAAATAAGTCCCCAATGGAGTCGCCAATCTGTTGGTTCCCAAATAAACAAATGAAATGAATCCTATGGAATATCCACTTTCTAATAGTCAGAATCAAAGATGGATTTGGCCAATGAAAAATATTTAGTCAAAGATTGAAATATCCTACACTTCTGGCTCTATTAAAACAAGGTGGGTCTCCCCAACCGTATTCCTATAGATACTTTTGTGTCCCAAAGTACTCAAATTACTATAAACATATGATTCTCCTTTAGATGCTTAATAGACACAATACTTTAAAGGCTTGGTTGAACTATACAATAATTCCTAATTTAAACATGAGAGATGTAATTCATTAAATTCCTCACACAATTAAAATGAGATTGATAAGTATATTTGATTGTAAAATTATAGTTTCTCACAAATAGGACCTAAGGAAACTGTAACATTAAGAAACCAATGCCATATCTCGGGGTGGAGTCATCTAAACCATGTAACTTAAAACCTAACACAACATTCAATTTTTCACAATTATGCTTATCAGGTGATGCATTACACCATTGATACTAGGAACTAAAGTAGCCATACTTAGCAATCCTATCACGCAACTGCATAAACCTCTATTTGTGTTACTACAAATTAACTCATTTTTTGTATGAGAGTAATATCATCAAACAAACATACAGGGAAAGAAAAGAAGTTGAATAATAACAATCTTTGATTACTCATATTCAAAATTTATGCAAAGTGAACAATGGAGACAACTAGTTTAGAAAAATATGTCATTTACATTCAGCTATGACTATGTTGTAATTACATTCTTCATTACAAAGCTCAGACCATTCCAAAATTTTGAAAAACTAGTAGTATACACTTGAACCCCTGTTACAAAAGTGTTCCCATGAAAACCAAAAATGTGCATCCCCTTATAGATGAAAGAAGAAGAAAATATATAGAAGAAGAGAAAATCTAAAACTACATCTACAATTGACATTTGGCATCTTTAGCTCCCTATATTTTTAATTTCCTTTGCTTCCTCAAGAAGTTTCAATTTGCTCCCAGATTCATGCATCTTGCACTTGTTTCCCTTCTAACAGAAAATTATTCCCTTCAATGATGACCTTCTTTCATCTTGTCCTTCCATTGAAAATATCCATTCAACACTTTGCCATATTTTCTACATTTGTATTTGGCTTGTATTCACTTTTAATCTATAATAAAATATTACCTTACCCCTGCATCATGAAAAAATTTACTCCATTTTTACCCCTGCAGTGAAAAATTAGTTCTTCCTGTGAAAACCACTTTACTTTGCCCTTTGTTCCTTTGCAACTAAAAATAATGAAAAATCCTTTCTTCTAGCTAAGAAAACCTTTTGCCTCAGTGACTATTTTATTCACTTTATAGAGTTTTCACCTGTCTTTAATTACATTGTAGCTTACATTTTAAAATATTGATTTTAAAATGATGGAGGATTTAAATTTTTTTAAATTAGGCACCATAAAAAATTACCCATGCTTTTCCACATTTTACCCTTTTAAAAAATGAAAAAACTCCCATCCTTTCAACAATATTTTTAGTCTCCACTTAAACAATACATTTTAAAACTTTATGGGGCCCACCTTAGCTTCCACCAATGCCCGTTCTCACAGAGTTGTTTGATGATGACAACAATAATTTGCTCGGGCTCATGGGAAAAGCACATTTATAAAACCCAAAGCAATAAATGAAGGCTGCATAAAATATTAAAATTTTAAAATATTTAATAAACCTATCCTCATACCCATGTAGCTACCTTCTCACTTCAACAACCACTCCCACGTGCTAGAGTGCTAAGATGAATATCAGTCCACATAGCTTTTTCTTCACAGGCCATTGATGTGCTTTATTTGGCCTAACTCATTTTCCATTTGCTTTGTAGCTTCTCCTAGATATGACAACATCAACAAGTAAATATTTGTAGTGATTAACATGAAACTGTATCCTTCTCACATTCAATCTTCTAGATAAGACTGGATATTACCATTAAAACTTGCAAGGCATTTTTAAGCTAATTGCCAGCTAAAAAATGCATAGAACTTTTCCCAAATTGCCTCTTGGACATGAGAAATGGATTGGGAAAGCTTATAGATGAAGAAACATTGATAGAAAACCTCCAAACACTCAGAAAAATTGTCTCAAATGCAAAAAAACGTGATTACAACCACATGTAGCTCCATAAAGAAAATTCTCCTACCTACAGTGATGAAATACATAGCAATGCCAAATAAAATGCTTTTACATACTATATTTCCACCCACAAGATCCCCTTATCTTTTCCCCGATTCCCTGTGAGCATCCTTTGACAACAACATTACTTCTATGGGCTGGCGGGCACAGACCAAAAGGGACTCATAAATTTTTTTTTTCCTTCCAATATTTGAATGAAGCCATTTAAAAATGATTCAATTCATCCCCATGCTTGATGTACCTCTCCTCTTCTCCCCGCCTCCTCACCAGTTTTTCATGTCGTGAGCATTACTACCACAGGCAAGTAGGGAAAACCTATTGCCATGAGAGAAAAGTTTAATAAAGTTGAAACTTTATAAAATATGAAATATTAAAATATTCCCTAATTGATATTTCCTTTATTCCCTTACATTTAAACTTTAAAAGTATTTAAAATATGTAAAATATTTTAAACATTTTCCTTTTAAACTTTAGGAAATATTGCAATTCTTAATTTCAGTTCAAACCCAAATAACGAAAATTCATTGTGGAAAAACTAGGACACCTCGGGCAAGAAAATTTTTTGTAGGTGCATTATCAATTATTTAGAGAAAACCCATTTCCTAAAAACTTGTATCGTCGGATGCCTTTGCTGCAACTAAAATGCATTAAAACAATGCATCATATGATCTCCAATTTTGATCAAAATGGAGCAAGAGGGGTTTTAGACCAAAATGAGAAATGGGTTGTCTTTAGAATTTTAAAATTTGAAAGTCTCTGAAACACCAATTTTGACCTAGTTGTAGTCAGAAGACAATTAAATCACCCATCAAAATTCATTTAGGGGCCTAAAACTGAGCATGCATTTTACCATTTGAACCAAAAATTCAATGCAACAAAGAGATTAGAAAAATAGATTTCGAGGTGCAAGATATTAAATTGCAAAGTGGCTCACTCTGACTTTTCTACAAAGGCACCTATTCAAAACCAATCAGGGCTCGCCAAGTTGCCACTTGAAAAAAATACATAATCATCTCCTATGGAACTACCACTGGACACACTAGGTCATTTGGATACATTGAGTATGTTTGTAGGAGGGATTTCCTTGAATCATCTTTCTTCACCAGATATTAAGGGTCAAACTTGACCTCCCTAAGAACATTCTGAAAATGCAGATGCAAAAAGTGAACAAACTACATTTTCTTTTGGCCTAGTAAAAATATCAAATCTTATCATGAGGCTCTGAAACCAGACAAAGGAGCATATGAATGTGGGGAGAATAGAGAGCAACAATCTATTTGACATGATAATCAACTAGTTCCAAATTATGACCCTCCAAACTAGGTCACTGGGGTGGGTTTTTTAGGGGCACTTCTGAGTGTGCAGAGGAAAAATTTTAAACATGGGCCTTCAAAATTTTAAACATGGGCCTGTTTGAAGGTTCCATCAACCTCTACGAGATCTAATCTAAGGTAGTAGGCGATCCAACGCTTGGAAGGTTATGAGCATTGTGAAAGAGGCCAAGAATAAAATCCAACAAATGATCGTGTACCATAGAAAAATAGCCCCTTGTCATTTTCATGATCTTTTAGGCCTTTCTTCATGATGATTGGTCCATTTTCCTTTGATTTAATGCTTCAATGTGGCTTGAACATTCACATTCGGTCTTTAAAATTCAAATTATGGCATCTTGTGAAGGTGTTGTGAAGTGTTCTAAAACATTCCTGCACTTTTCTAGACTCTATTAATTACAATTCACCTAAAAATAACCTTTTTATCACTTATCAGTTCCTATTTTGAAGTGTTGTAAAGTCTTGTAACAAGATCTCAAACTTTTCTAGGCTTAATTTCACTATTTAAACCTTTCTTATGCTTTATTTGACCCCTTTATGCACTTATAAGGCTTAATTAAATGAATTTTTGAAGGTAAACCTTACAAACAACATTAAATGTGACTTAATTCCTGACACCCACATTCAGTCCAAGGTGGGACCCATTTGCCATGGGTGGTGAATGAGTCCCTCTTCGCTCAAAATTCAAAATATTTTTAATTTTTTTCAAGTTTTATTTGAGATCACCTTAAGTCAGTCTGTGATGATGTATCATCGGGTTACTAAGGAACAATTGTGTATAAATAAGTGTTTTTCTTCTCGTTTTAATCCCTACTCATCAAATTAACTTATTCACACATTCATTGAAGCATTCAAGCACTTTGCATCATTGAATCAAGTATTAATCAAGTATTTTGGAGCAGCCATTGTTATATCTTCAAATTTCTTCAATAAGGGTTTGATAAGTTGATAAAATTTGCATGTTATTTGTTTATCATTTTTTTTCATTCCATTTCTTCATTAAGGGTTTTATTAACAAAGTGGGATTTGACCAAGGAAATTCCCTATAACCTAACCCTTAATCATTTTTCCTCTTTGCATGTGTGTTTGTAGAATTGTGTATGCAGATTTGGCAAGCTATTAGGTATTGAAAAGTGGACAATAAGTCAATGTGTTTCAAGTCAAGTACAACCTATTTCAAGCTTGGAGAAGACATTATGTCTATTTTGTACAGATTTGACTTTGTCAACTTGACAAGCAGACAACCTCAAATTTGTGGCTATAGTATTGGTCCCTGATTTCATAGAATTTTGGGAGTGGACTGATTTTCCCTTAGTGGCGAATCTGTCCCATCTTAAGACTAGAAATCCATTTTTTTGTCAAATTTCATATCCAGACACTCATAAACCTATTCTCAGAAGTTTTCATCAAAAGTAGGACTAATTCACCATTAGTGGCGAATGATTTCCATTGGTGATTTTTGGTAATCTCTGACAACATTCACGACACTAGATTCTCCATTCTCTACCTAGGAGCACTTTGATTCAACCTTCTTTTCTATTTTGCATTTGTTCATACTTTAGTTCATGTTTTCATATCACATTGTGTTTTCCAAAATTGCATAATTCTTATGTTTTCCATTCATAATTAGTCAAATAGTTCATTTAATTTCACTTGGATCATTCCATTTAGTCTAAATAACATCATACATTTCCTAATTTGAGTGAAGCACCTAGACTTTTGAGTGGGCTTTATCTCCTTTTAGGTGAAACATCCTAAGAGTGCAAGAGTAGCCTATAAATCCTACCCAAAAGTTCATGGTTCATTTTGGTGAACTTACATATTGAGAATTTTACATTTCTAATTTCCATTTCATCTTGCATCCTAGACTTCATTTGCATCAACATTCAATTAGTTTTTTTTTTTTTTTGCATCCTAGGGTTTCTCAAATTGCATTAGTGAAAGACTCTTTTCATTGAAAAACTAAAAATTTGCATTTGCATCCTTAGTTTGCATCTGAAAATAATTAAAATCACTTTAAGTTTTTTGAAAAACACACAAAATCTCATAGTTGGACTCATTCGCCACCTTGGGTGAATTTTTCCATTTGCACATTTTAGACTGTATGTTCAAGCATCTTTCTGGGCGTTTACTATATTTTTGTTCTCTATTGTTATTTCTCTATTTTATTTTGTAGAATTCTTGTTATTTTCATTTTTTCGCTGCTATATTACATTGCATTTACATTCACCCCATCTTTTGTGGTACTTGTATGAGTGTTTGGTGCCCCATTGATAATACTTTAGTGAGACGAAGTTCTAGACTCATGGCTTCCCATGATAGCACTTTTTTTGTGGACCTTCAGATCTCAAGAGCTCCTACTCCTAGTATGGACAATGGTGCATTAGGCATGGATAATTCCACTACTATTCCTTCACCTTTCCATCCAATGAATGTTGACAGAAAAAAAAATTCCAATTGGCAAGAAAAATTCATTAGTATTCATGAGGATTTTGGACATTTACAACAAGATTTACCCCTTGAAAACATTTCCACCACTTCCATACCTATGATAGAAAACCTTCATCATTTGATTGAAAGTGATGATGGCTTGCAAGTTATGAAGAAAATAACTTCGATATACAATAAACATGTTCCTTCTGCTTCCTAGTTAGCAAACATTGTTGTGAGCCAAGGAGAACCTCACAATCGTCCTCCTTCAACCATCACATCAAAACCAACATATACCACTTCTCAGATTACAACAACTATGCAACAGGTTAGTCATGTGGCTCCTTCTTTCACAATTCCAACTAGCATTCCTAGTTCTTTTGTGGCATCACATATTTCTTCTTCCACCTTCACCCCTCTTAGTTTCCCTTTCACTTCCCCTAACATTACATACACTCCATCACAATTTTCCCTTCCACCTCATACCACTTACACCGATCCCATCATTACACAACTCTGTAACACCATTTCATCCATGCAACAACAAATCTCTACCATTAGCCAAAGTCAAAATGCTCCTCCCACATATCATGTTCATAGTATCCCATTATCCTTAGAGATCTTATGCACCCAAATGCCACAAGGAATTGAAATGCATAGGTTTGAGAAATACGTAGGTAAAGGAGACCCTACTAATCATGTCAATGCTTATGTAGCATTTTGTAGTGAATTTTTCCTTGATGATAAGTTGTTAGCTAAATTTTTTCCTAGGACCTTCAAGGACACTACATTGGAGTGGTTTTTCAACTTACCCAATCATTCAATCTATTCGCTCAATGAACTTGTGGATGCCCTTGCAAGCCATTTGCAAGTCTATATGACTCCTAAAACAACAATGGCTAATTTAATGTGATGCAAACAAAATACTGATGAAAAGGTCACTTATTTCATTTCATGATATCAGTCATTTTATGGTCAAATTGATGTCAAGATCCTTGATTCATATCTATAGAAGATGTTTATTGAAAACTTGGACACTCACCTTCAGGATAAGTTGACTATGATGAAATTTCCATCATTCATGCATTTATGCATGACCCTTTATGATTATCATAACTTGGTTTCTAGTCGTGATTCAAAGTCCACTTCTAACTGAGTTGAGATGTCTGAGCAAAATAACCAAAATAATGTGCAAAACTTTAGAAAATCAAATAAAGGCTTTTTACTGTTTAACCTGCCTTCTCCACAACCAACCCAACTTGTTCATAGTCAAGTGGATGTTATTAAAGAAGTGGTGCCTTATACCTATGGGGACCCAAAGAGGCAATTTACTCCCTTACTTGATACCCTCCATAATACAATGAACCAATTGCTCCAGCAACAAATGATCACTTTTCCTACTATTAAACCACTTGATACCACCAAGAATTTACCAACCACCTTTAAACCTAATGCATATTGTCATTTTCATCACTAAAATGGACATGACACCAAACACTGTAAGCATCTCAAACACTTAGTTCAATACCTCATTGATTTTGACCATTTGTCCATTGTGGGTGTTAATGATCAAGGAAATAAGTCCATTGTAACACCCCCTAACCAAAATTTACAAATCGTTACCAACCCCATGCCTAAATACAATGTTTCATTTTTCAAGGCTAGTGAGCCTTCAAGCCCTCAAGTCATGAACATTAATACAGATAATGAACAACATGATATAACTCCAAATGTTACCCAATTTACTCCTATGGATGAGATTGTGGGTGCAATAGATGTTATCCATTGTAAGGACCCAATCAGTAAATCTCTTGATATCACTTTTTCTTCCAAAGATATACTAAATTTTTTTCCTACTAGTCCTCTTTACATAGCCAGTCGAATCTATGATAATCCCACTAATGGGATATTAATAGATCCCTCATGTCGCGAGAATATGATCACAAAATATTTTTTAGTATTACATGAGTTGTATCAAGATGACTATCAGAAACCAACTCCATGGATTAAGACACATATTGCACTCCCTATGATCAGATCAATTGTACTCCCCTTACAAGTGGGACCCAAAACTTTGGATGTAAAATTTTCTATTATACCACAATCAGATCAACTTTGTTTATGGCAGGGTCATCCTTGGCTCTGCTCGATGAAAATTTTCCCCTTAGTTGCTCACAAATGTTTGAAGTTTCCACATGGCAATGAAATATTTACTATACACCATAGTGGCTTTAATTCATTATCCTCCAAAGGTAATTTTTCCTTAGAAGTCATCTAGGCTAAACCTATGGAACCCATTACTCCTTGGAAGGACTTCTCTTTCATTACCTATCAAAAGTTCAAAGCCAAACGAATATCCAAATTATATCTTTGGAACATGTCCTCGTCCACTTCCAGTCCTCCTATCCTCAATGAAACCATGCTTCAGCATGAGTCCAACATCAAACAAACAATACAACCTCATGAGAAACTTATCATAGACACTTCTGCTCCATTGATTAAACGACCAAGAGAAAATGAAACCAACCTTGTCATGCCTCCTCACATTAAACAAGTGTATAAAGATAAAGAGAAAGTGATTGACTCATCTTATTCAGTTTCTTCTACTCTTCCCCCTCTAGAAGAAAAGGAACCTATGATGGATCAACCCACTCTTACACCTCAACAAATTCAAAATAAAATAAAACAAAACCGTAGTGCTAGGGAGCATAGGTGTCATCGTTGTCTCCTTGCTTGTTAGTATCAAATGGATGAAAAAAAAGAAAACCAACCTCCTCCTTTGATAGAAACAATAGATGACCAACCTCTTTCCCCTGACCCACCACAAGATAACATAGTCTAGCCCTCACAACAAAATGAACCGATCCAACATCCACAACTTTTGATACATCCTTCCTTAGAATTAACCCTTCATCCTCTTATCGTAATCAACCTTGATGATGATGATGATGAGGAGATAAAAAAATAAATGAAGAATTGCATAATGATCTAAAATCTTTATTTTCATCTACCATGAGCTTAAATGATAAACCTTCTCCACCAAGTGAAGAACCTGCCACATCTCCTAGTTAGTTCGACACTTACAAATTCTTCCTTTGGACAATCAACCACCCTTGCAATACACTGAACATGATTGGGAGGAAGATGACCTGTTATATGGTTGGCTTGCATTCACCTTACTAGCCTTTTTTCATTTATTTTCCTTTCTCTTTTTCTTTGTGTTTGATTTTTATGTGCGTACTATGCTCCCCCCGTAACGTGTGTTTGGTGCTCTCTCTCTGTGTACTTCCTCTATATTTGTACCTCTATTCCTCTATATGTTGTACATTGACTTTTTGTTTTGTGTTTTCCTTTTGGGATGATGCAAAGAATAGAGATGCCCTCTATCTCTTCCATGTTGAATGAAAATGTCCTTTTTCTTTTTCATTTTTGATTTTGTGTTTTCCTTTTGGGGATGATGCAAGGCATTGAGACACCCTATGTCTCTTCCATGTTGACCCAAAAGGTCCTTTCTTTTTCATTTTTTTTTTTCCTTTTGGGGATGATGTAAAGTGTTGAGATTCCCTATGTCTCTTCCATGTTGACCCAATTGATCCCTTTCCCTTTTTACTTTGTCTTTTTCTTGTGTTTTCCTTCTAGGGATGATGCAAGGTATTGAGACTGACATGCCTCCTTCATGTTGACCTGAAATCTTTTCCTCTTCTTTTTCTTTTTCATTTCCTCTTCAATTGTGTTTTCCTTTTGGGGATGATGCGAATAATTGAGACCACAATGTCTCTTCCATGTTGACCCAAAATAGACTTTGTTTTTCCTTTTGTTTTTTCTCTCTTTGTGCCATTCTTCTAGTTCTATGTGTTTTGAGGAATGATGACACTTATGAGTTTTTTTTCATAAAAATATTGTAACAACAAACATATTGACCCAAAATCCATAGATCCCTTATGTGTTTGGTGTGTTTCTCTCTGGGGGGGAACTTCCTTTCTTTTTTTTTCCTTTTCATGTACATGACACATCCTAACTTAAAAACATATGACTTGCAATAGGGGCTTTCCAAGCTAGCTCTCATGTCTTGTTTTTCCTTTTTGCATTCTTCCCTTTGCTACTTTAAAGTAATTGCTAAAAAAACAATGTGTATCAATTCCTTTAAAGTGGGGGGAATACATTGGCATCATTTCATTTGCATTTTTGGTTCTTAGTGCAGCCTTGTCACTCCATATGATGCGTTCATCACTTTGTGGATGCCATTGGGTGCAATGTCATTCATAAGTTTGATCTCACTTTGCATATTACATTCATCTTAGTGGCCTGATGCGATGCACTGCATCCCCTAAGTTGTGAATATTTTAATCTTTGATTGCTCCTCTCTTGGAGGAATTAAACACAATGTTCTTGAAGTGATAAACCTTGCATGAACTTAATAGGACTCCTTGGAACATCTTTTACATTTTATATTTTTACATTTTTTCATTTTACATCTTTGCCACCTTACATAATACAACTTGCATGCCTGTGGTAGCTTGCTCTTTTTTCATGAGTTCTAAGCATATAAAGATTTTCTTGTCTCATGAAGCATGAACTAAAATTTTCCCTTGTGCCACCTTGTTAAAGTTATCAGGAGGTATAACTTTAATATGGTTGAGTGGGTAGCCCATTCAATAGCATGACTTTCCCCATAGCCACCTATGTGTTTGTGAATGCATACCAACTAGCATATGTACTTCAAATTTTTGGGTCTTCTCACCTGGTGGGCCACCATGAGTTATGTTGCCCCAGAGTGAGTATGCATTCTCCTTTTCTCACAAACAACCTAGATCTAATCCACAACTAGTTGGACAGATGATCGAAACTCAATTCAATTTCCCTTTCACATGTGTGTTCCTTTGTTCTTATGTCTAGTTTTTGATGGGATCTTCATCTTGGGGGCTTGATCATCCCTCTAGATCGTTGTCATTCCATCTTGCTAATGTAAGTGCATAGGGACCTCTCTCTCAATATTCATGGCTACTTTAGTGTGATCTTGAAGCAAGTTCATCCTCTCACTAAAGTGGGGCTAAATGTACTATAGAAAAATGAGCCCTTGTCATTTTCATGGTCTTTTAGGCCTTTCTTCACGATGCTTGGTCCATTTTTATTTTATTTAATGTTTCAATGTGGCTTAAACATTCATATTAGGTCCATAAAATTAAAATTATGGCATCTTATGAAGGTGTTGTGAAGTGTTGTAAAATATTTATACACTTTTCTAGACATTATTCACTACAATTCACCTAAAAATCACATTTTCATCACTTAACAAGTCTTATTTTGAAGTGTTCTAAAGTCTTGTAACAAGATTTCATGCTTTTCTAGGCTTAATTTCACTATTTACACCTTTATTATGCTTTATTTGACCACTTTATACCCTTATAAGGATTAATTAAGTGTATTTTTGAATGTAAACTCGACAAACAACATTAAATGTGACTTAATTCCCAACACCCACATTCAAGTCCAAGGTGGGACCCATTCACCATGGGTGGTGAATGAGTCCCTCTTGGCTCAAAATTCAAAATATTTCAAAATTTCTTTCATGTTTTTATTTAAAATAACCATATGTTGGCTTGTGATGGCGTGTCATCGAGTGACTAAGGCACAAGTGTGTATAAATAAGTGTTTTTCTTCTCATTTTAACCCCCATTCATCAAGTTCACTTACACATTCATTCAAGCATTTAAGAACTTTGCATCATTGAATCAAGTATTAATAAAGTGTTTTAGAGTAGCCATTGTAATATCTTTAGATTTTTTCAATAAGGGTTTGGTAAGTTGATAGCATTTGCATGTTATTTTTTTTTCATTCTCTTCCATTCCATTTCATCATTAAGGGTTTGATTACCAAAGTGGGATTTGACCAAGGAAAATCCCTATAACCTAACCCTTAACCATTTTTCCCCTTCGCATGTGTGTTTGTAAACATACATTGTATGTAGGTTTGGCAAGCTATTAGGTGTTGAAAATTGGGGAAGAAGTAAACAAAGTCTTTCAAGTCAACTACAACCTATTTCAAGCTTGGAGAAGACATTTTGTCTGTTTTCTACTGATTTTACTCCATCAACCCAACAAGAAGACAACTTTGAATCTGGTGCTACAGGATTGGTTCCTGATTTCATAGAATTTTGGGAGTGGACTTATTCACCATCAATGGAAAATGAGTTCCACCTTAAGGCTAGAAATCTATATTTTGTCAAATTTCAGATCCCGATACTTAGAAACCTATTCTTAGAAGTTTTCATTAGGACTAGGATTGATTCACCATCAGTGGCGAATGAGTCCAACTAGTGATTTTCAGTAATCTCTGACAACATTTAGGACACTCTAGATTCTCTATTCTCTACCTAGGTGCACTCTAATTTACCGTCCTTCAATTTTGTTTTGCATTTGTTCATACTTTAGTTCATGTTTTCATATCAAATTTTGTTTTCCAACATTGCATAATTCTTAGGTTTCACATTCATAATCAGTCAAATAGTTCATTCCATTTTTTCTAAATAAAATTAATCATTTCCTAATTTGAGTGAAACGCCTAGACTTTTGAGTGGGGTTTATCTCTCTCCTTTTAGGTGAAACATCCTAAGAGTGCAAGAGTAGCCTATAAATCCTACCCAAAAATCTACATTTCACATTGATTTGATGGGTATGAGTTTGAATCATATGGTATCTTAAGATACTAGAGGTGGATGTATATTCTAGGTTCTAGAGATCTTAGGAAGCTAGGCCTAGAAGAGTTCCAAAATTCACCATATTCAAGACACCTCATACTTACAAAGATGATTAGAAAGTTGAAAACCTTGTATTATTGGTTGAGAATCTAGAAGGTCATAGTAGAATACATTTCCAGGTGTGGGGAGTATTAGTGAGTTAAGGATTACCACAAGCATCTAGTAGGGATCCTTTACCCTCATGGTATACTTGACTACAAGTGGCAAGTGACCAATATGGACTTCGTTTAGGGGTTCCCTTTAAGTAAGTACAAACATGATGTGATTTTGGTAGTAGTTGATAAATTGACTATGGTGGCACATTTTATTTTATGGAACTTTAAGGATGGATCATTGACCTTGGACAAGAAAATTTTCCAAGAGTTGTTTTTCTTACATGGAGTGTCACAAACCATTATATCCAGTAGAGATACACAGATGAAATCAAGGCTCTAGACAACATTGAATACAACATTAGGAAATAAGCTAAATTTTAGTTCATCCTATCATCCTCAAACTAATCATGAAATCAAGAGAGTGAGTCATGTAGTAGACGATCCATGTTCAGATGTACTATATGGATCGAGAGTGTAAATGGGAAGAGTATCTACCACTAGTAGAATTTTCTTATAACAACTCCCATCATGCATCCTTAGATGTGGCACCTTTCAAGACCCTATATGGGTGAAAGTGTCAAACTCCCATTAGGTGGGATAGGTTGGAAGATAGGATCATAGTGGGTCCTAAAATGCTAAAAGAGATGGAAGAACAGATAAGACTTATCAAGAGTAGATTGAAGGAGGTAGCAGATAGATAGAAGAACTATGTCGATAGAAATAGAACCTTTAGATATTTTATAGTCGGGGATAAAGTTTTTCTAAGAGTTAGACTGCATAAAAGCCTTATAACCTTTTGGAAATCATCCAAGTCAGATCTAAGATAAGTGGGCCCATTTGATGTGTTGGAAGTAATCAACATGGTTGAATAAAACATTTCTATACTGCCTACTCTAGCTCGAATCCATAATGTGTTTCATGTTTCTTTTCTTAAACTATACCACCCAAATACATGTCATATACTTGATTGGCATTCTTTACAAGTGGAGGATCCAAGAGTGGTGCTAGTGAAGCCAATTAGAATTTTTGATAGATGCAATGTCAAGTTACAAAATAGAGACATTATTCAATATAAGGTCCTATGTGACCAGTATTTTAAGGAAAGTGCTACATGGGAGGATGTGGAGAAAATAGATTGCTCATTTCCTCATTTTCTTTCTTAGACTATCAATTATTTGGTTTATACTATTGCTTAAATTTTGGATTTGTATGTTATGATGGTTTGGATTGAAAAAAATATTATTTGATGAACATATGTGATTCAATTTTGTTAATTAGAAATGGGGACGATGTCTCTTCCTAGTACGAAAGAATGTCACATCTTAATTTTCTTACTTGCATTTTATAATGTTAAGTTAATTCAAAAATGGATAAAACAACATATATATCTATTATTGTTTATGAATTTGAAAAATAGAAATATATGGAAAATGATTTATTCTTGCAAATTTTATTATTTAAAATAATTATTTTGTAATGTTTATTAGTTAAAGGTTACTAATAAATTTAGCAACTGCAAGAACGTGTGTGTGTAGGAATACGTTGAAGAATGAGAACTTGGTTGAGGTAGAAAGGCTTAGCTAGATGACAAATAGTGAGCAAGATTGGAATTTGGAATACCACACACCATAGTAGCACATGATATGTGCATTTCTTATTATACTTGATGGATAACATTCTTGGTTCAATGGAAAATGTGATTGGTTAAATAGACAAACCTATTTATCTTGTTGCTTGTTTTACCATGTTTCTTTCAAAGTTAAATGGAAATGCATCTATTTTGCATATAACTAACATGAAAAGAACAAATGTAATATTCATCTTTTCCAAAGAACATAAGCTCTTGATAAGGAGAACAATAAACATAAGCTATACTGAGTGTGATCCGAAATGTCAATCTAAAAACAAACACAATTGAATCCAAAAGCTTGTTCTATTAATAACAATGTTGTGCTTTATATAAATATAATATATATATATATATATATATATATATATATATATATATATATATATATATATATATATATATATATATATGTGTGTGTGTGTGTGTGTGTGTGTGTATAAACATATATGTATATATGTGTATGTATATATACATACATATAAATAAATCTGTATCAAATGATATGCACTAATAAAAAATATTTTGTTTGAAAAATACAATTTGAAATATATGGGAAGAGTAAAACTAGACAATGTTCAAATATTTTCACCTTCACATTTGAAGAAGCCCGATATCCTTCCAAAATAGAAAGGTGGTAAGTAATTCTTAGATAATGGGGAAGTGGGTGGCTAAGAGATGGCAACATGAAGAAATTAAAAATACCAAAAAAATAACTTGCATAATGAATGGACAGGGTGTGGACAGATTTGAATACAAAAGGGAAAATCAAGAAAAATCCATTAGAGGATTTTTGGGGAAAAAGGGAATGGATAGAATGACACAAAAGGAGGAAAAAGGGAGTCATTGTTTCTATTCAACTTAGAAGCCAAGGAAAATACGTGCAATTCACAGAGGTGACCCAATTTAGCATTAGACATTTCCATCATGAGTTGAGTAATTTTATTTGGAGTGCTCAATGGGTATCAATTTCCATAATGATATTGTTGCTTTTCTCTACCACTATAATTTTTGGTCTTTGATCATCCTAATATGATTTGTTATGTTGCTCTATGAAGCCCCATTTTGAGGGATAAAATCTCCAACAACCCCCCTCGCTATGTGTTAAGATTGGCATGTGCCATGCATGATCAAGGCAAGGTTGGCAGTTGGGCTCTAGCCCTTAGGTTACCAAAATTTGTCAATATTTTATTATGATTTATGTGTTGAAATCACCGTATGAGACTATATTTACTATATATTTTATTCACTATGAATCTATGTCAAATGTTGTAGAAGTCGAATGGTAGGAACCATTTGAAGCCACTGAGATTGGTAGTGTGTTAACGTATATGTAAAGGAAAATGACTCTATTTTGACCATCGAGGTATCAAGGCCGAACGTCCTTGTAATGTTCATTATTATGTGGATTATAATGCCTTTTTATTTACTTGTGTGTTTATCACTAAAAGATGGTGCATGCAAACAATATACATTGCTACTAGTATATGATGGTCTCAACAAGCTGAGGGGTATTGATACCCTCACAAATTTTAAATTAAATTTCTATTTATCAATAGGGTGTGCATATATGTACATATATACATGTGTGATATATATATATATATATATATATATATATATATATATATATATATATATATATATATATATATATATATATATATATATATATATATATATATATATACATATGTATACACACCCAAATGCTCATGTGTTAAGCCATCATAGTTCAAATGGTTATGTGCATTTCTATTTCATAGGTCAAGAGCCCATCAAGAAGGAGGATTGATAGCCACAAAGGAAGCTTTAATGGGAATATATGTTTGCATTTTTACCATTCTATATCATGTGTGTCAACCCAAATACTTCTAGTTATTCGAATACCTAGATGTGTGAGAAGAATAGATTAAAATTTTGTGTATTATCCTTTAGTTCTAATTTTATTTTATTAGTAGTAATGGATGTTGAATAAGCTTAATGGTATAATGATGTTATGATTTCCACTGATCGAGAACATAATAAAACAATTATCAAGAAGCCAAAAAATTTAAAATTGTAAACAAATCGACTCTTTGTTTTGAATATCTTAAACTAGAGACTTGAACATTTTGAAACCTAGAGAAAACTATTGAAACTATTGAAAAACAATGAAAAAAAAATCTTTTATTTCTCTCATTATGAATTCAAAACCATCATTATTGTATGATCAAAGTTGTTTATCTTATAAGAGTTATGTTCATTGTGATTAAAGGGTAGTATTGCTTATATATTGGAAACTTGTTTTAGAACATAACAATGTATACACATATTTCTAACTATGATTACTATTAGGAATATTTGTGTACCTACATAAATAATTCATTTATTCATGTGTGCATATACATGTGGTATACCTTCTTTTATCATCTTTACTTTTTCTCATTTGATTATGAATATTTATCTTCATTTACAACTTAGAAAAAAACAATATAAATGGATAATGTTGAGTTACAATATGGAACTTAGGAAAACTAGATATATGATGAATAAAATGAATATACCAAACTGTATATGATTTAATTCCTTGATGACTGATGGAATGGAATGATACAAGAGTATTGTGATAGATTGTAGAACACTATAATTTGATCCTAGTACATGGTCTAAAGGGAGGGATACCCCTTTGATATCATGATCTCTTCTTCTAGGAATGGGTGCTACATATTGTATATTTTCTTTTCTAAATCTAACTAGAGTTGTATTCTATGTAGAATGAGCTTGTCGAAGCTTTGCAGTCATTTTAGTTATTACTACAGAACAAGACTGTTTAATAGTTATCCCCTGTTTATATTTCTTTATTTTATTTTTTTTAAACAAAGGGGTAAAAATTTTATTGAAACTCAAAGAACATCATTACAAAGAAGGCAAGAGACCAAAGTCCCCAGGACAATCCAAACCACCAAGCAGGAAAAGACAATCAACACCATCAGCCATCACTTTTCCCCTCCCTGTCCTCAGCAAGAATTCTCTCAAAATCAGGATGAAGTGCCGGAGAAACCATTTCCCACTCCTCAATTCTCCATCCCTCCGCAAACTCTGACGCCCATTTCGCCAAGCAATCAGCAGCCCTATTCCACTCCCTTGGAATATGGACGAAAGTCACCATCTCCATTAAAGAACTAACCCGCAAAATCTGTTGCACCACCCCAGCCAGCTGCCAACTGACATCCTCCACTTTCTGCTTAATAAGTAAATTGACCAACACCTGGGAATCAGATTCACAAACAACCCTTCTCCATCCCAACTCATAGGCTTTCTCAAAAGCACAAAGAATTGCCAACCCTTCCATGTAGTTGACAGTATGCACACCCTCATAAACTGAAAAAAGGAAAACCATCGAACCCGAATAGTCCCTACCAATCCCCCCAATACCAGCCGGCCCCGGATTGCCTCTGGAGGAACCATCAGTATTGATTTTTAGAACCCCAATTGGGGGAGGCTGCCAAAATCCAGACCTTTGAACTCTCTGCTTCGAATGCTTACCACGCTTAACACATGCCGAGGCTGAGGACGGCCCCTGAATCCCCAACCTCTCTGCCACTTCAGCATCCCTTTTCCCCAAGGGGAATTCTAACTCACACTTAGCCACCACCGTCTCCTGAACCATGCCCAAAATTCTTTGCCAAATTTGTCGCACCAACTTCTTTTCTCCTCGAAATATTCGTCGATTCCTCTCCAACCAAATCTGCCACAATATGAAGATAGGGCCCACCGACCACACCACCTGTAAAAAGGAAGCCATAGAAGGAGGCCTACCCAACCTCTACCAAAACTCAATTAGCGAGGAAGCATGAAAACAGGGACTACTCCAAACCCCCCACTAGAAGTGCCAAATCTGGAGGGAGAAAGGGCAGCGAAAAAATAGATGAGTCGAGTCCTCCTCGTTAGCCCCACATAAAACACATACCGAGGGACCCTGAAAGCCACGCTTCCAGGTCAAGCACTTATTCCAAGCCAACATCCATACAAAATAATTACATTTTGGCCAGGAAGACTTGTTCCAGATCTTCTTCCACCACTGGATTTCATCCCCCTCCACCCTATGGGATAATAGCTCCTGGTAACCAGAAGCAATAGTGTAATCTCCATTAGGATTGGGAGACCAGGCAAGCACATCATCATACTGGAGAGAGATGCAACGCCTCCTGGAAAGGATACTATGCAACTCACTACATTCTTCTGGCAAACCAACATCAGGCCATTCATCTGGAGACTTCCATCCTGCCACCTCCAACTGACCTCGAGAGGAAAATGACTTAAAGTCACTCACCCGTGTCCACACAATCTCACAAAATCTCTGACAAAGGTTTACCAAGTGAGGAAACTGAGAAATGATGGGCGGATATCCATCCCATGAGTCAGACCAAAAATGAACCTCGGTCCCCTTTTTACAAATCCAAAATAAACCATCCTTAATGAGAGTAGCCCCTTTCTTAAGAGTGCTCCAGATCACAGAGCCCTTCCCCAGAAGGGGGTAACGAGGCATTTCCAACTGAGGGATTCCCTGAAGATACTTCTAAGAGAGAATCTTGGCCCAACTCTTATCTTGCTCCTTACACCACCTCCAGTATAGTTTCGCAACCAAAGCCACATGAACCAAAGCCATCTGCCGCAGACCCAGGCCACCATATTGCTTTGGGCTACACACCACCTCCCATCTGACCAAACTCCATTGGAAGAATACAAGCTACCCGCCCATAAGAATTGTCGTGTCACATAATCCAAATCCTTAACAAAACCCAAAGGGGCCACCTGAAGCATGCATCTGTAAATGGGAAAAGCCTGAACCATAGACTTGATAAGCTGAACCCGACCAGCAAAGGATAGCCACCGATGTGTCTAGTGATTAACCTTCGCCCTAAACTTATCTAAAATGCTCTGCCATGACACCCGAGGCAATCTACCCACCGAAATAGGGAAGCCAAGATAGGTCAAAGGAAGTGTCCCAATCTGAAATCTCAAAGTTTGAGCAATCCTTCTTTGAATGGGGTATGAAGTGTTGAAGAAGAAAATAGAAGACTTGTCCTCATTTATTTGTTGACCTGAGGCAACCAAGTAGACATCCAATGCCCTACGCAAATTAGAAGCCTCTCGCATTGTAGCCATACCCATCAGAGCGGTATCATCCACAAATTGTAGATGAGACTGCAGAGGTAGATTGCCTCCCCACTGCCAACCCTGGATACTACCCCCCTCCACATTCCTTCTAAGCAACCTCTCCAATCCTTCAGCAAGGAGGATAAACAAGTATGGAGAGAGAGGGTCCCCCTGAGGAAGGCCCCTTGAAGCACCAAATAGCTCAGAATGATTCCCATTAATAAGCACAGAGAAAGAGACAAAGGTAACACAACTCCTAACCCATTGAATCCACTCCACCGCAAACCCAAAAGCATCCAGAACCTTCCATAAGAAGGACCATCTAACTCTGTCATAAGCCTTCGCCATATCCAATTTGATAAACATTGCCTTTTCCTTGGAACTAGCCATAGAATGGATGACTTCAGTTGCAATAACAATCCCGTCCAGAATCTGTCTACCTGCAACAAAGCCACTCTGTTCTTCAGAAATCAACTCCTCAAGCCCCTTTTTCAACCTGTCAGCAATTATCTTAGAGATTATTTTATAAATGACATTACAGAGAGAAATGGGTCGAAATTGGCTTAACCTATCTGCCCCCTCACACTTGGGAATAAGCGCAAGGAAAGTAGAATTTAAGGCCCTTAGCATCTACTTGTTCCTTTGAGATTCTTGCACAACCTCCAGGAGATCCAAATTGATAATGTCCCACAATTCTTGAAAAAACTTGATTGGGAAGCCATCAGGCCCTGGTGCCTTCCCCTTTTGCATCTGGAAAACAATTCCTTCAAGTTCTTTCAATGTGATATCGTTCATGAGCTGTTGGTTCAGCTCCCTAGACACAAGATTCATAATACAAGAGAGAACATGATCCTCCTCAGGCGACCCCCCTTGCGCATCCTCCCTAAAGAGAGAAGCAAAATATTGTCGTACCTCATTAGAAATTTCAGGGAAGGAAGACAAATATTCTCCCCCATCACTCACAAGACTAGAGATAGAATTCCCATGCCTCCGTGCTTTCACCGAATTGAAGAAAAAAGATGTATTTTTATCCCCTTCTTGCAACCAAACTATTCGAGCCTTTTGTTTCCAATATATCTCTTCCCTCAACTCCCATTCCTCCAAGGTTCTCACAGCTTGCGCTTCAGCCTGAAGAAGCTCATGCGTCACTCCAACCTCCCTTAACCTCCTCGTGATACTATCCAATTCTCCCTGAGCCACTGCCTTTTCATGGAAGACATTCCCAAAGCACTGATAGTTCCAGCGCTTAAGCTGATACTTCACATGTTGGAGACGCTTGGAAAAAACATACATTGCTGTCCCATACATAGGTCTACCACTCCACCATTCAGCCACATAATCCTTTAGAGAGGGGTCACGCAACCACATGAGTTGGAACCTAAAAGAAGGCGTATGCGGGGCACAAGGTGAATCAATGACAAGCTTGATAGGCCAATGATCAGAACCTTTCCAATCCAAAATATCAGAGCGTGAAGACCACATCCCCGCCACCCAGTAACAAGAAACCAGAAAGTGATCCAGCCTTTCTGCAATGCAAAAATCCCCAACTCGACGATTGGTCCATGTAAACTATCCATTACTAGGCTTGATATCAACAAGATTTAAAGAATTGATGCTATCCCTGAGCAACAAAGTAGAGGGCTCCAGCCTCCCAGAACCACCCCGCTTCTCAGCCACCTCACAAATAGCATTGAAGTCCCCAGCCATAATCCATGGGTGGAAAGGAGCCATAGATCGGACTAACCTAATATGAGACCACAGAGCTTGCTTACCCTAGAAATCAATAAGAGCATAAATATCAGAAAAGAGAATAACCTCCCCTGTCTCAAAGCTAGAAGCAATCATAGACAGAGTTGATTTAGAAGACACCCACCAGAGAGGCCAAATTTTCTGAGGGTTCCAAAAACAGGCCACACCCCTAGAAGATCCATGAGCACCAATACACTGACACTCACCACACCTCCATAACCTAGGTGCCAAGTCAAGCATACTCTCAACAGATAGCTTAGTCTCCTGAAGAAAGAACACATCAGGACCATGCTTCCGAACTAAATCATGAACCGCTTTTTGTCGAGGGCCGCTGTTCAAGCCCCTTACATTCCATGAAATAACAATCATTTCAAGGGGCTCGAAAAGTGAGCATCCAGAGTCCTTACTGACCTTGACTCAACCAAGTTCTCGCCTGTCAATTTGATCTTTTCCACTTCCTTCTTTCTACCTGGTTTAGCAAATTTCTCTGCTCCACCCTTCTTAATGTATTTTTGCAAAATAACCAGTTTTGGAGGCTTAGACTTCTTAGCAGACTCTAGATCTGCACTTTGCCCAAGAGGAGAGGAACCCTCCCCCACTGCTGGAATAACAGCCAAAGACACCGAAGCCTCTAGGCCTTCTGATGGCATAGCGGCATCCGTGAGCACACCATAATCATGTTGTGGTTCCATAGAAGAATCGAGAGTAGGTCCCTCTTGAGCAAACCCCTTAGTCCCCTGCTCCAAGTTTACCAAACCTAGATTAACTTCCTGGTGACACAGGTCATCCAAAACCTCGAACCTGTTAAAAGTGCTCTCTTCTTGCCTTTCTCTGAAAGGTCTCTTTTGCCCCTATTCTTACTTCGAGCCTTGATAGGAACAAAACCATCATTAGCTTCCTCCGCAATAGGAGCGCTACCCTTCTCCTTATTCGCCCTGGGAGGCTCCCGAGAAGGCTGAGAAGGCTGGGGATCCACTGACTTGTATCTTGGACACTTTCTTAGCAAATGGCCATATTCACAATAGAGCCTGCATCAGAAAGGAAGGGTCTCGTAGTCCAATTGCTGCAGCCAAGAGTAAGAACCCGCACACATATCTATTGCATCCGGCAGAGGCCTACTTAGATCAATTTCAACACAAATTCTTGCAAAAGTCATTACCTTTTTCCCCAGGGTCTGTGACGAAGCTCCAACTGGTTTTCCAAGCAACGAAGCCAGCAAGAGCAACACATCCTCCCGATAGCATTCCACTGGGATGCGAGGTAAACGAACCCACACGGGGATGCAGTTTGGAAGCTCCTCTGCAGGGTTAAATCCTACATGCCACGGCTTGATAAACAACCCCACCTTATTATAAAAATAAGGGCCTCCCTCAAACACCCTGTTACGATCGGCTGTGCAGTTAAAAGTAACCATGAAGTAATTGTTAGACAACAACATTATCTCCATTTCTCCGACCGGCTCCCACGTTCTCTGAGCCCAAGTCTCCAAAAACTGGAGTGATACCCTCAACCCCAAAAATTTGCAATATAAGGAATGGTTTGAGTAGTAATCAATATCTTCAGCAATTAGATCAGGCGGAACAACAAATTTCGGTCTCACCTTGCACCACTCTAAACAACCATTAACCTTTGTGATCCGTGTACTAGAGGACAATCCTGCACTATCCGTCCCAGAGTCAGTAGTAAAAAGATTGTTATTAAATGTTGACATCCCATTCTTTGGGGACATCAAACAAATTGTTTCGTGAACACTCGAATTAGGGGTAACCCCATAAACCTCTCCCTTGGAAGAAGCCATCAATCCCTACTCCAGATCATAAACCCACAGAGAGAAATAAAGGGCCGCAACCCCTATCACTTCCACCTCCTGAACTCCGCAATACCGGCCACTCCAGCCCTCCCACACTCACACCAGATAAAAGGGAGATTACCAACACCAGAAGGAACCTTCTACAACCCCCAAACCCCCCTTACCACCATGAGATCGCTCAATACCCAGCCACAGAGCCACCAACTCGCCCGAATCCAAACTCCCATGCGCTTGAAGCCACACCCCGAAAACACCAGTCAGCACAGGCAGCAGGGAAACACGCCAGTCAACCTCCCCAAACACTAGTACACACTAGAGATTAGTCGTCCGCCCCCAAGAACACCAAACACCCCTCCCAAGAACACGCAGATGCAGAAAGAAAAGGTCTCGATCTAGGGCACGGGTGCCCTAGCTCGGCCCGAGCAGAGACAGTCGCACGCCATCCTTCCCCACATAGCTCCTTTTTCAAAGTGCCAATATGAGATGATGACTTCTCTTTATATTTCTTTATTACCTAACATGGAACTTGCATATTCTAATAGTAGATATAAATGCATGTACCTAGGCACACAGAGATTCCACCTTGCAAACTGTATCTTTTGCTAAGTGTTTCATGCAAGGTTGGGTATTCTTTGATGGACTGAAGAATTTTGAGGAAGCATAACTTTGTGGTTGGGTGGAAAAGCAATTCAACCATGTTCTCATCCACCAGTGGAGGCGATCTATCAAAAAGGAATCATATTAGAATCATATTTATCTACTTGTATTATTGATGAAATTGATGTATTTGATGAAGTTGATGTAAATAATAAAATTGATGTATTGACTATTTAGGTGATTGAATGACAAGTCAACTTGTAAATTGACTATTGACATTTGGAAATGAATATATATGCAATTTCATTTTTTTCTAATTTATGGACATGAAATTGCTAAATAGAAATAAATATTGGATTTATGTCATAAAATTTAGTTGGGCATGTTACAAAAAATAAGAAGAGATGGGGGTGTTGGATGGTGTGGACAAGAAGCACCCAACTAGGAAGGAAATGTGTGTAGGAAACAGATAGAGGGATGCAACCATTCAAATACATTTTTTATTTACAAACTGATAGTGTAAAAGTAGTGTGGGAAAAAGTGGATAGGTGTTAAAAATGTAAGGGTAGCATGAAAAAGAAATGAAGAGGCATTGAGTGGGTGGAAGGGCCATAAACGACTGCATAGAAGTGAAGGAAAAAGAGCTTGTGAAAGGAGGAAGGCTAAAAAGGGAGTGAGAGGGGTGGAAGTTTATGGGAAGCGGTTGTTGTTTCCATGCATGAAAGGCATTTTTAAGTTTAAACAATAAATAGACATAAAAGAAGGCACACACATATGAGTAGTAGTCATGCCATATATAAGGAAACAAATGTTTAAAAGAATTGAACTACAAGGAAATAAATTAGGATTGCACAAAAAAGGCTTGAAGAAGTGAACGACTATGTTGGAATTTAGCAATTATATTTGAAGATGTAGAATATTCCAAATATAAAATGCAGAAGTGAGCAACAAAATGGGGTTTGCACCATGTTGAGTGAAAAAATTAGATTGTAATGAATGAATATCTACAAGTAACTTAAGATGAGGATTTGGAATTTGAAGGGAATGAGAAGAGTGTAGAATTGAATAGAATGGTTTGAGCAGATGCATGGAGGAGAACAAAGATAAAATGAATAAAATTTCAAACAAAGTAGTAGAGAAATTTGATAATTTTCACATGTATTAAATAGGCTGATAAAACTAATAAATTGAAATCAATTTGTGGAGTTGGTTTGAATTCAATGTGTATGCCTATGATCTTTTTTTTTATCATTTTTATTTTTGCAATTAAGAAGTGAATTTGATTGTCATATGCAATTGCCAATATAAATGAAAATTGGCTACAAAATGTGAATTTGAATGTATGTTGTAATATCTAAATTTGTGTAAGTGGGAATTGTGACAACAAAAGGGAAATTTCATCTTCAATTGCATTATTTTTTATTATATGCCCTAAAATTATGTTTATTTCAAACCTTAATTATAAACCCTAATTTCAAATTCATAAATGTTTATGATTGGCGATTATTTGGAACCTTTATCTTTAACTTAGGAAAATAACATCCATCCATGGTGTCTTTGTTTTAGGGTTTATTTAATAAAAATATAAGGTTTTAAATAAACATTTACAAATTAAAAATTAGGGTTTATAATCTAGAAGGTAAGGTTCCGAATAACATTTCTCAATTAAAAATTAGGGTTTATAATCTAGAAACTAGGGTTTCAAAATAAAAATTAGAAATTAGAAATTAGGGTTTATAATTTATAAATTAGGGTGTATAAATTAGAAATTAGTTTAGAAATTAGGGTGTGAAATAAGAATTTTAGCATTTATAATCTAGAAACTAGTGTTTCAAATAGATATTTTAGGGTTTGTAATAGTTGTTTAGGGTTTCAATTTGAAATTTTTTTAATAGTTTCTTAGGGTTTCAAGAAAAAATAGAGTTAACATATAGTTTTAGGTTCTTAATCAAATATTTTAGGGTTTTAAAATATTTATTCAAGGTTTCAATTTGAAATTTAAGGGTTAAAAAATAAACAATAGTATAAATGAATTTTGAAAACCAATCAAAAGCCACATTTAGTGTTGAAAATTACCTATTAAATGAATGAATTGATGATTTATAAGTTCAACCTATAGACATGGACAACACTTGTAGACCTCTATTTGAATCCATGTGTCATAGTGGGACACAAATTTGTTGTTTTTATGCTTAAAGACCTATGCTCAACCTATTGTTCTCCTTGAAAGTGATGGATCACTATGCATACACTTCTAAAGTGAAATACAATGTGAAAGTGAAATGAATGAAAATTTTATATCACTATCTTTCACCATTTTCTTAGCATTAAAATGATGTCTTCATCAAAGGTACATTTCTTTCAAACGTACTATTTTACTAAATTAGAAATAATGATATAATACATTTGATTGAAGGAAACCTTTGTTCAATTTTGTTTTATGTGCAATCTTTGAATGAAGGTATTTACTACTTTTCAACCCTCTACAAAGTAAAATATCTAATGCATCAAGTTTGAGAATAACTATTGTAAGTTTACCCTTCACTAAAATAATTATTAATTTCATATATCTAATCTACTATATTTGAAGGTTTTTGAATAACTATTACTAAAAGACTGTATTGAGCATAAGAATAAGTATTAGCTTAAAGATTATTAAAATTAAATCAACTTTACATTAATTGTGTTATAGAACTATATCATAATAGACTAGCTAAATTATGATATTTTAAAATTAAAACTATATTGATAAGAAAATCTATTCAACAACTTAGATGTTGTCAAATGTCAAAAACATTGAAATAAAATAATGTAAAAATTTTGTGAAGAAAAAAATATATTATTATAAAAAATAATATCAATTTTATATTGATAATTTTTACATGACTAAAATGTAAAGAAATACTTTTAATATAACTTATAATTTTTTTGATAAAAGATACATCTACTTATGTAGACTTGTGAAATATTACTAGCATTGAACTAAAATTGCTTTCATAATGATATAAACATTCAATTAAAATATTTAATGAACAATATAAATATTAAATTTAAATTACTTTAGGAATAATATGAATATTAAATTAAACACTTTTAAGAATGATATAATTTTTTTATTGTATTAGTGCATTTCCTCTATTCGTTACTCAATAGCTGTAAACAACTCACTAGAAGGCATCTTCCAGGCAACGAATGGGATAAGGCAAGGCAACACCATTTCACCTTTCTTATTCATCATTATGGCTAAAGCCCTTGGAAGTGTGATTAGAAACAGTCGTTAGAGACAGGCTTGGAAAATGTATAAAAGCCCTAAACTATTGTGGTGTCAAATCATGCAGAGGAAATACTTGGACAATATGGACCCAGCCAAAATCCTAACAATAGCATATCTAGGTGGCGACTCGACACCTTGGAAATACATCTCAACATGTTGCTCCTTAATTACAAGCCATCTTTCTTGGTGGGTTGGGAATGGAAGAAAACCGTTATTTTGGTTAGACTCATGGAACGACCACAAAAGTTTGGTGGATCTCTTTGACCTAGAACAATATATCAATAGCCTACAATCATCCTATGGCACAATGGTGGCTGATTATATTCAGTGGGGGAGTGTATAGGTTGATGGCACTTTCAAATGGATTAACTTCACCTCACTTCCAATTCCACATGGGCTGGCTATGGCCGTAAGTGAAGAAATCAGGAATAGAGGATTAAAATGGAGTAATAGGGATGATATGATAATATGGTGTGGTGCAGCCTCTGAAAACTATTTGGCCAAAATGGGTTATCAAATCTAGTCAGTACAAACCAAGGACAAGTCCTGGATGGCAATTCTTTGCTAGAAGAAGGAGATTCTACCGAAGGCTGGGGCATTTATCTAGGTAGCTCTCCATGGGCGTTGTTTAATGGCTGAAAGACTTAAATGAATTAGAATTATTGGACCAACTCAATGTATCCTCTGCAAATGAGCAGAAGAGAATGTGGATCATTTACTCCTATCATGTCCTATGGTGAGCTCGGTTTAGGATTGGCTGCAAGCATCCTTCAATTTTTCAGGATCAAGGCAGAACAAACTAAGTGAATTTCTCTCCAGTTGGCTGAGAATGAACATGGGCTATTATTGGAAAGGAATCTAGACCCTGACCCCATCCTTGATCATGTGGCACTTGTGGAAAGAGTGGAACTGACGTATTTTCAAAGAGAAAGCCCTAAATCGTGAGCAGCTAGTTACCAAAATTCAAAATACTATTATAGAAACTGCGAACAATAGACTCAATGTCACTTCCAAAATGACATTCTCAAGGTGGGATGAAGATATTCGTAGAGTATGGCCTAAACTCCAAATTTTGAAGTAGTCAACTAATAGTAGAACGATAATTAATAGGAAGGAAATCCACTAGATTTTTCCATTTCAGTTGAAGTGGAAATTGAACTTCGACGGGGTGGTGAAGGGCAATCCAAGAGTAGCCAGGATTGGTTGCATCATTAGAGATACAAGTGGTGGTTGTGTATGGGCAGCTTCGAAGAAGCTTGTGGTCCGCACCAATAATATTGTAGAGCTGGAGGCCCTATGGATCGGTTTGCATCTATGCATACAACGTGGTATAAACTCAGTTGAGATTGAGGGCGACTCATTACTATGTATCCACGCAATAATATTGGGTAAAACCTAGAACTAGAGGATTGAAAGCTGGATTGATCGTGTAAAAGAATTGTTAAATAAATTGGAGGACTATTCATTGAAGTACGTTTATAGAAAGGAAAATAGAGCAGCTGACTTTCTTGCAAATTGAGGGGTGGTACAAGATGCCAAGTTGGTTTCAGGCTCCGCAATAGATCTCTAGCCAGGTCTATAGGAAATCCTGATTGATGAAATTTCCAATCCTTGTATAGACGTTTATGTGCCATCCAAAGACTTGTGAGTCACATAAATCTATGTGGCCTGACATTGTGATTGGATCATCAATGGTACATCTAATATTCCCTTGGGTAATGTTGGCATGTTTTGGTTATTTAGGACAGGAGGCTATGCCCTATTTTCTAAAGCAATGATGAGAGTCAAAATGGTCTTTCAGTTTAGATTGTCTTGCGCCTGTAGAAAGGAATCTCTCCCCACTCAATGCCGAAGACTTTTCGTCATCCAGGATGGGAATGTGTTGAATGCAATCATGGAGTTAGTTTCAAGGGTTTTAAATGGCAAGCAACACTGGTGTGATGATAGGGTCTATGAAACAGTGATTGGGGCTCTTTTTGACATTTGTGAATCTAGAGAAAGCGTGCCTGTCAGCTTGGGAAGGATAATATCATCCTAGAATGTTTATGTGTTAGCAAATGCGACATTGGAATTAAGGCCTGAAGGCAGGGTCATCTCTCTACGCACTTTCTTTGACCTAGAAATGGTGATAGAGGAGGAGGAGCCTGGTGAAGGATCAGACCCTAAAACATCCAACCAACGCAAGGAGGCTTTGAGGAACTTTATGGTGGACACTTGGGAGGTCTTCTAGAACGGGGTGAAAAATGAAAACTTGGACACTTTCTCTCATTTGATGGCCTCAGAGAAGTCTTGGCTTGGCAATGGGAGCCTCTGAAGGCTTATAATCTTGGGTGGTCTCTTGCGAACAATACTCTAGGCTTTGGGTCTATAAGCAATGTGAAGGAGGTCAAGTTTGTACATGTTTCTTTTTGCTATGAAGTATGGAGTGATACAGAGCTTTGTCCCTTTGGCTTATGAGCTCTGAGCTCCAATCTCATAATGTAATTCAGGAGCTACCCCTTGTCTTGGTAGCACTTACCTTATAATATATATATATATATATATATATATAAATTTTATATTATGCTTAATAATAAAAATATTAAATTAAAATTACTTTGGGAATAATATGAATATTAAGTTAAACACTTTTAAGAATGATATAATTTTATTATTATTTTATACAATTATTAATGTTAAATATTATGAATTTGAAATAATATTATTTTAAGAATAATATAAATAATAAATTAACATATTTTTCAAAAATTATTAATGTTATATTTATTTATTTTTCTTTGTTGAATCACTGGTAAGGGGCGGCACCCTGATTGGTTTTTACTAGAGCTATGAACCAATGAGAGGCCACATTCAGGGGACCTCATCCCTACCATTACTCTCCTCCTCTTCCTATCCTTCCTCAGCCTCCTCACTTCTCCTCTCCTCCTCTCCACCTCCTCCTTCTCTTTGCACCTCCTCAGAATTTATTTGTTGATATTTAGACTCCTATTAACCATTTCCTGCAGCCAGCCAAGCCCATCATCTTTGGTGATTGCTGATCCATTACCCTCCTCTTCAAGTTAGCCTCCTCCCTACCTAATGTCACCACTCATTTTTCATGTTACTTATGAAATTTTAAATATTAAATCCTAAGACCCATATAAAATCCTTTGATTTGTGCCTCTATTAAATCCCATGTGTATTCAAATTGTGGTTCTAACAAATTTGTAACTAATCACGGCCCTACCAAGCTCCCTAAGCCATGAGGTTATAAAATTATAAAATAACCTGACCATAACCTTCAAGGCGATATGCTATGTAGTCGGGATATCGAAAGTTTACAAAACTCTAAAACTCCTAACTGATGGTTATTAATTTCTACTTTTTTGTGACTAGATGATTTCATCGGGTGCACAACTTTTAATGTGTCAGTTCATTAAATAAGTTGCATAGTGCCTTTAAGGAATGTCTTCTCAAATGCTTTGAAACATCAATTTGGAATATAATGTGATCTTTAAAATCCTCTGAAAGGACAACTCTTAAAGAAGGAAGTTGGTGAAATTGATTTTGTAGTAGGTTGGCACATTTCTCTTGGCCAATAAAATGGTCACTTCTCACCACCAAAATTAAAACAAGCTTGCATGCAAGGAAAGGTAACAACATTTTTTAGTTCTAAAATTTTCTCAAGATGGTACTTCTTGGTGAGGTTATCGAATGGGAAGATGAAATAATTCATGTCACGCAACTTGATTTGAATTGGCCAAAGGAAGAATAGTTCAACATCATTTTTGAACTACATTCGCTAGCTTCAAAAGAGAAGACCATAAATGCCAAGTATAACTAGGTAATCTTTGTTTTAGATGAAGAAGAAGAATGTGCTGAATTTTGTAATTTGGTCATGGAGATGCAATTAGAATTTTTTAGGGTTCTAGCCCCTCCAACAGTTTAGAAACATGCATGGAATTTCATGACACATAATAATAACGTATTTTTTGAAAAAAATTGTATCTCAAAGTCTTTTTACCTTTTGGTCATTTTCAAGACCATTACTTTTGTAATGTAGCAGTTTTGGTGTGCCTATATATAGACCTCCAAATTGATAAAAAACAGGGGAAGGAGGGGGGAAAGAGGAGAAGAGAGATAGCGATTTTGGGGTTTTTAAGATAGTTTTATTGTATAGAAGGGGAGACTTTAAGCTCACTTATAAAAATTAAAGATATAAGGAGATATTTTGAATCTTTGTGTTTATCAATATTTTCTTTAATTGCAATCAAATTGTGCTTCATTGTAATTTCTTTAATGTTTATCTATCACATCAAGTTTAGTATGTGATTATTTTTGGGAATTTGAGTCTAGAATAATTCGTCTATTGAAAGAAATTCTATGATCTTTCTTTTCTTATTTATCATTGTGGATTTAAGACAAATGAACTTTGTATCATTTTTTTATAATATTCTCATTTTGAATTTCCTTATCACATTTACTTTCATGGTTATGGGTAAATGTTTGTGAACCTTTTTTTTTCTTTTTGGTTAAAAGCATACTCAATTTTTCTCATTTATTGCATATCATTCAGAGGTAGTTGCCCCATTGCAATTGAATCAACTATTGGTGATGTTTGTTCTTCTATTTGGGAAATTTGAGTCATTTTTTGCATTAGGACAAATCTATCAACCAAAAATTTTTTGGCGACTCCATTGGGGACTACAAATGCAATAAATAACTAGTGTCCTTTTCTCCAAAAAAAATTAAGGTACCTTGCTGAGGATAGAGGTTGGAAACTCTATAGAAAGTAATGTACTAAGAAATATTCTATTCTAGGACCTGTGTTGATTTCATTTCCCACATAGCATTCTGGCATTAACTTCTTCCCAGCCATGGGGAAGTCATTTCAGTCCTCTCTCTTTCCCTATATACTCACTGTTGCTTGAAGTATCAAGGAAGTATTCTCCAAAATTTGATGGAGGAAGTTCTCAAGATGCTAAAAAACATATTTTGGCTTTCATAGTTGCTTGCAGTATTTTGGGGGTAAGTTGACCAAGAAGATATTTTTGTCAAGCTATTTATTGAATCTCTTATTAGACCTGCCACTGATTGGTTTTGTTATTTAGAAGATAATTGCAAAATGTTATTGATTGGAATTCATTATAGGATAAGTTTTTGGGAAGATATAAGGGCCCTGTGGATGAAACAACCTTATTAGGTCAATTTTTTAATATTCACAAGAAAAAAGATGAAAAAATTAGAGATTTTGTAGATAGGTTGCTTAGAAAGATTCCTACCCCCATTCGACCAAATAAACAATTACAGCTTTGCACTTTTACTTCTTCTTTACAATTAGATGTTCAGCTTTGTTTGAAAAGGTGTAAAATAAATGATATTGAAATTGCACAAGAAGAGGCTATCAAAATTGAGGATGATATAATTCAAAGTGGTCTATGGAAGACAAATCTATTTGGGTCGAGTGATGAAAATATTAAAAAGCCCATCTTATTGAAAAAAATCCCTCAGCCTATGGAGATTCAATACACATAACCTCCTATAGTTGAATATTGCAATCTCTTTGTTTTTTTACCCTGGACATTTTAATAAGAAAAGAGTGAACAAAGAAGAAATTAATTCTTATAAAAATGAAAGAATTGAAGCCTATTATTTGGTAGCACTCAAGATGAAAATAAAATCATCAACATCTTATGTTTTGATCATATGCAATCTAAGTATGAAACTTTTAGGCTTTCAGAGCAAGCTGATTCTAAAGTGAACCTACAAGAAGAGATCAAAAATGGTATTTTTCTTGAATCTTTCTATTTTAAAGATTTTGATACCAAATATTTTGCTACATATGGTATTGAAAATTATCAAGTAAATGAATGTGTTGGATTTCATATTGTTCATCACCCTAATCAGGGTCTCTATGAGTGTGAGAATGAATTTTTGTGTAAAGAGGAAGTTGTTATGACTGTATCACAAGACATGAGCATAGGTGGTGAGGTAAATCATAAAATTGTTAAATCAGATTTGAGGATATTTCAATTGGGAATAGTTTCATTGGAAAGGATCAAAATTCCCAATATAGTACATTTCTAGTTTCACAAGAATTTGATGACCAGTTTTTTGATTTACATGTTTCTATATCTGTTGACGAAAAAATAGAGCATATTCTCAAACATAGTGGAATGTGTGTTGTAGGTCAAAATTCAAAGTTTCAAAATGATGTAATCACTCAAATTTATGGTACCAAGAGGAGGGTTTCATCTGATGGTTTGTGTATGGGAGGTCTAATTCAAGGTATGCTTACTTCAAGTTGGTAAAAACAAGTGTGTCATTAGGTTATACTTGAGATCATCATGACAAATATCAAAGATATTATGTTGGGTGATATTGGTATGAGTTTCCAAATAGAACAGGTACACAATGAAGATTGGATTCTTGAAGACTAGATTATTGATAAAATATTTTTCCCCAAAGTCACTCTTTTCAGTTTAATCGAGTTAGTCACCAATCAACAATTAGTTGTATGCATGCTCCTCATCTATCCAACATTATTTCGTATAGGTTGTTATTTTTCCCAACCCGTGAATGGCTTTGCTTAAATAATGGGTTATATGGATGTAGGGTCCTTGGAACATGTACATAGTATAAATTTTGGTTATGTTGGTATCTTTGTTTTCCTTTTCTACTCTATCTTGTTTTGGCTTGTTTGGTTTTGGCTTGTGCCCAATTCCCCTCTACCCGTCTACAAGCAGTTCCCCATCCTTCTACTAACTCCACACCCAATGGACTTGGACTAGTTTTCACCAAAGCTTCTGGAGTTCTCTACATTTTCTTCAAAAATACATTCCCCAATTAGAGCCAATGTTACTTATGAAACTTTAAATATTAAATCCTAGGGCCTATATAAAAATCCTTTGATTTGTGCCTCCATTAAATCTCATGTTTATTCAAATCATGGTTCTAACAAATTTTGTAACTTATCGTGGCCCTACCAAGTTCCCTAACTTAGCTGCAAGGTTATAAAATTCAAGAATCACCCAACCATAACCTTCAAGGCGATATGCTATGTAGTCAGGATGTCAAAAGTTCACAAAACTCAAACTCTCGACTAATGGTTATTAAGTTATGCTTCTCCATGACCAGATGATTTCGTTGGGTGCACAAATTTGAAGGTATCAGTTCATCAAATAAGTTGCACAGTTCCTTTAAGGAATTTATTCTCAAATGCTTTAGAACATCAATTTGGAATATAACATGATCTTTAAAATCTTCTAAAAGGAAAGCTCTTAAATAAGGAAGTTTGTGAAATAGATTTTTGTAGTAGGTTTGCACATTTCTCTTGGCCAATAAAATGGTCACTTCTCGCCACCAAAATTAAAACAAGCCTGCATGCAAGGAAAGGTAACAACATTTTTCAATTCTAGAATTTTCTCAAGATAGTACTTCCTAGTGAGGTTATAGAATGGGAAGATGAACTCGTTCCTATCATGCAACCTGATTTGAATTGGCTAGAGGAAGAATAGTTCAGCATCATTTCTAAACTACATTCACTAACATGGAAAGAGAAGACCAACTATGCTAAGTATAACTAGGTGATCTTTGTTTTAGACAAAGAAGAACATGCTGAATTTTGTAATTTGGTCATGGAGATGCAGTTGGAATTGTTTAGGGTTCAGGCCCCTCGAGCAGTTTAGCAACATGCATGGAATTTCATGACACATAATGATAATGTCTTTTTCGAAGTTTTTTGTATCTCAAAGTCTTTTTACCTTCTAATCATTTTCAAGATGATTACTTTTGTAATGTAATAGTTTTGGTGTGCCTATATCTAGACCTCCAAATTAATAAAAAAGGGGGGAAGGAGGGGGGAAAGGGGAGAAGAGAGATAGAGATTTTCAGGTTTTTAAGACAATTTTATTGTACAGAAGGGGATACTTTGAGCTCAATTATAAACATTAAATAAATAAGGAGATATTTTGAATCTTTTTTTTTATTAGTATTTTCTTTAGTTACAATTGAATTGTGCTTTGTTGTAATTTCTTTAATGTTCATCTATCATAGCAAGCTGAGTATGTGATTATTTCTAGGAATTTCACTCTTGAATAATTAGTCTGTTGAAAGAAATTCTCTGATCTTTCTTTTCTTATTTCTCATTGTGGATTTAAGAAAAATGAGCCTTGTATCATTTATTTATAATATTCTCATTCTGAATTGGCTTATCACATTTACTTTCATGGTTATGGGTAAATGTTTGTGAACCTTTTCTGCTTTCTTGTTAAAAGCATACCTAGCTTTTCTCATTCATTGCATATCATTTGAAGGTAGCTACAGCTTGTAAAATAAGCAGAGAGCACTTGAAAATACCATTGCAAGTGACTCAATTATTGGTGATGTTTGTTCTTCTATTTGGGAAATTTGAATCATTTTTTGCATTAGGATAAATTTGTCAACCAACACATCACACAGCCCACCGCATCTTCCTATTACCTTTGACCCTGTAGCCAAATCTAGTCATCCTCCTTCCTTTTTTCTCCATCCACTGGCTAGCGATCCCCCCTACACCAGCATCGTCCTTTGTCCTCTAGCCAACAATCGTTCATCCCACCATCCACTAGTGGGATTTAAAACCTTGAAAATAGTTTCGCTACTACTTGCAACTTGTCATTCCACTATGGGGTCTTCCCTGTTACACCCCACCCTAGATTCCTAAATTATTTTTCACTTTATTGTAATTATTATGATGAATCATGAGATTTTTAAATTCTTTTATATTGCAATAAAATTATGCAATGATGTGTTTATGCTTTCATGGGATTATGATATTATGTGATAAATTGGATGAAATGTTATGAAAGGAATATTTTTTCTTTTAAAGAAAATTTTGTTGAGAATGTAATGTTGATTCTAACTACCATTGTTTTCCTGAGTGATCATGCAAGAAAACTAAGCACCTCCAAGAGAAAGAGGGCAAGTATCACCCAAGAGGAGGGAGACATTGAGGATTCTCCAATTATGCCATTTGAGCAAGCTATGGTCATGTAATGATTGGTAAACCCAAAAGTGTCTAGGGATGTCTTTAGTGTGCTTTGAGACCTGTAAGTCAACCTAAGGAAGTTGGTTCATGTTCACCCTTTTCGTTTGGTGTGGCTATTCCATTCTTTATATATATATATATGAATATGAATATGTATATTCAAATATGTATTAAGTAGGATAATGCAACACTATTATTGATGGTTACCAATATTAAAAAGGAAAATGGATGTTGATAATCTTGATCATCATTGGGTTGATTATGTGGAGGAAATTATGCCAATATCTCAACGTAATGATCAACATCATCAACCATGCATATGCCATTATTACTTTTGAATATGAATATTCTTACATAATTTATGATATTTTGAGATGGCTATACTAGCTGAGGGATTATGTTTTGATCAACCTTTTATTTATAAAAGACAATATGGGTTTTTTGGGCTCGACTCAAAAAAGAGGAGCTCATTGGGTTATAGATATGTTTGTGTGGCTAAAATTCTAATGTTTATAGATGTCAATGGAAGTCATGCCTTGCTCAACTCTCTTAGAGGGGCATGCTTAAATTGCCAACAATAAGCATGATGGGTCACAGCTTAATGTGAGGAAGGTGGAATGAAATTGAATCTTTTGGTATCTTAAATTTACCCTACATGAAATTGTGGTTCTCTCCACATCATGTTTATGAGAAAATTATTTTTGGAACTGATTATTTCCCTTAACCTTATCAAATCATTCTGAAGTGACGGGGGGGGAAAGGATAGCAACCTCTTTGCAACGGTTGGAGCTCATTTTCTAAATGAAGTTTATAAATAAACTACTTGGACATGTTATTGGGGGTTGGATGGAAGGAGCAACAAAACCAATAAAGAATGAGAAGTGTTATTTAAGAAATACTCTGCTCTAGAAGATCAACGAAGATGGAAAATATGTAGAAAAGCTTGATAGGAGGAATGGAAGGGGTAGTAACCACATGTCCCCATGGGGCTGCTTAGCTTAATTTTGCTAGCAGCCACTGCTCAACTTAATCAGGAGTTATTTGTGGACCTGATGGCCCCATGAATGCTTAATTTTTCTGCTTATTTTTAAGCGGTGAGTTTAAATTTGTATTAATAGTATTAATAATAATTTGTACAATAAAAAATTAGAAAAATAAAAATGAAATCAAATATTAAAAAGATGGAAAGAAATTTGTGGAGCCACGTGGATTTTTAGCAATATGCAGTTGCTGGTTATTTCTAGGCCCCCCTCTTCTTCCACAACTTATTTTCAATTCCTAAACATTAGCTGCTCCATTAAAATAGGAAAAGATTCCAAATTATCCTTTCCCAACAGTAGAATTTATGCATGGGAACACCCCTGCTGGTTAAATTTAAGCAGTAAATGGAGTTAAGCAGCTGCATGGGGACATGAGGTAAGAGTGCTTGCAGGGAGAGAATTTGGAGGTTATGGCTAAATGGAAGGGAATAGGGAAGACCATCTCTTGGCTCACAAGAAGGATACGAGAGGAGAGTTGTAGAAAATGCAAATAATGAACAAATGAAAAGTCATTAGAAACTTTCCAGATTCTCTCGGCCTATGTATGCAAAGATGCACTAGTAGAATTGCTAGAAAAGGCTAGTATCATTCACATGATGCTTGGAATTTTCCTAGAAAATTACCCCAATGAAATTTTTCCTCGTAGACTTGCATGCAATTTGTGGGGACATAATCAAGACATGTGAAATGTCAGCAATTTTCTTGGAAGAGATGTTAAGAATTCATTGCTTATGTTTTGGAAACTTCAAAGAAAATGCAAAGAAACAAAGTTGAGAGGAGATCTATAAGGAGCAAGAGTAGTTCGCCATATCATGCCAAGTTTGAATACAGGCATGCTATTTTTCTTGAATTTGTTGGAGTCTTTTCCATGTTAATTTAAGATTGCAAATGGCTTACCAAATCTAGTTATAATGTTTGCAAGACTTTATTATATGAAAGAGTGTTGATGAATTGCTAAATCCCAGTATAATTCATTCATGTCTTATTCATTTGGAAGGCTTCATGTGGTTAATAAAACCAACTATGTTGCAACTTAGGCTATACTCATGTCATGCAAGCTTGTTAATGCTTTTAGTTTAATCTACCACACTAAATTAGTTCAGTTTCAAGATTCCTTGAGGAAAATAATTGGTTCTGTTATTATACCTCAAAGGTAATCCACTATAACATAAAGCTTATAGAGCTATGCATTAAATTTGAGAGTACAAAGTGACAAGGAGCATCCATCCTAGTTAAGAATCTAGATAATGTTGAGAATGTTTATAGATTCAAGAGTTAGACTTACCACATTCCTATATTGGATGTGTTGTGAATTGCTTGGTCTCTTGGAAAAGATGCTCAATCTTGTCTTGAATGGTTCTAAGGCCTCGTATTTTATTGGAAACCACCGAGCAAGAGGGGATATTATGTGTATGAAGTATTTATTATACTTACTTTCAGACGAGTCTAGATAAATACTAGTGTTGGTAGGGGGATGCCAAAAATACTAATCTTTGAGGGTAGATACTCTCTTTATTCATTGTACAAGTTATACCTTGAACTAGTGGTAGTTGCCAAGACCCAATAGTTACAACAAGTAGCACAAGCTGCTCAAGGAAAAGTATAAGATTATGGCAACTAGGTCAAACTATGACTAGGAAGTCAAGTGATATTGAGTTAAATTCTTCTTTATGTTTATCCATTGGATTGACAAGTTTGAGTCATATTTGGTCAGTATCTTCTAAATGACCATGTGTTTATCTTGATAATGGAATATTGTTATCAATATTGTAAGGAAGCCTAAGAATAGGTGATAAGGTAAATCCTTTTGATTTTGGTTAGGGTTGGAATTAGAGGCAGTAGCCTAGAACTAAGAGGGTTCTCGAATTATCCCTTTGTTGAAGGGTAGGGCCACTTTTGGTTAGGAAGCTATGTGGGGAACTACTTAATTCCATGGTTGGAGGTAAAGCACCTAGCTGATGCTATCCCTCTTGTAGATGACATGTTGAGTCTTAGAAGACTGAAAGAATATAGATGTGGGATCTCTGACCTTAATCTTGTAAGTTATTTTTTTAGCTTGAATAGATGTAATAATTTAATTGATATACAAAAGTGGTAGATATTTGTTCTTTTTAGTTAGAAAAGATAGTGTAAAATAATTTGTTATATCTTTATGGAAATAGTTAAGTAGGAACATGTTCCATATTTAAAAAAAATTGTACCTCTTTTCATCTATACTTTTAGTTATTTATTGGGTATAAGATCTATAAGGTAACTTTCCTTTGAATTATCTGTTTCACTTAGAGTTGAATCGTCTACGTTGGAATCATCAAGGTGTTGTGATAATAATTCAAGTAGTCTAAAACCTGAACCTTGTCCCTCTATGAGTAGGGGTGCATACTTTTGTACCACATCAATTTCCTCATGAGAAGACACTTTTGATAGGGAACCACACTCATATTCCTTAGAATCAGTTTCATGATCATCACTAGCTTGTAACTGCAAGATTCTTTCAACCACCTTATGAGTCATCTCTTCTTTTGTATCCTCTTTATAACCCAACCCAGTCTTGTCTTTTGGATTGATTAAGAGTGGTTGAATGGGTTCTACAATTACTTCTTTCCTTTTTCCTACAAGACCTTTTCCCTCATATCCCATCTTTTCAAAAATAGTGAAACCTTTTCCATATTGTGTTGTTTGTACATTTGCACTTACTGCTTGTGATTCTTCTTCATCCTTATAAAGCTAGTTTAGAATATCATTGTCTTCTGCTTCATCAAACCTAGTGCTTTCTTTTATAAACCAACCATCAAATTTGGTAATTGGTTGTGATGTCTGTTGTGTTGATGTTGAAGGTTGCCCATAGGACTTTGGAGAAGAGAACTGTGAAAGACATATTGATATCTCAATGAAATATTCACTGACACCTTTATCTTTGACTTGGAATTTTTCATCAAATTATTTTGAAAAGGAATTCAATTGGGCTTCATGATTTGAGGAAGTGGAGGAAGAAACGTCTTCTTTCTTCTCAGACTGTTTTGACATGGAATTGGATTGACCTTCATGATTTGAGGAGATGACCAACATATTGGATGAGGAACTTGATTGGTTCTAATCATTGGAATGGATGGAAATGGAAGCTTCTTTGTTATGAGGCACAAAAACATCTTGGATAGATTTTAGGGTATTGCAATACTAAGGACTATTTGAATTAGCCAAAATGGTGATTTCTTAGCCACCACAAGGAAATTTCAAGCATTAATTGTAGGTTGACAAAATCTCTTGCATTTCATGGATCCATGGGTGACCCAATAGTATGTTATAGGTCAAATCATTTTCTAAGACTTTTCAGATTACATATTTCTAAATTGGTCCTACTTGAATTGGTAAGACAATCAATCCCTGTGAAGATCTTTCCTCATCATCATATGATTTTATTGTAATCATTTTCTTTGAATCAATTGCATTCTTAGAATATCTTAAGGCACGAACAAGCTTTAAAGTACATATATTCAGGTCGACTCCTCCATCTATTAGGACGCATTTGACATGATGTTTATGAATTAGGACTTCAATATGAAGAGCAGCATTGTGGGGATAAGAAATAGATGCGTCATAATTTTCTGAAAAGGGTAGGCAATGTGGCATAGTCAAATGTCCCATCATGGCTTCAAATTTACAAACTTCAAATTTTTTTGGTACGGTTGTGTCCACTAGGGCTTTTTCCAAAATCTATTTGTGGGCGGGTGAAATATGGAGCAATTCAAATATTGATATTTCTATAGGGATCTTTTGTAACCGGTCCACTATGTTGTATTGATTGGATGAGGCAGCGGGTGTTTTAAATGAACTTCCTTTTAAGACATATTTGGATTATGCTCTCGTTGTTGAATTTATAGGTATGTTGTCTTGTTTCCCATTGATTTTAATGAAATTGATTTGAGTATCATTTGCAGCCATATTGAGTTTGATGTCATTGATTTTATTTTCAAGGATAATGATATCTTGTTCTTGTTTGATTGGAGTGTCATATATTGCACTATTAGCTGCAATAATGTCTTGATGGTCATTTGTTTCAATGGTATTCATTTCATCTTCTAATACTAAGATATGATTTATGATAGTATCATGGACATAGTTTGTGTTCATTCCCTTACTGTTTGTTGTAGAATACTCCCCTTTTTCATAATTCGGTAAAGGATTTTTAAATGCTTTGTGATCGACGTTTGTTTGGAGTCCCTCTATTCATATGATCTTGTTATCTATCAAATCTTGTATTTTATGTTTCAATTGCATGCAACTATTTTTTTGATGGCCTTTGCATCGATGAAATTCACAGTAATAGGTATCATTCCACCATGGTGATTTTACTTTTGGTTCAAAGCCTCGAGTGTTGGATGAGGTTAATTTCAAGAAGTTCCCTCGATGTAAATTCATGTTATTGACCCAAAGGCATAATATTTTTGTGGTTTGATTGTGTTTGATATGGTGGAGGTTTGGATGTGGTGTTACTTTTATTGTGGCCATTTTGATTATTGGGTGGGTTGAAATTTTGATTAGTGCCTTGATTGATGTTTTGATCGGTCTTGGTTGTGGTTCCTAATAGATTAAAGGCTGGTTTAGCATTATGTGTTTCGGTAGCACCATCATTGGAATTCTTGTTCCTTGTCCAAAATTTGGGTTTCTCATTGTTGTGATCGTTAGAATAGCTAGCGTTGTTTGATCCTTCATTATGAATTTTTAGTACCCCTCTTTTGACTAAGGCTTCTTCAATTTTAACACCATTTTCTACCATCTTCTCAAAGCTAGGGGAACATTGTAATTGCAGTCTATAGCTCATTTCAATATTAAGGTTATTAATGAAAATATCCATTTTTTTTGTTTAGGTATGGGGTGATTGTATCGAGTGAATAACCTTGTCCACCTTTGAAAGAATATGAGAAAAGATTCTCCTTGTTTTTGTTTGGTATTATAAAGATCCTTCATGGCTATCTCATGTGCATTATATGAATATTGTGTGATGAATTTGTTGACAAGTTCTTGAAAGGATTTTATGCTCGGTTATATTTTTTAAAACCATTCCATACAATGGCCTCCCAAGATATGAGGAAAAAGCCTTATCAAATATGTGTCCTCATGAGAAAACTCAGGACTCATGGTTCAAAATTCCTCCACATGGTCTATGGGGTCATATTTTCTATTGTATTTGTTGTATTTTGCTAAGTCACAATTTGGGGGAAATGGTATCATGTTTAACCTTCTATCAAAGGGAAAGGGACAAATATCTTGTAAGAAGTACCTTTTTGGAGTCCCTCCTTGCATGTCTTGCAATTGTTGTTGAAGGTTCTACATTTGATGTGTTAGGGAAGCCATTTGATCCATAGTGGATGTTTCAATTTCAGTTTTCTTTGGGGTTCCTTTCAATTTATTGACATAAAAATCACTTGGTAATTTGACCCCTTGGTTTACTAACATTAGAAGGTATTTTTCCCCATCTTTTTCAAAGATTCTTTCTAGTAATTTATGAAATTTGGGATCTTGTTTGCTTGTTCTATTTCCTCCTCTGTTATATCTTCTGTTTCATTTTAAGAAATCTTGTGAAAGGGATTTTCTTCTAGTTCACCCATGGTACCTTGAGGTTCAATTTATTTATCCTTAAGTTTTTACTTTTGGGACCTTGTTAAAATGGGCATGCAAGTGACGAAGGTTTGCTAGAATTTTTATCATTATTTAAGATTTCCAAAGGAATACCTAGGTTGAATAGAATGATGAATTCTATTGATGTAACCAAGGTGATAAAACTTGATGTAAAGTGTATTTTTTCGAGATGAAGGATGATAATCCTAATGGGGAAACTCAACTTGATGATCAAATTTTGGGTTTTTGATGATTGGGAACTTTTAGATGTTTGATCAAATTTTAGGTAAAGGATTTCACTTAGAGAAGTCAATTTTAACAAGTTTAGAATCTAAGGAACTTAAGGAATAATTCTAAACTTGAGAAGATTCTACAATTTTGGTTCCAATTGTGAAATGAGGAACACATTTCCTCCTTAGATGAGATGTTCAAATATTTGGAAAAGTATTGGATTTTGGAAATAGTAAAATGAATACAAGTTGGGGTTATTCTTTGAAGCTTTCATGTACAAATTGAAAAGAAATCTATCTCTAAATTTGTAGAGTGTTGAGAGACATTTTTTATGAGCTTTTGGACTAAGAGCTATGGACTTTGGTTTTCAAATTTTAATCTTTTGTGAAATCATTGGATAAAGAACATGTTTAGCCTCTATTATTCCTAAGGAATGATTTTGAATTGGAAATTTTTTCTAAATCTGGTTTCAAAATGTCAGATAGGAGTCAAATTTAGCTCTCTGGTTATGAATTTTGGTGAATGCATTGTAACAATCAGTGTATGCACTAAAAGGTAGATGTGTTATAGCATGGTTTGGATGCACCAGAGAAAGGTTTGAATATGTTGTATAATCAGGTATAAGCACCACAAAATAGATTAGATGCAGTAAAGTTTTAGATGTATGCGTTGTGGAATAGCTCGAATGGATCAAAGTTTAAGGTGTATGTGCTACAGAATTTGGTAAATGTGCCACAAAAAGTAGTGCATGCACTGATAAAAGATGTGAATGCGCTATAACAGTGAGTGAGTGCAGTGGAAAAAGTAGTGAATGCTCTATAATAGATGATATATGCACTGGAAAAAGTAGTGAATGCGATACAAAAAATAATGAATGCATTGAACCAGATAATGTAACAATTTATTGCTAGTTTATTTCATTTTTCTAGTTTTTTGGTTAGAGAATGGTTTGTTTCAAGTGATGTGTTATGAGTCACAGTTTTGCACTTTTATAGTGTGTAAGGTTTTGTTTCAAGTTTTTTTTTAGAACACTTTGAAAAACACAATCAAGCAATGTACACTCCTATGGCTATGAAAGACTGTATTCTTTTGGATTTCACACAGGTTTTATTGCAACCACACTTATTCTTAGCAAATTAATTCAAAATCTTGGCCACATGGGCTCCCCCTTACAGTTCACTCACTTCTCAAGTCAACCAAGCTTCTAGCCCCCATAAAACTCCCATGGCAGGTTGATCATCTCTACTAAAAACTATGAGAATTTGGATGCCTTTGCAATGACCATTGCTACACCAAAGAATAGATTAAGGTTTTTAGTAAGGACTTTCCATTTATGGGGGTTGATCCATGCGGTTAGAGACCATTGTTTCCCTTCTTGTCAAAACCAACCTCATGACACTGACCTTTCTTCCAATACCCACACTTATATATGAGCTATAAATGCACTTGAATTTAGCGTGTTATTGGTTGGGTCATTCCCTTGGGTGATTACCTTTTCCCACAAGGTAGGTCCTCTAGGATATAAAAAAGAAAAGAAGTATACCCATAGTTCAATCAATATTTATTTCACATGAATAGAGAACCCACGTTGTATACTCCACTCACATTTGCAGATAAACAAGAATGGGTATGGCTTTTTGGTCACCTAGTTAAGGGGAGAGCATATGCCTACCATTCAGTACACATAATAGATAATGAAAATGTATGGGTCTAGCTTTTTGGTCACCCAGTTAAGGGGAGACCATATGCCTACCATTCAATACCTACAACAGACATGGTGTTCATTCCTTTCTAATTATTCTAGATTCCTAATTTAACCATAAAATAAATAAATAACTCTAACACCTACATCAATTTTATCATTAGTTTGTAATAAATGCTTCTTTGACAGCGTTCTAGAGTTTCAGCAAAGTCTTTGACAATGTTTATAAAGCCTGGACAATAGAAAAACATTCATTAGTTTTCAGACTTGGAAGAAATTTGTAGAGAAAAACCAATGCGCCATTATAGTAAGTTGATGCACCAAAAGGTTAATGAACTACATAAATAAATCAATGTTCCACAGAAAACATGAAATGTGCTACAAAAAGTTATAAATGTGTTTTAGAAACCCCCTGATGTGCCAAAGAATGGCATAGATGTGCTGAAGAAATCCTTCATTGTGTTGGAACAGTTAGTTAATGCACCAGAGAATCTTTCATATGTGTTGGAGGAATCAATGATTGTACCAGAGAAACTCATGTCTGAGCCTATAAAATATACTTTCCATAAAATATCAAAATAATAGGGGATAGGCCCCATGGTGGGCACCAATTTATGTGTGTAAGAAAATATGCGAATTAAACTAATCAATAACAGACAACAGATGCATTGAATCTCATCTAGGTAGGACCCCCACTCTTGGTTGATAAATAATTGTATTGATGAAGAAAAGTCTATTCTAGACAAGTTCTATAAATTAAAAGTCTCACATGTCTACAGGGAAGCTAACAATATGGCAGATTACTTTGTGAATGAAGGGGTAAAGAGGCAAGGATTGAAGATGTGGTAGAATTTTAGGGACTTGAGAGGTGAAGTCAGGGCCTTACAAGATTATGATGTTATACATGGGAAAGAGGAAAATACATTTAATGATTAAATGGAAAAGGGTTAAGTACATCGAAATCAAGATATTTGATGGGGCTGTGTCATATTACTTATCTAGGAAGAAAAAGTGGCACACATTGTGGGTTCATTGGAATGGTTGAGTAAATTTGCAATAGGTGCTCAACACTGGTAGAGTCTGTAGTAAGGTGCAAACGAAAGTGGGGGGGATAAGAAAAGAGTTGAGCCAAATAGCTACGAGGTGCACATGAGGAATGATAAGGTCTAGAAGCAGGTTGTAAGAGGTGGTCTAGTTCCATTTCTGGAAAAAATTCATGGTCCTGATACTATGGCCACAGACTATTTTGAGAAGAACTAGAACAATGGTGAAATAATCCTCTTTGGGAGAAAGGTGAAACTAGATGAGAAAATTATAGGGGAGATGACAGGAATGTCCACTGAGGGTGTGAAGTTTTATCGCGATAGAAGGTTTTCTGATGAGGTGGTAATCAAATTCCCTAAGAAGGAAAAGGAGAAAATGAAACTTGTCAAAATTTTCAATAGCTATTTCGAAGTTGACACCATCATGGCATTATGGAGAAAAGTGCTTCGTGTTATAATGGAGTATATTACCCTGGATAGGAGATTCACCAAAGTTTATGGTCATCACTTTTCCATTCCTAATCACATCTACCATAAGGTACGGATTTCTCTGCCTCATTATCTATTTTGTTCGTTGAGTAATAGCCTTGAAGACCACAAGAAAAATTCCAGGAGATACCCTATTCTTCATCCTGGTCTTATTAGGTTAATATAAGAACACTATCAAAGCCTTCTATCTTTATCCAAACCCATTGCCTCCACGGTGTCTGAGGACTATGACACAGATAGTGGGGGTTAGGAGAATCAGCCTTACCAAGAGAGAATTGTTGAATCCCACCCATCCTCTGAGCTATCTAGTAAGAAAACCCAACCTAGAAAACCCTAGCTTGCCAAAGTTAACCCTAAGGCCTACCCTAATTGACCAGTCCCCTTAAAGAATCCTGCTCTCAAGGGCTCCCCTGCCAATAAGTTGGTTTCCTACTCTGCGGACTCTCTAGAGGACAAAGCTGAGAACCCTAAAGTTAGTAGAAATTTTGTGCCCTCCCCTCCTACCTCTTTTAGAGTTGATGGTACTAGTTTTCCTAGCTCCCCCAACCTAGATGATGTTAACCTCATTTTAGACCGGGTTCAGTCTGGCAATATTCTTACCTCTACAAGGAATGGCATTGGTGACATTTTTCAGGGTTTTGAAATGGACCTATCAAGAAATTAATGATCTTAATCAAAGAAATAGGGTTATGAATAGAAAGTCAAAGGAACTGACTGAAGTTGGCCGCTCTTAGCAATGAAGAAGGAAAATGGAAAAATAACAATACTAGAATGGGAAAAGGTGACACTGAGGAAAAGTATTAGATTCTGGAAGCTGAAATTGTCAAAATAAAAAATAACATGAAAACTATTGTGGAACAAAACCATAAAATGGCTAGGTACAATGCAATGTTTGAAAATTTGGAAAAGTCACAACAAGGCTTGTTGGTTGTTGACTTGGAAGAGGACAAGGATAAAATAAAGAACGAGGACCAAGGTATATCAAAAAGGACCCATGCCAACCTTAAAAGGAAAGGGCCTCCTAGAATTCAATAAAGTGACTCCTTAAAGACATTCCATATTCATGTATTCTTAAATGTCCATGGTAATTGTGCTCTCAGATCTTAATTATGCACTAAATTACTGGGACTTCACCTAAGAAATGAGTAGCCTCTAAGCTAGAATGCAAAAACTATGTCTACACCCACATGATTTAATGATTCAGCCAAATGATATGATGATATGACATGATGAATGAGTTATTGTATATAGAATAATATGAAAATGATGCAACGCATAATTAAACTAATGGAGATGATATGGAAATGATTCTAAATGCTTAATTTAAATAAACTAAGAAACATCTAAAGGAGCCGTGATTCTAATCTAATTGCTAAACTATTCTAAATTATAAATCAAAATGTAATTAAGCTCTCAAATGCTTAGATGAATTCTGTAGAGTAATTGTAGGCTATGTTCTCTTAGGAAAAAGCTGTAAATGAGCCTCTATTTATAGATTTCACCAAGGCATCAGGTGAGTTGGCAGCAATGGATGATCAAAGTTTGGAGAGATCGACGGTGAGAAATGAGGAGGTTAGAGAGAATTAAGGAAATTGTACTGTTTAGTAGAACAATATTTCCAAGTGTAGAAAAGAATCAATCAGAGGAAAAAGCCATGTGTCCTTGAGTTGGTTAAAATTGTTGAGAGTAAATATCCATTTTAGAAATTAGGAATAATTCTTTTCATGTGACACGTGGTGAGTTGGAAGATGAGGTGGAAGGAGGTTAGGAGAATATGGAGAAATGTGACAAAATCTGAATTTAGGAATTCAAATTTAATGAGAGAGAACTAATCAAATAAAACAAATTAGTTAAACTTGTTCATTTTAATTAAATCATGAAGAAAGTGGTTTAGATAAGAGGAATTAAGAAATATGAACTATCTAAATAAGTTTTACAATTTATTTATATAGTAGAGGAAATAAATATTTTATTAATTAAATAAACGATATTTAATTAATATTCTCTAGACCAATTTTGGATGAATACAGTTCTTGTAACAAGAATTGTTTTCAATATTTTAAATTCTAAAATTTTGAGGTTTTCAATCATTTGTCATTTTCTTGCGATTCTTAAGTATTTTTCTAATAGTTCTTTTATATTTTCTCTATTTTGTCTATAATATTTAGTGCCAAATAATGTAGCTTGAATTTTGAATTGAAATTCTATTTGTTCAATAGATTGCTTGTGTTGTATCAATATGTTTTATGATATTGTTTTTTTCAGCTCCACAAAGCAAACTGTTCATTATCATATTTTACCTCTTCTATTCTTCATATTTTAAAGTTTTATTTAATGTGAACTTTCGATCATTTGTCATTTTCCTATGATTCTTAAGTGTTTTCCTAATAGCTCTTTTACAATTTCCCTATTTTTCTATAATATTTAGTACTTTCTTAGATCTTCAATTGACAAGCCAACTGTTGCATAGATTGCTTGGTTCAATATGTTTTATAATATTCTATTTTTTAGTATCCCATAACAAACTATTCATTATCATTAAAATGTATGATGTACCTTCAATCTATGGTGAAATATATGATAGCTAATCTCTAAAATGTTTATCTTCTATGGGATTTTTCATTACAAGATCTTTGATGTTCATTTGAGGATCAACATACAATATTAAAGATTTCATTTTTAGTAAGGTGTCAATAAGGTTATTCTTTTATCATTTCTATAACAGGTTTATTTGATGTTGTATTTTTCTTGTTGTACATGCAAAGTCTTAATGCTTAATTTATCTGAATTTCACATATAATTTGACCTAAAATCTAAAATTTAACAACCATTATCCTATCATAATGACAAATGGTCTAGATCAATCCTCTATTTAGTCATTTTTATGTCTTGGATTGATTGCAAGTGAGAATATTCTCTCTTGATAGTCCATCCTATGATCTTGTCCTAATTTAGACCTATTTTTTTGTCTCTCGAGTTGAATATTCCTCCATATTTAAAAGTTCTAAATTTATTGTTGTTTTTTTATCATCTATCATTTTTCTATGGTTCTTAAGTGTTTTCCTAATAGTTATTTTGAAATTTCCCTATTTGTCTATAATATTTAGTGCCAAATAATGTAGCTCTTTTCTGTCTCTCGAGTTGAATATTTCTCCATACTTAAAAGTTCCATTTAATGTTGGTTTTTGATCCTCTATCATTTTCCTTTAATTCTTAAGTGTTTTTCTGATTCTTAAGTGTTTTTCTAATAGTTCTTTTAGAGTTTCACTATTTTGTCTATAATATTTAGTTCCAAATAATGTAGCTTGAATTTTTAATTGACAAGCCAGTTGTTTCATAGATTTCTTGTGTTGTACCAATATGTTTTACGATATTCTCTTTTGCAGCTCCACAAAGGAGATTGTTCATTATCGTAGTTTACCTCTTCTATTCTCAATATTTTAAAGTTCTATTTAATGTGGGTTTTCGATCATCTGTCATTTTCCTATGATTTTCAAGTGTTTTCCTAATAGCTATTTTAAAATTTCCCTATTTATCTATAATATTTTGTACCAAATAATGTAGCTCAGATCTTCAATTGACAATCCAATTGTTACATAGATTGCTTGTTTCAATATATTTCATGATATTACTTTTTTAGAATCCCATAATAGACTATTCATTATCATTAAAATGTATGATGTACCTTCAAATCTATAGTGAAATATATCATAGATACTATCTAAAATGTTTATCTTCTATGATATTTTTCATTACAAGATCTTTGATCTTCATTTGTGGATCAACATACAATATTGAAGATTTCATTTTTTTGTAAGGTTTACTATTTCATGATTTTTAATGTCAATAAGGTATATTCATTTATCATTTCTATAGTGGGTATATGTGATGTTGTATTTTTCTTGTTGTAAATACAATGTCTTAATGCTTAATTTATCTTATTTCCACATATAATTTGACCTAAAATCTAAAATTTAATAACCACTATCCTATCATAATGACAAATGGTATAGATCAATGCTCTATTATGTCATTTCTATCTCTTACATTGATTGCAAGTGAGAATAATTCCTCTTGATAGTCCATCCTATGATCTTTTCCCAATTTAAACCACTTTCCTATCTCTCAAGTTTAACATTTCTCCATGTTTAAAAGTTTTATTTAATGTTATTTTTCAATCGTCTAACATTTTCCTGTGGTTCTTAAGTGTTTTCCTAGATTGATTGCAAGTGAGAATGCATCCTCTTGATAGTCCATCCTATGATCTTGTCCTAATTTAAAACTCTTTTCTATCTCTCGAGTTGAATATTTCTCCATATTAAAATGTTCTATTTAATGTTTGTTTTCAATTATCTTTCATTTTCATGTGGTTCTTAAGTGTTTTCCTAATAGTTCTTTTAAAATTTCCCTATTTGTCTATAATATTTAGTGCCAAATAATATTCTTTTACTCCTTTGTCTCCTACATGTAAGAAATTCCACAAACATGATAAATCAATGCATTCTTTCTGTGCATACCATCGAGTTCCTAGCCATTCAACTAGTGAATGTAAGGCCTCAAAGGATAAAATACAACATCTTCATGATTCAGGTTTCATCACCCTTCCATTTTTTGTTGCACTACCTCTTCTTCAAATGGCAAGTGATATTGAGGCTTTCCTTTATCCTGTGTGTTCTAAACATCTTACATGGTTATCCTCCCTTGTATGTTGGGGGCAATGATAACTTTTTTTGGAGATGTTCATCCTTCTTAAGAACCCCCTTCTCTTCTCCATGTCTTTCAAATGCAACATCCATTGAGTGGACTTTCTTTCACTTCAATGGTTCCCAAGGGATTCCCTTTGAATTTTTTTAATCTTAAATGAATTCTATCATGTCTAGCTTGGGGGCAACCTAACTATACATTTATTTTCAAATAGCATTACCCTTGAGTGGACCCATCTCCTTTTGAAGGGTTCCTAATGGATCCCTTTGAAACTCTTCCAACTTGTCAATGGTCTGTGTGACTATCTACTTATTTACCTGCATGGCTACTTTGTTTTCGGACATGCTTTATCTATGGGTAAACATGTGTGTTTTACAAGTGTTGTTGTAAAGCCTATTTCCAATTTGACTCTACAGAGTCTCCTCCTTTGGGTTTCCCCCATGAAAGAGGTCTTGGGGGATTCCTCCTTGTAGGTCTACAAGCCTATAAGGCTCTTTCTTCATTGGGTTTTGTTCACATGAGAGATCTTGAGGAATACCTTCTTATACGTCTGTGGGCTTATAAGGCGCTTACTTCTTTGGGTTTCCTCCATGTGAGATATTTTGGCAGACACATCCTTGTAGGTATGTGGGCCTGTAAGGCACTTTGATTTTGGTTTCCTTCATGTGAGAGATCTTGGGGGATACCTTCTTGCATTTCAATGCTTAAACAACTATCTCTAAGCATGTTTGTCACTTGTCCTGACCTTTTTTTGGTGGTAATGGCCTAGGAAGCCTTGTAACAGTTGGAGAAGCTTCTTTTCTCTCCTTAAATGCTATCCTTTCAATTCATTTGGTGGGCTAGCTTCATTCCAAATTCTAGCTTCACTCTATCATCTTGGCTTCTCTCTTTTCCCTCTTTACTTTCTTGCTTACACATCTCCCTTATTTATTTCAATAGCTCCAAACTTTCACATTCTTACAAGATTCGGAAGCTTTTCTCTCCCTCTTTGTAGCTCTCTTGGCTCTCATAGCCCTCTCTATGTTTTTTTTTACTCTCTCCATTTGGTTTCCTTAAGCCTTGTAGCTCTATCTCCTTCACTTCATGCTTCAAGCATCCTAGGATTCCATATCCTCTATCTATTACATCCTTACTTCATGATATAGGTTCTCCTGCTTAAGCAGGCATTGCTTTTATTAGCTACATTTTGTGATATGATTTCTCCTCATCGAACGGGTGTTGCAGATCCCTCTACAACTCATAATGAGCCTTAAAATTTAATCGATTCATCATTTTTCAATAGTTTCTATCTGTAGCTCCTTAAAGCTCCTGAAGTGCTCCTTAAAGCTCTTGAAGTGCTCCTAAGAGCTCGTAAAGTGCTCCTGAGAGCTCCTTAAGGCTCTTGAAGCTTCTAAAAGCTCCTAAAGGCTCCATAATAGCTCTAGAATAGTTCCAAAATAGCTTTAGATAGGTTCAAATTGATCCTTAAATCTTAGAACTGCTTTTAGATTTATTTTTCTTCTTCTTTTGAGTGGATTGAGTAAAATGAATGAACTTTAAGTTGAATAAGAGTAAAATAATAAAGTAAATACCTAATTTTATCTTATTTTTCCATGTAACCATCATGCATGAGTTTTAGTTCACTTTCTCCATGTTGCATGCAAAGAATTTTTCAACTTATGAGAGCTGCAACCTAATCTTTTACATTAAATACCAACTCAAATTTTTTCATCATTATTTTTATGCACTAACCAATCATCCATAATGCCAAAATATCTACTACACGTTTTTAGACTAGAAACTTACATATAAAATTGCATGCTTACAATCTAAGAGAAGAGGAAATAGCATGTGCAAAGAACTTATTTGCAAAAATCAATTCTACCCTAACCTACTCTAGTTAATGATGTATTGAGGTTACACATAACCATTAACTGGTTCTGAAAAATATCTTCCCTTTCTCAAAGTATGTTTTCATGCATTCAATTTTCTGAGATAAGAGAATGAAAAGAAGATGAAAAAAAATTGAAACTCAATTCTTCACCTTCCTTTTTAGTGGAAACCTTCTTCATGATTTCTGATTCTAGCAAACACATTAGGTGATTGGAGAGATCTTGTAATCCTTCCTTCTGATCTATTGCATGCATGACTAGAGACAACTCCTTTTTCTTCAAATCTCTAATTGGGCAGCCCTCCTTTGACTTCAAAAATATTATTGGGAAGCCATTTTGGATTTTGAAGGTTTTGAAATATGTCTCTTCCTTGCAAGCTTTTGTAATGAAGATAAGATCTTTTCATTGTATTCTGCATCTCTTGCAAACAATAATCCATCAATTATTTCCTTAAAGAAATAGCCTTTGCTAGGATTTGGAGTGATGGCCCTCCAACTAAGGATATTTTGAAATAGATAGGGGGATTTCTCTTTAGAGCTGGTATTTTGGGGGGGTTTTGAGAGATGAATCTTTCTTGAGAAACTTCTAAATCTAAAAGGCATCCAAAATAATTTGCTCCCTTCCCTAATGACACCTATGCTAGGAAACGATGCAAAAAATGATGGGGTCATTGTAATCCTCATCATTTAATTTATCAATCCAAGGTGATGTCCATGGCTATATGCAAGAGAGAAAGTAGAAAACTTGCTTGACAACCAATTCTACTTGCAAAAATAAATCCTATTTGCATGAAAGTAAAGTTGTATAAAAGAGAACTAATCTTAAATCCTATTTGCATGAAAGGAAATTTGCATGAAATGGAGCTAATCTAAGGAAAATTTTATGAATTGAAAATATTAAACTACTTCACAATTGTTGGAATGAAAAGATTTCTTGGATTGAAATTTAATCTAAAAATCTAGAATTACATTACTGGTAAATGAAACTAGATCTATCCTATTTCCTTAGGCTTAAAAAAGACATTCTAATCCCATTCTTTTGAACAAATGATTACATTGTATTTATAGAATTCATATTCTATATCAATCCACTAAGAATGTGGATCCAAGATCCTATTTTTGAGGGGTTGTTTATAAAACTTTAAGAAACTTGAAGTTGTTGTCCTCCATCAAGCCACTTTTGTATCAATCATTTTTTGATGCTTACTATTCCTTCCCTACTACAAATCTCACAAAATTATCAAAATAATTTTTAGATCTTCAAATCTAGTTTCCAGATCATTTTTAATTTTTGAATTTCGTTGAGAAACGAGGGAGATATCGCTATTTTACCGAGACAACATTTTTACTATTTTTGAATGCCTAATTTTTATGAAGTCTTCAGTTCTCCACATGAATGAAGGAATTATTCTTCACTTTCCTTTCCAAAATCATTGATCATTAATATGAATAACATGCTATAAGCATCCAACAACATTTGAGTGATGTGGTAACTTGAGTTATCTTTGGTGGAAGAAGGAATCATGAAATGTAATAACTATGAGAGATCTTTGAACTCAACATGAAACAAATACTCATCCCATTAATTTTGGAATGATTGATGCTCCATTATTTTACATGAATGTAGGAGTTTCCTAAGAGTCTTCTCTATCTTCTTGTTATTTCTTCAAAGCCTTCTAAAGCTCTCAGAAGTTAATTGCTTCAAGTGTCTAAAGCTCTCTGTTGCAAGTGTCTATGAAGCTTCTTCTTCCCATGAGTTATTTAATAACTCATTTATCTGCATTATATCATCTTAAACATTTCATGGAGACATATTAGAGGTAATTTAGATCACATTTAATTACTAAAAATAAATCAAACATTTACTTTCTATTTTACTTTAAACAAGCTAAAGAACTTTCAATAATTACTCAAATCCACTTTAACACTAATGCATTAGGAAGAAATATATGATTTTTTTTTATAACATATGAGACAATTTATGGTCTCATCAATGGGGTTTTCTTTTATCACATTGTACTTGTATACTTTATCTCACTCTATATTTTTGGTTGTCCATGACGGTAGGAACACCAAAATGGGGGTTTGACTGAGGCAAACCCCTATACAGCCCCAACACTTCCTCTAGATTTTACATACATAGGTATTGAAGATATCTACTAGTTGGAGGCTTCATTACTTGGGTGGTTGTAAGAAGTTTCTTTCTTCTCCTTATCTTCGTTATTTTTACTTCACTCTATTTTAATTTTGTTGTATTTTGTTCCTTTCTCACATTCCAAGATTTCTTAGCAACTAGAGTAGAAGTAGCCACTTTATCATTTTCTATGAGAAACTTGCTTTCTAGTATGTACGAGATGCCAACGTACCTCTAGGATGCCAATATATCGCGTTGTCATCTGTATTTTGTGTTGTTGTACTTTGGTTGAGAGCTTGTTAGTTTGTTTAGAGAATTTTCGTGACTTGCTCTTTCTAATTATAAAACTTTCACATTGCTCCTTGAGGAGTTTAGGGTAGTTCACCATGTGAGGCTCTTTGAATGAAGAGAACTTGTGAGTAGTGAATCCCCCTTCTCTATAGATACCAAGTGAATCAGCTACATCAACAACATCACAAATACCTTCTCATCACAAGCACACTAGATATTGCAATAATCTCTCCGTCTACAACACTTGCACAACACCACACTAGAGTATGATATAGGTTGACATCAATGACAACACTAAAGAAAACATAGTGCCGCAATCTCCTTGTTGACATCAATGACAACACTGCGAGATCACTGCAAGAATCTCCAACAAGTACTTTCTAAAAAAATAAAACTAGACTTAGTTGCTTTGTATACAAAATACCCTAGTATATATGTGTTAGAAAAAAAAAATTGTCATCTTAATAAGTTCTAGTTAAAATGGGAAGATAAGAAACATTACTAGATTAATGTTATGTGTTTAAGATCCCATGTGAATAATAGTATTTTACTTCGAGTAGAAACGGGTTTGAGATAGTATAGTTTCATAATCTATAGTAATTGCTAAGGTTAACCATTGGACATGTCAAGATGACATACAAGTATTTAAAATGAAGATCACAATTTAACTATAATACATGTACAGTGAAATGCTTATGTGCCCCATTCCTGTAACTAATTTTATAAATATGAAAATTCTTTTTCATTAAATTTTTGATAGAGAGTCTCTTAAGATAGTTAATATTGTTATGTTGAATAACCACAGATATATATAACAAAAAATAAAAAATAAAAAATCTTAATTGGAGGTTACATTGAAGGTGTCCAATAGATCAAGACATCTCAAGTGTGTATTATAACCCCAAATGTAGCAGCTCCTCTATAAGAATGATACTTTATTTTCCATGGTGCATGTCACTTGGGTTCTACGACCCTCAATTTGTAGTGAAGCAAAGGCATCAAAAGGGATGAGGGTAGTGAAACACAATTAAAATAAAGAAATAAAAGATTAGGCATAGAATTGTAAGACCCTAATCTTAGTAACCTCTCCAATGACACCGGGTGCCAAAGCAAAACCCAAACAATGAATGAATAAAATATTTTTTATAAGTTCTTTGGCTCTAAACTTCCATAATGTTTGGAAGAAAAAATATATATAAAAAGGTTTTCCTCCATTGCTATTCATTAGTACAGGTGAAAATATGAATGGGCACTAGAGAAAATTAAGGATAGGAAGATTACATTTCTACGGTTTCTAAAAAATAATAATAAAGAAAATTAAAAAAATTTAGTGTAGCCACAACCCAAGCATTCTAGATCATGACCTCCCATTTTTTGAGAATGTAGCTTTGTGGTGGCCCATTCACCATTATTCGACATTGCTCAAGAATACAGGGTTTTTCATCACTTGATTCTTCATCAATTAACAAAGCTTGTAAATAGGAAAAGAATAAAAATAAGGGAAATTATAAATTTATAGAAGAAATCAAATCTATGCCAAAATGTCTATTATAAATATATACAAGAAATCAAATCTATTCCCAGAAGTGCTTTTTGTATCACATTCTAGACTATACACTAGAAACAACAAACCAAACATGGTAAACCTAGAAATCACGCTAAAAAAAGCATAGGGTTTCATTGTTACTGTCTAAACTCTAGAAACACACATAAAATATGGTGTATAAACATATATAAATGACAGGGAAATTTGGGAAAATGTTGGTTATAGAGGTCTTGCATGCCTATTCATAAGAAAATCAAATAGTTGAAAGATAATAAGTCCAGGGCAGTAGTCTTTAGGGTTTATTTTTCATTTTATTTAATCATTGATAATCATAGCAAATTGGTCTTTAAACATTGATCACCTATTTTTTATAAAAATTCTGATTTATTATCTCCATTTATGTGCTCTCTTGAAGGCAACTTATATGTTCTATATCACTCAATAAATTTCAATAATATAAATGATGTTAGGTTCTTCCAAAAATGCGTTTGACTAAACAATTGAAAAACAAAATTATTAGATAAAATAGAATTAAAATAAAAACTTGCACCATTCTCTTATTTCTTTCCATTCCACATAACTAATATCTTATAAAGTCAATTTTATTGGGCTCAATAGACACTACAAACTTTCAGATGTGTTTAGTAAGATTAATATAATTGAAAATGAGAAAATACCAAAAGATACAGTTCAACCAAAAGAATCGGAAGCAATAATTTAAAAAAAAAATAAAAAATTACAGATATTTTATGTGTGGTTTTAGTCTTTTTAACACAATAGACACCACAAAATCTCAGATAGTATGCTTAAAAATGACAACATTCATAAAATAAACAAAGTTCAATCTGCTACTTCAAAAAAAATTAAGATTTTATGAACGGTTCTGTTGTACTGGACTCAATAGACACCGGCAAATTTCAGATTACTTGCAGCATACGTAAAAGCTGAGTTCAACCCGCCTCAAAAAACACGAAACTGTCCTTCGAAAGTAAATGTCGATCCATATATCAAACAGAAAAACGACAGTCAGCATCCGTAATTGATTATATAAAATAAAATTCTTCCAATCTACTTAGTCCTGCAAAATATAAGTGTCGCTCCACCAACGCTTACAGTGATATACGGAACAAAATGCCTGTAAGCATGTGAGAATCAGAAATATCCCCATGGCCAGAACAGTGAGGAGCTGCCATGAACCAAATATGTATTTGTTTCCGTACTCCTTCGCAGAAACGCTCCATCTGTTGCGGTAATGCTTGTTGACGTCCGCTATCACTTTTTCCAAATATTTAAGTCGCGTCAATTTGACGCATTTACCCAACCCGTTCCACAGGCTTGCCACTTTCCAGTCGTCTGCCAGGTGATTGTAGATAATCCCGCTCTTTCTCAGCAGCCGAACATCTTCCTCTGTGTCGATGATGCCGTTCATGAAATCGGTGTAGCGAGTGAAGATCAAAGCACCGGGAGCCGCCGAAGCTTCGAACGCCACTAGATTTCTGATAACTACTACGGTATTGGAATTCAATCTCAGTTTGGGAAGATAAAGAGTTGCAGTGGTCGGATCGAATCGAATTGTGGTGACATCTCCATCAGTTGGAAGGAATTTTACTCCTGCTGAGTATAAATCGGAGACGGAGGGAATCGCCAGTTCGTCACGTGCAGGATTATCAACAGAGGAATACCCTTTCTCCTCATCTTTTTCCTCATCCTTTTCATCCTCGCGCTTAATTGAAAGTGTTTCAAATGCGGAAACAAGGCGCGTGGACAACTGTGTCACCTACTGGGCAGGCCTTCCTTTTAAGACACGCTCAGGGAGTGCCGAGACAAGTTGAACAAGGCCTATCCTTAACGAAGACAGATACTTCCATAAAGCTTTCAGAGCACGCATTAAGTATGTTGAATCCGGCAACGGGACATTCCCGTCCTCATTCTTCATAGAAATGGTATCCTCCATTGCTGCTGCAGGGACAATAGAGTAGTAGAGCACCTCCAATATATTACCCCTTTCTTTTATACGCAACCTTGAAGTATCCTGCATCCTCAACATAAATGGCGACCATTAATGACAGGCTAGAGTCACCAGATTGCATAGACTTTCTTCCGCATTATCTTGAGAATCCAACTGCATTTCCAGCAGCTTTTGCAATAGGAACAAAGGTAACTGATTCTCGAGCATCATAAGATCTCTAATAATTGCATTGTGTGTTGCACTTCTACGAGATGGATCTAAAACTCTGCCCAGTTGCTTCACCTGGGATGACACTTGCGCAAAAGCCTGATCCAGCCGCTTGGCGTACAGCTGCAAGCACTCGAGCAGGAACGACGCGTCCAGAACCATAAGCATCGCAAGGGTTTCCTTATTGCACTAAAGATATTTGTGGTAGCAGTTCCTGACCTCCCAGTCGTACTTCTTCACCTCTTCCACCACAGACTCGAACATGCTATTACGGGTTAGCGTCTTCTGAAATCTTCGCGCAGCAGCCACTTTATATCTCTCAATTTCCTACAGTTGGGATCTCCAGTGGTGATATGGTCCAATGGAAACACACTGTGGAATATATGCTTCTGGCTTCACTGCCAACAGCTCTTTGGGCACACAAAAAATTAATACAAAAGTTTCCTTTTCGTCTTCTTGCTCGCCATGTGTTTGCACGCCTTTCTTGATTTGAATAACCCAAAGATCCTGATTGATGTTTACTTCATCTACAGTAATCAATTCCACGAGTCCAAGTCAGAAACAGAGTAAGGATCACAGAAAGCAAGCCAAGCACGGGATGAAAATAAGATAAGTGAAAGCTCAACTATAAGAAACAAGTGCGCAGGGGGTCGTTATATATAACTTCATCCTCGGCTGTACCGAAAAAGCAACTTGAATTTCACAGAAATCTCTATACTTCTCGTGAGAATTCGGAAAGCATTTCTATGCCTAGAGCTTCACATGATAAATGCTTAACTGAAAGGATTCAATTCAAAGTACGAATGACCCTTGTTCGTCTCAGAAGGTACTCGTAGACGGTGGGAGAGGGCCATTTAATCTAAAATATGTAAAGTAATAACGTAAATTAGAGAATTTCAGACGATCACATGATGAAACATATAACTTAAAATTTAGGAGTTTGAAATTTAGTCTTCATCTTAACAAATATTTTCGTTAATCAGCACTCTTTGTCTGAGAAATTTTGTCAATGGCTTATATGGGGAAGGGCCCACAAGTATACCCTGCCACGTTGAACATAATAGCCCCATGTTTACATGGAAGGATTTGAAAGAATTGCATCCTGCTTTTATGATTTCTTGTAAGACGTTTGAAAGTGATAATGTTAGCACGCGTCATTGTTATTACTATTTTATTCTTAGCTTCCTTATATCTTCTACACTATTATTTGTATTGAGAGGTGTTTTATAACTCACACTTTTACTTAAAGAAGGTTCAAGGATTATGCCGATAGAAAATTATATGTATGTTAATATGTTAGAGAGTAGTGTTTGTGTATGGGTGAGTATGGATGTAATGTGCTGCAAGTTTTAGTTGGATGTGATTGGATTAAACAATTAATAATAAGTTTCAAATATTGAAATAAAATAAACGTTGACAAATCTAAATCTTTTCCACTTAAACAAATCTAGATTAATAATGGAATGAAATAAACTTTGACAAATCTAGATTTACTTCACTTATACAAATCTAGATTTTGTCCTTAAAGAAATTAGGTATTATTTGATTTTGAAATATTTGTGTGCAAATTTAAAACATAAAGCAATGTAAATGGAAAGAGGAAGTTGCCATCAAATTGGAAAAAAACACTACAAATGGAAATAAAATGTTCTATTTCACTTTCAAATGATAAGTGAGATTTTGGAGGCTTTGATATTTTGAAGGCTTTTATCATTAAACAAGAACTGATTTACCATTTAATAGTAGCTAAAACTTGTTTTTCCATGACTCAATAGTTGTTTACAAGCATTTTAGACTCAAATCTCACATCATATGTAGCCATGTAGCCTATCAGTTAATTATTTTGTATTTTGAACTAAAACAGAGTACAAAGGGAACAAGGATGAAATGGAGGATAATCTCTAATATTAATTATATTTCTAAGTGTTTCAAAATATCAAGATTGCAATACATTCACAGATCATAAAAAAGCATATGAAACCAAAACACAGAGCCGCTTCTCTTTGTTCACTCTCAGAAAGTGAAACAGAATGAAGTCCCCTGTTTTCTGGTTGTTTGGGCTTTTGCACTTGTTACAGCAATATATGCATTTGCTCTTTTGTTTCCAACATCACAATATGATACAAAAAGTCTACCTAAAACCTATGTAAAAGCCCAGCAAAAAAGTAGATAAACACAAAATAATTAATTGAAATCAAATGTTTAGCGTGGGAAAATTCTGAGAATGAGATTAGGCAACTAATTCATATTCAATTTCAAGTTTGTTCAGTGAATGTGAAGTCATGTTAGAATGAGAGGAGTTTTCTTGAAATTTGAAAACACTTTGTGTAAAACACTTAGCCTGAATAATGGTGAAAAAAGAGCCACTTTAAGAACTCATTTTTTGTGATATCATTTTTAACCAGACTTAATCCTCAAACTACAGAAGAAAATATTACCTGTTGATCACTCCCCCATAAACTTCAGAAATATCCATGGGAAAATTTTAAATAGTGCAGGTTGGAGAGAAATCCATGAAGGAATAGTGAGCATGCTAGAAATAACTTGGCACTTATGATCCAGTGCAGCATAACTAGTGTGAGATTGTTGCATTTGCAGCATGCCGGCTAGTGTAAGATTGTTGTACTTGCAGCATGTGTGTCCGCCTGCACGTTCCTTCCGTTATGATTGCAGGTGTCGCCGCTCCGTCCCTTGTTCCCTCTCTGCTTTCTCTCGCAAAGGAAAAGGAGTGGGCCTTCCAGTTGGGAACAAGAAGAAGAACAGAGATGAAGAGGGTGAGGTGGAATGCAAAGTAGAGTTGATATCGTGGAGAGAGAGACGGGTGAGCACAGCGGTGGTGATCGAAGCGGAAGAGCAGAGTAACCTGTAAAAACGCCCATCAGTAAACAACTATCCAAAAAATGGTTCCACGGGAACCTGTTTACGGCGTGAGACATGTTTCGGTTGAAACTGCGTTCACAATGTATATAGCCTACTGGCTAATAATACTAAGGATTTAGCGTTATATACTTTAAAAAATAAAATAAAATTAATATGTATGCTTTTCAAAATAATAATATAAAACGATTCATAAGTAAATGGTGTAAAATAAATATTAAATATTTCTAAATAAAATTTAAATAATATTTTATAAGAATAAAATATTTTAAATACACTTTTATATTAAACAATTTATATTATAAGTTAAAATGTAATTTAAAATTAATATTTTTGAATGTCATTAAGATGGATGTATTTAAGAAGTTCAATGTGATGGTTAAGTTGTTGCATTGTTGTTGTTGTCAATAAGGTTCAATCATCTGATGGTTCATTATGATTGTAGGCTTGGTGTCTCCGCTCATCCAATGTGCTCAAAGACTTCCACCTTAGCATTGATGCTATTGTCATTCATGCCAAGAGACTTAATGTTGTAGATAGGTGTTCATGCCTTTGACTTTGTGTTTCATACCCTCATTGGGCTGGTGTGCTCATGGGCTATGTGCCCTTATTGAGCTATTCTACTCATGGATTTGGAATGTCATGTGTGTTCATGCTAAAGATGAGGTCCCCCATTTGTGGCCACACCTAATTTAAGCTAGGTCAAAAATGTGCATTCAAGATATTTATATTAACTATTAATGTTTTCATATTAAAAATATGTATGTATTATGTTTAGAATAAGAAAACACATTATAATAGATTTATGTTAAATAATTTATATAAATTTTTTATAATAAGTTAAAATTATATGAGGTGATATAATAATAATATCAAATTAGGATTAATTTAGTTTTATTAATTTGGAGTTCTTAATGATGAGATGTAGCTGCATTATGTATTTTATTGGAGTAAACTAATTAATATTTACCATAAGCCACTGTGAAAGGCAGAGGAGGTGTGCCAAGTTTAGGCACCATTTCCCTTCATTGCAGACCAATTGATTGATATGCTGGAGGTTGTGATTCTCTTCTTTCTAGAGGTCACGATTCACTTGAGCATTTGTGGTAGTGGCCAAACCAAAGAAAATAAATCTGCGGCCTTTTGAAGGCTCGCAATATCTCTATGTGACAGATTTTCATTTGCACACACCAGAGGATTCACATAATAGACCCGCCATTTACATTGGCGAAGAATCTCTATTGAAGCGGCATTTGTTTGACTAGAGAAAGGTGTAGGTTTTCTCTATCTAGACCAATTCAACCATTGAAAACATCGAAGCTACTAAGGCAAGCCTGATTCACCATCAAAGGGAAAATTAAGAAGGTAATTTTTCCTATTAAATAGGGAGAGGTTGATTCAAACCATCAGAGAGGGGGTGCATCAAAGCATTCAGTTTGAATTCTTTTCTGGTCAATCTCTGAATTTGGAGGTTGATTATTACTGTTGGAGGCTGCATATCATTTCTCTATTGCAGGCATGCTTTTGTGCAAATTCCTCTGTTGCAGGAGATATTTCTTCACCAGTGAACACAAATTTCTCTTAGGCCTCATGATATATTCCATTCAAACCAATTCACTCATTGGGAGATGCGATTTGGACTATGGGAGACACGATCTTGCTTGGTTTGGATGCTGCGTTGGAATCTTGCATGCCCCTTGGTAATTTACAAGCAGATTTATGTGAAGATTTTCACAAAAATAGAGGAAGATGTAAACCTTTGTTTCTAGATGAATGCATGTTTCTTTCCCTAATTTTTTGCATGCTCCTTTCTTTCTTCCTTGTTGTTTCTTTAAACATTGTACATGCTTTGTGAGCACCACATGATAAAGATCTACGAAAATTTGGAGCTTTGTAAAAATTGAACTTCTATAAAGTTCCATATGGGGGTTTCTACTTAAAGCATCTAGTATAAGTTTCTTTCATTTTTCTTCTGAATAAACAAACTTAGAATATTAAAAGTTGCTAATTAACTATCAAGCTCCACACTGTTCCTCCAATCAGTAGCCAAAAGTTTTCTTTTGTTCTAAGTTCCTAACTACATGATAGTTGCAGATGTGCTTCTAGCATTTCTTTCTAGCTAGACAATAATGAGCATTGGATAACTAATGGCATCATCCCAACTAAAGGGCATCTTTGTATCAACAGTTGCAGCTTTATTCTTTACTTTGAACAAATTGTTCGGTGTTTTTCCACCTAGATTTTATCCTTTCCTTTTTGTTGACAACCACATCACCACTATTGGCCCACCATCTTTTGTTCCTTTGCAACTTGTTCTCTATCAATCTTCATAAGATCTTGGATCAATATCATCAATTTCTAACATGTGGAAACATGAATAGTTTTCAGAAGCACACATCATTTGGATTTGGTTTCCAAAATCACCTATTCTATTGGTTTGGCTTCTCCAATCACTAGTGGATCCTTTTCTTCCTAAGGGAGAAATGTTGTTTGCAGGCAGTGGATCATATTTTGTCTTCAAGTGTTCATCATTTGGATGGGAGCTCTTTCATTATGGGGGGATTCATATATTCATTTTCTTTTCCTTCATCAATTTTTTCTTCTCCTCAGTTTTCATTCAAGGGGGTGTTGGAGTAAATTAATTAATATTTACTTGGTACTTAATGCAAACTTAGGAAAAGGTCATCTAATTTTGATTGTGAGTGTTATTGAATAAATTATGCATTTGAATCAGTCATGTGCTTTATTCTTTGTGTTGCACACAAGATAAAATCACTTAACTAATTCATGCATTATGTTATCTCACTCATCTCTCAGTTAGAACTCCATCATTTAGGGTCTCATGTTGAGTTCGCCTGAGTCTACATAAAGATATTCAATCCTTCATTGTATTCATTCATTAATCAATAATCATTATTGTTTCACATATTTTGTTGTGTAATTTCTCATTTGTGTGTGACAAACTTCTCTTCAGAATATCATCTAGGGCTTGTGGAATCTTAGTTACAGATTCTATCATATTCAATGATTAGTTTCAATCGTTAAGGCATAGAATTTGATGGTCACCCTTCTCTATCGCATACATTTTTTATAACTATTTGGTCAAATAAGTATCTTTTGATTAACAACTAATATAAAATTTTGTCAAAAGAAAACTATTTTATAAAAATTAATATAAATGCTTGCTAAATAAACTATCCCTAATCATTTTGTGTTGGTTAACTTTTATTTTCAAAAATGATATGTAGCTACACCATAACTTTAATATCATCCTTTCTAATGGCACATTGATTTATACTACATTATCTCAAATTCAAAACTTAAAATAATATATGGTATTTATTATCAATCATCTCATTTTTTGGGTGGTTTAAATTTCTCAAAAACCATTCCAATAGCTTTATTCAAACTGATTTAGTGGAGATTTCTTTAGTCGGGGACCAAAGAGAGGATTCAGTTCTCTTTGGTGAATTGGGACACTATGTGTTGTAGGAAATGTTACATAGGCCTAGAATTGAGAAAAAAAAGATAGATGAACATGACCCTTATAACAAAAAATTCTTAGAAGCTCCTGAAACAACTAGGAGGAATGGATATCCATCCTCAAGGATAAGTACATGTAGGTTTATGATTTCCTCTCTCTAATGGACATCAGTGCCCTCCCTCCTAGCTCTATCATTTGGAATAACCTTTTAAAATCTAGGAATCTACTCTCTTTAGGTTTCTCTTGGCAGATCAGATCTAGCACTTTGGTTTCTTTTTGGGACGAAAAATGGCTTTCCTCTCTAGATCTTGTTCTTCATTCAATTTTTTCTACGATGAGGATTCAACTATTTTCTCAGATGGAGTCTAAGGTTTCTAATTAACTAGATAGCTCGATTGTTTTGCCTAGATGAAAGATTGATCCTAATTGGTTCAACCCCCCTCCGTCTAGCTGCTAAAGAGCTTCTTAGGATAGTAAAGAACCTCAAATTATTTAACTCCAAATTTTTAGACTCTTTGGTCTAGGTGGCTTCTAAGGATGGGAATTACTCTACTGAGAATGGCTACAATATTCTTTCTAGCATTTGGGATCCCCTATTTGATTCGATGTGGATTTGGTGTAGGAATTCACCACCAAGGTTAAACTATTTTCGTGGACTATCTATCATAAAAGGATTCACCTTGGATAATCTCTAGAAGAAAGGCTTACATCTTAGTAACCAATGTTTCTTTTGTGAGAATGAAGTTGAGTCTATCTCCCACCTACTCTTCCATTGCCCTTACTCTTGGCAAGTTAGACAAAAAATCCAATCTCTTTTCAAAGTCTATTGGGCCTAACAGAGGGATGTTAAGGGTATTAGAAAAAAATTATAACATGAACACACATAAACCCACATACACTTTGACATGATGTGGGATCTTGAATTGTTGCAACAAATCTTTAAAAATCTGCTCTTGACAACAATACTTGCTTTTGATTCTCAATTGATGCTAGATTTTTCCTTGTTAATTTTTACTTTATTAAACAATGCAATAACTAGGTATTTGTAGGAATTTATTCTAATTTCCAAAAAAATAAATATTTGATTTTCAAATAATAAAATGCTAACATCGACATATTTGAATTTGGAGCCAAAATTGGGGGACATATGTGCCTTAGGTGGTAGTGTCCCATCCCTAATTTTGGAAGTTTAAAGTGTCGGATATAATGTATTAAATAATAACATTTGTTTTATGCTTGCAAATTGTCATAACATATTTAAAATAAGTAGTGTAATATATAATTTTTGAAATTAGGACCTCAATTAGGTCCAATAACTTAAAGGGGAGCAACACATAGTGTGAAATTGTTAGGAGTGATAATTTATGATGCTACACTAAGCATGAATTGAATTGTTTATAAAATTATTTCAATATCATTCTAACACCAAATGTTCCTCTAATTACAACATGCCCAATTCCTCATTCATTTATTTGTAATTAATTATTATAATAATGAAGATACATTGACCAATTGGACAAGTCCTTGCAAAATATAATGAATTTTATCTTATATTGTACTATTGATATTACTAAGATATAAATGGTGCTAATTAGAAATAAGAGTTTTGTAATGAGATTGGCCATCAAACATAGTTATTATAATAGTTACAATTGTATGCACTTAAGTTTGCTTCAGCCATTTATTTGTTATATTTGTATTTACTATATTTTAGGAAAAAGGATTTTCCTTAACTATAATATAAGTCACAAAGTGGGACATCTTACTTTTTCCTTGAAGTCATGTGTTTTTTAAAAATTAATAATTTAAGTTATGTGAGGTTCAATTTGAATGGTATTAATTGAAGATGGTTAGATCAAACCCTATTAGATAAAAAACCCCTTGGATAAAATCACCCTAGTCTTAAATCAAACCCTCAAAGGAGTCTCCTCCACACCTATCAAAATGCTAACCAAAAAAAAAAATTACTTCATTTTTTGGTGGATAAAATAACTTCATTTAGGAGATCTATTTTGTAAATATGTATCCCTTATTATAATATTTCCAAAAAAAATAATATGTTAAATCTACTTTCTGTTTCTTCTAAATGTAGTTTCTTCATCAAAATTTGAGGTCTTTATTTCACACATGAAAAATAAAATAAAAATCCGAAATATATGTGTGCACTAGGTATTGATGTCCTTATTTTAGCAAAAAGAATATAGTTTTGATGAATACAAAGAAAATTATGTATTATTGAATTAACCTATATTTTTAACCTATATTTGAATTATAGTTAGTCTCACTTTAAAAAGTTTTAAATAAAAGATGGAATAAAAAATCGTGAAAATATATCTATGAACTAGATATAATTGTTAAATTATATTTTATTTTTTTAATAATTTTATTCTTTATACAAATAAACTTATTCTTTACCAAAGTAACACCAATTTTTACTAATACTATCAATTATAAAAATAAGTCATTAAAAGTGGATTAAAAAAACTCAAACTATTTCTTAATTAGAAAAAGAATATAATTTATAATATACAAAAAAAATATTAGAAAACCCTACTTCACATTATATTCAAATTCACAATGGTTTAGTTTCTAAAAGTGTCATTAATTGAAAATTTGGTTTAAAATATTAATTTGAATGCCTCACTTTGATAAAGAGTGGGACACACTATTGTGGGCTCATCAATTGAGTAGTTAAAATTAAATTTTTAAGAGACTCTTAATGCTACATTGATTGATATATTGCAAATGACACTAAAAGTTCTAACTTTATGTTTCATGATCCTAGTAATCATGATCGCATAGTTCTTTTTTTTAAGACTGCAGGAATTGGGTAGCATGCCCCCTATAAACTGTAGTGTGCCTGGTAAACTTTTTAATGTGACCGGAGGCGCTAGCGGGACATGCCCTTCGGTACCACGGGGTTGGGGTAGACTAGACCTCATGACCAATCTCCTACATTAGGAAAGATTTAGCCAACCGGGCTAGGGCCCCAACATCTATGATCCCATGGTTCTTCATTAGCAATTAGCTAAGATATTATTATGAAACTTATTGTGAGTCATCGGTCTTTGTGACTTAAGAGTTTGTTATGAGGATTTCCACCCTAAAGAAAATAATATGTTTTCTACTACAAACCCTAGACAAAAAACTTAATTTTTATGGTTATATTTTCTTCCTCACCTTGCTTTGATTTAACCATTATAGTTTTCCTTAATTAATTGACAATTTATTTTTCTAATTTTATTTACACATAGGATATAATATCTAATCTAATCACACTCATATAAGGGTTTCTGTGAGCCTTGACCTTTCCAAATATTTGAAGAACACCATTTGATAATCGTGTCACATTCTTATAGAATTGTGCTCTAACCATTTGACATTTCTTCAAAAATGTCCTACCATATCTTCAATGAATTATAAAAATTGAACACAATTATATTGAAGGTGGTATAATTTTCTTGTAGAATTGTGCTCTAACCATTTGACATTTCTTAAAAATTATGTGTCCTATCATGTCTTCAATGAAGTATAAAAATTGAACACAATTATATTGAGGGTGGTATACCCTTAACTGCCCTCCATATTGCTCTATCTTATGCCACTCTAAAAAAGAAGTGATTTGTATCTTGAGGATGCCGAGTAGTTTTCATTATGTTCAACATCTACAGGCTGTTATCTTGATTAAATAATACAATGAAATGGTTTCTTAAGCAGACGAATATTGAATACTAGATGCAAGTTCAAGTATTGTACGTGGTTATGGATTAAGATTTTCTTACTAGTACGCCCCATACTATAGAGTTTTAACCTCCCAATGAGATCCCTTGATGCATAAGTTTGGAAGATGCAACTGGAGTTTGTCAGCAACCATAAATGATTGAAGTTTGTGGTTAACTTCATGTAACATCTAATGTGAAATTCTTCAAATCCATACAAATTTTTTGTATATCATTATATATATATATGAACAATAAGTCCGTGAAAGTCGGAAGGTCATGCCAAAAGCCATCAAATAGTTCTACTTATTGCGTACGACGAACGATAAATTCCAGAAGCCACTCGTTTCAGATTACGGAAGCACAGATCTAGCCGCGTTACAAACTATGACCCGGCTCTCAATTCAGGCTTAACTTTCTATCTCTTCCACGACTTCGATAATATACTTTTGTACCTTGACGTTAGTAATATAAAAGTGTTTTTCATTTTTATTCTTTATTAGAAACATTATCTCGAACAAAAAGCCGTCGCTTATGTTGAAAATAAAGCTTAAAATCACGTATTCGAAACGGAATTCCTAAATAGATATCCAGGAAAGGTTTTTTCTCAGGCAACTATCAATTTCTAGAATCTGGTGTATGTCTTGAAAAGCTCTGCATTGCACAGTCCGATAGAGACATGATAGTCATATTTACTGAAAACTACTGGGCAGGAATTCACTATGCCTTTTCTTCTTAATTTTGATCTTTTAGTGCATAAGTTAATATAGTTTTGATAGTTAGTCCATAGGCTATTTGTGTTAATTTTCCGTCCGGATTTGACAGTTTTTTGAAAAATATGTGTGCTACCATGTCTTTAATGAAGTATCAAAATTGAACACAATGATATTGAGGGTGGTATAGCTTTAATTGTCCTCCATATTGCTCTATCTCATGCCAGTCTAAAAAAGAAGCGATTTGTATCTTGAGGATGCCGAGTAGTTTTCATTATGTTCTAATCCAATGAAACTATACACATATGCCCAATTTCAACATCTAAAGGCTGTTGGGTTCATCTTGATTAAATAATACTATTAAATGATTTGTTAAGCAGATGGATATTCAATACTAGATGCAAGTTCAAGTATTGTAGGTGATCAAGAATTAAGATTTTCTTACTAATACACCCCATACTATAGAGTTTTAGCCTCCCAATGAGATCCCTTGATACATCAGTTTGGAAGATGCAACTAGAGTTTGTCAGCAAGCTTAAATGATTGAAGTGTGTGGTTAACTTCATGTAACATTTAATGTGAAATTCTTCAAATCCATACAATTTTTTTGTATTATCATTTTTTATATATATGAACAGTAAGTCCGTGAAAGTCGGAAGGCCATGCCAAAAGCCATCAAATAGTTCTACTTACTACGTACGACGAACCGTAAATTCCAGAAGCCACTCGTTTTAGATTACGGAAGCACAGATCTAGCCGCGTTGCAAACTATGACCCGGCTCTCAATTCAGGTTTTAACATTCTATCTCTTGCACGACTTCGGTAATATACCTTTGTACCTCTAATTGACGTCGGTAATATACAAGTGTTTTTCACTATTATTCTCTATTAGAAACATCATTCGAACAAAAAATCGTCGCTTATGTTGAAAATAAAGCTTAAAATCACGTAATCGAAACGGAATTCCTAAATGGATATCCAGGAAAGGTTTTTTCTTCGGCAGCTATCAATTTGTAGAATCTGGTGTATTGCTTGAAAAGCTCTGCATTGCACGGTCCGATAGAGACATGATAGTTATATTTACCGAATACTAGTGGACAGGAATTCGCTATGCCTTTTCTAGTTAATTTTGATCTTTTAGTGCATAAGTTAATACAGTTTTGATAATTACATTTTATGAACAGACATCAGTTTTTTTAACAGTTTTATTAGCATTTAAGTCATTTTGTATTTTAAAGTAATTATAAGTATGGTTCTTTTAATAGAATTTTGGTTCTTAGTTTGTTTTTCTAATTTGAATATCATTTATTATTTTTTAAATAGGTTTTCTTGATTTCAATAGTGTGTGCAAGATTAGATGAATAACTTATATGATCAAACTACATAAAGATAACGAGATAAAAAAATGGGTTGGATAAAGTTATTGGGATCTATTAACCAACAAGTAAAAATTAAAAAGAAGAGGTAGAAAAATGGATATATAGTTCATGGGATATATTGTAGGATGATGGAATAACTTAAGGGGAGGATGAATAAAAGAGAACATTGATATCAAAATGCACAATGAGATAGTAGGTTGTATAGACAAAAGGAAGAAGAGGGACCAAAAAATAATGAAAAACATGCTTTGGTAGAAAGAAGTGAAGAACATTTTTTATAGATCAACTGTTGATTACTCTTACTTTATTTCAAGTATTGAACCTATGGTCAAAATTAAGTAGTTCATTGCTCAATAAATTAGCTAACATAGCTCAATTCTTTTTCCATTCAATAGTTCCAAAATTAATATAGTATTATAGTGTCATAAATTATCACCCTTGATAATTTCACACTAGGTTTTGCTCCCCCCTATGTGCTTGGACTTGACTATGTATTTAATTCCTAATTATGCTTTTAATTGCCTATTTTAAAACATTTATCGAAAAAAAATCATGGGAAATCAAAATAAGCATTTAATATTTTACCCCTCACACTTTGGCTCCCGAAAAAGAAAGAATCCAATATTGGGCACATGGCACCCTAGACTACCTATTTTGGCTCAAAATTTAAATATGTTGGTGTTTATAAATTATTATTTGAAATTCAAATTTTAATTGTTGACTATCGATTTATAATTCTCAAGAAATCAGAAGAATTGCATATAAATACATAGTATTGTATAGGAGCGAATTTGCACCCCTTGTGCAAATTCCTGTTTCATACATCCTCACCTTAGAAAACCAAATCTGAAGATGAAATTCCACATCAGTTGGCTGACTTCCCTCCACTTGGCATTTTTTCTTTGTGTTAGTAGAAGAATATTTGTCGTGGATGCGCACACGACGCACTTATGTCCCTAATGGATTCTTGCATCTAAAATTGGCAGAAGCATTAGAATTCCTATTGGAAATGACTTGTAACATCCCTTTTCGACCAACTGACACCGAAAATGGCAGATTCTCTCATCCCACCTTCAAAAACACTCTTCATTCATTTCATCTTCTTCACAATTGCTTTTTGGCATTCTCAGCCTTCACTTCACTCTCAGCGACACTTCAACACTCCATTATAGTAGCAACAACACTCTATCAACTCCATAAAGCAAGTGTGAAGCAAGCCATTGCAATGTGGACTTGAGGTTTTGTGAGGCCTCCCTTCATCACAATCGATGTTGTGGTGATTGTTCAAGCCTTCTTCCTCCTCCATTGGCTAGTGAGCTCTTAGTGGAGGTGGTAACATTTCGCTCCTCTCCTTTACGATTTGGTTGAGTAGCTCTTTACTGTTTTGTAGTGTTATTTGCATTCCTTCCTTCTTTACTTTTTTATCACATATTTCTCTATCATTGCTATCTGCCTGTCCTTGGAGGTGGAAACAACAAAACATGGGTCTAACTAAGGTAGACCCCTATACAACCCCAAAAAATTTCCCTCTTTCTTCTGTGTAGGTGGATGTGCATTTGGAGCTAGCTGGTGAACATATGCTTTTGTGAGATTATCTAAATCACCCTAGTTCTTATTTATTTACTTTATCATTTTAGTATCTATTTCATATACTTTATCATTCTATTTTTACCATCTAGATTGAACTAGCTAGACTATTAGTAGGTCTTTTTGATAGTTTTCCTGTGTTCACTATTTTCTAGCCATACAGACGCCAACTCGATCGAGAGATTCCAACGCACTACATTGACATCCCAAAATTATGTTGTCATCCTCAAACAGAGAGTTGTCTAAGGAATAGTAACGACTCCAAAAAACCAGCTCGCCTAGAACAAACTAAAGTTCTAACTTGAAGGGTGATTGCAGTACTTTATAGTCCTCATCATTCTTCTCCCTTATTTTTGAAACATCCCTTTAGACTAAGGTAAGTTAGGGCAGCCCTACGCTCACAACTCTCCATGAACTGTGGCCTTGACATGGTTGGTCCCCCTCTCTTACATTTTTGGTGAACTCGACATCAACCAACATTTGCTCATTCATTGGTGTTGTGGATTTTCCCTTGTGCCTTGCGATCATTGTGCCCCTGAGTGTTGTGAAGGTTTATGAGGATCACAACCCAATCCACAACATTTGGGTAAATTGTTAGAAGAATTTTGTGATACCTTCTGATGGAGAAGATGAAAGTCACTACTAGTTTGTCTATAGGCCTTTTGTTAGATTTGTCATTGGTCTTGCCGAACATGAGTAGTTGTTGAGGGGCAAGGTAGGGATCTTTGATGAGATTGACCATGCCCCCACTCCTCCCACATCTACTATAATGTCATCGGCAGACGAGTATGAGGTTGTTTACATTCCTTCTGACTATATTTCTACCATTAGAAAGGGAGAAGGTGACTTGGAGAATCACTTGGAAAAGGACCCAAAGATGTCTAGGGCTGCTGAAGGGTTATCAGTGAAATACAATATATGGTTGGAAAAGATCAAACATGCATAGAACTCTTTGCTAGTCTCTCTAGTCTGATTGAAGCATATGCTCCTCCAAACAATCCTAACATTGTACAAGGGATCACTATCGAAGATTACGAGAGACAACTAAGAATGTTAATGCCTCCAATGCCTATGTACATGGTCCACACAGTCCCCTCGATCAACATCCCTTTTTCCTTTCAAAGATCCAAAAGTATCAAAGTGAATAGAGTACCCTTAGGGTTTAGCTTCACCCCTCCTGTCACCTCTAGTAGTGGAGATTTTGGTGGGTTGAGTTGTGGGGGCTTTGGTAGTGGCAGTGGTTTCAAAGGAAAAAGTGGTGCTTGCGGAGGCAGTTCCAGTGGAGCCCATGGTGGTGGCTCCGACAGAGGCCCTAGTAGTGGCGGTGGCTCCGACAATGATTATGACAGTGGTCACACCAATGGTTCTGAAGGTGGCTCTAGTGGTGGTTCTATAGGAGGTTCCTCTAGTCCTATGTCTTCTAATGCCCCTATTTTGAACACTCTTCTTCAAAATATGGGTAAGATGTAATGCTAGCTAGTGAGTCTCTCCCAAGCCTCTGCCTAGGTTATCTTTCAACCCTTTTTCTGACATAGCCCATTATCATTAGCAATTTTAAACACTCCCTTCCCCCAAGGAATGAAGATTCCCAAATTTGAAAAAGAATGGCGGAAAAGGGGACCCACAAACGCATGTGTCTACCTTCAATGCCCTATGTATAGACTTCTTCCATCAAGACGCATTGATGGAAAAATTATTTCCTCGATCTCTCAAGGATACAACACTCGAATGGTAGTGTTCCTTACCCAAAAATTCCATCTCATTTTATCAAATTGTAAATCAATTTCTTCAACAGTTCCAAGCCAACATCGGACCAACGATTACCTTTTCAGATCTCGTACAATGCAAATAGGGTGATAACAAAAAGATTACTAATTTTGTAGTGTGGTATCAAGCACTCTTCTCACAAATCTTGTATCCACAGCCTGATTCTGACATGTAGAAGGTGTTCATAGGGAACGTGCAAAGACCTTGGCAGGATAAATTTTCCCTTATGAAATACCTTTCTTTCATGCATTTGTGCACTACATTACGAGAGTACAAACAAATGGAAGTTTAGTTTGGCGGATCATCCTTGCACTCCCATTTAGAAAGGGAAATCTATTGTATCAATCTCTAGGAAAGGTAAGGATATTGCGAATGTAGTAGCTTCTACAAATGATAACAGCCTCAGATGTAACTGAAAGTTGACAAAGTTAGTAGAATCTTATTCTTCCATAGTGCAAAATTTTTTAACGGATAAGATCATACCCTTGGAGAACCTAAAACCTCTTAAGGAACCTTTCCCTATTTGGTACGATCCAAATACCTTCTGTCAGTACCATTGAGTTAACAAACATGATAAAAAACACTATATGCACCTGCATCATGATATATAGGACTACATCAAGGGCGATACTATTCGTCTTGATGGAAGTAAACAAAATGTGAACAATTGGTGGTGAAAGGGAATAGTGAATTGTAGATATACATGGACCTATTTTTGTCACATTCTACTAACATGATTATTGATCCCTTTGATTCTACCACTCAACCAGAGGCATATGCTAACATGGTCACAGTTAATTCTACTGCGCAACCTATGCCCAACTCACTAGATGTGACATTCACATCATAGGATTTACCCTTAAACAACAAGCCCTCTCCCCTCTATATTCTCGCTTACCTCAATGGCAACATTGTGGCAGGGGTCTTAGTCGATCTCGTGAGTCGAGTGAATGTCATTATAGAAGAGGTGTTGTGGCTTAATTCATTGCATAGAAAGGAATATGAAGAAATTAAATCTACCATCCATACGCATGATGGTATTTTTCTAAAGTCATGTGGCTCAATAAATTTGTCTTTCGTAGTTGGACCTAGGGCTATAAACATAGTCTTTGATGTTATTCCAGATTCAGATCTATTCAAGATGAAGTTTGGCATACCTTGCCTAGCTTCCATGAATGGAATCATGTCTATCATTCATTATTGTTTAAAATTCTCCCATAAAGGTGTAGTGCACATAGTGCATGACACTAGATACCAGCCTCTAGTGTCCCGTGGGGAATATTCATTAGATCACTTTTGGCCCACCTCGGTCAGTCCACTCCCTCTAAGAACAAACCTAATTTACAAAAACTATGTGAAGTATAAGACCAGGGGCAAGCGATAGGAAAAATTAACTCTCCTGGTAGCACAACAGCCAGTTGCCTCCCCTCCTCGAAGGGAAAAGAGAAGCTTGCCCATCCTCAGGATTTATCTCCTCCTCCTCTTTATAGAGAATATTTTTGGATGAATATGTTTGGATTTTATCTACTATGTCTAATGGTACCTCGGCATAAACATAGGATTAGGATATCAGATCTCTCGACTAAACCACCTAGACCTTGGTACTACTTGTATGGTAGAGGGAAAGATCCCCATGGGGAATCTTCTATTTCTCAGCCTCCATGGCCCCCTAACACTTCTGCTCCCAAGGCAGTAAACAGGAAGAGGACTGCTACCAAGGCATTAGAGGTGACTCCCCCTACTATTTCTCAACCTATTCCTTCTACTCCCATTTAGGAACTTGTCCCTCTACCAGAAACAACTATTGTGGACACTCCCATGACTGAGCAGGAGCCTTATGTCCCTTTGCAGCATCCAGCCTCCAGTTTGAAGAGTAAACGAAACTTCCTTGTGCGTGAGCACAAGTTCTAGTGAAAGGATTTTGCAACCGAGCAAACCGCTTTACAAAGGAAGGAAGAGGAGATGACTGCCCCTAATTCAAGGCCTCCTAATGCGTCCTCCTTTGTCCTTCCCTCTACTTCCATTCAACCTAAATTAGTCTTGCTTCTGACTCCTGTTGTGAGTGAGCTTGACTCTAAAAAGGTGTAGATGTTCATCGCTCCTTCACTTGATCTTCCCTTTTTGATGTCCCTTATGAATGTCTCTCCTTTCCCAAAGCACATACATATGTAAAACACTTTGATAGTATCCATTGTAGTTTTCTCCTCCTCCTCTTCCTCCACACCTCTTTCCTTGTCTGTGGGTATTTCACATCCCTTGATACAGAAAAAGGTAGAGGTTGGCCCTTCCATCAATGGAGGGCATAAGAGGATCTTACCTTCATTGAAAGGCGGTCCCACACTAGCTTGTTCTATCCTAGTGACGAAACCAACCTCGGCTTCCCCTAAGTTCATCACCGCTCTCGAGTCACTCAGTGAACCTAATGGTGAATCTTGGGAACTTCCTTCTCCATATGTTGAGGTACAACATGGCAGTCCAATGAAGTGCATGTTTAACTCTATAGATGTTTTTCCAACCTTGTCCATGATCTTCATGAAATTGCTGACCATAGCTCCATAAGAGCCTAGTGAAGAAGACATTATGTGGCATTCTTCCTTAGTCCTTGTTGTAGGAGGGTCAGAAGCTCCTTCTCTTAAAATCCCACCACTACAGGCTCATCATCTTTCCCCTTATGAAGATCTATATTGGGAAGCAGATGACCTCTTGGTCAATTAGTGTTAGGGGGAGATCTCTAATTTATCTTTGAATTAAATGTGTGTGTGTGTGTGTTGTGATGTGTTCCCCTATGATCATGCTATGTGTTCCTAGATGACCCTTGTCACCTTTGTTGGTGCTTGGATACAAGCATGGTTTTTATGTCGTAAACCTTCTTCTATTTGAATCATCATTCTTCCATATTTGTGACTGATTTTCGATAAATTAGGGATAATGCAAAGCATTGGGGGCATTTAGGATTCCCTTTCATGTTGAACCAATTTTTTTATTTTCACTTTATTTTTTGTGCATTCTTCTTCATTTGGTGGGGATTGATTATCTTTCACCTTGTACTGTGGTTAGCTATTATTTATATAAGCATGATAAAAAATGACCCTGCAAAATCAGATCCCCCTATGCGGTTTGTTTGTGATCATCTCTTTTTCACTCTTTTCTTTTATCTTTCTCTCTTCTTTGCTTGGGTTGTCCCTTTCATGTGTGGCAATGCCATTAATTTTTAGAAAATGAATTTGTTGCTAATGAATGTTTTCTCGAGAATCCTCACAAATTTTTTCAAGAATCACATTCTCAACTTGGACCCTTAAGAGAATGTGTTTCCTTCATCAAGGGTTCGCAAAGAAAGAACTTGAGAACCTTCCTTTGAGGAGAAAGCAACTTTTACCTTCCCCTCATGAGGGGGCATCTTCTTCCTTTTGAACTCCTTGATGAAGTGAACATCTTTCAAAAGGATTCCTTGGTGTTGAATCAATTTGAGAAGCAACATCTCTTCCACACTTTCTAAACAACGCATCCCTTGAGTGGACGCCTTCTTCACGTCAGGTTCCTGAGGGACCCCTTTGAAAGTTTTCAAGCTCTTTGACAGTTTCTGTGACTTTCTATTTAATTTCCTGTGTGGCTACTTTTGGACATGTTCTATATGTATGTAAAAATGTTGCTTTGTAAGTGCGCATGTAAAGCCACTTTCTAGCTTTGTAGAGTTTCCTTTCTAGGTTTCCTTCATGTGAGAGATCTTGGGGGATACCTTCTTGCAAGTCTTTGGGCCTATAACACTATTTCTATGAGCTTCCTCCATGCGAGAGATCTTGGGGGTCACTCCCTTGCTGGTCTGCAGGTCTGTAAGGTGCTTATTTTGAGCTTCCTCCATGTGAGAGATCTTAGGGCTCATTTCCTTATAGTTCTACAGGTTTTTAAGGAAATTAATCTAGGTTTCGTCCATGTGAGAGATCTTGGAGGACACCTTCCTTGTAGGTTTGTGCGCTTATAGGGTGCTTTCATCTAGGTTTCCTTCATGTGAGAGATCTTGGAGGACACCTTGCTTGCAATTGTGTGGGTCTATGAGGTGCTTGCTTCTTGGGGCTTCCTTCATGTGAGAGATCTTAGGGGTCACCTCCTTACAGATCTGTGGGATTGTAAGACACTTTCATTCTACAACTATATAGTTCTACGGGGCTATGGAGTGCCTACCCTATGCTTTCGATCTTTCCATATCACGATCTGCTTCCTTGATGGAAGAGGTATTTATTTCTAACCGTACCACTTATTTGATCTACTTTACCGAAACACTCATTAGTATTCATCCTCGCTAAAGTGGGCAAAAAATGTATAGTAGAAAATTTTCACCCCTTGTGCAAATTCCCCTTCCGTACATCCTCACTTTAAAAAACCAAATCCGAAGTCAAAGTTCCACATCAACTTGCTAACTTCCTTCCACTTAGCATTTGTCTTTTATGTCAGTAGAAAAATATTTGATTGGGATTTGTGTGCAATGCATAGACATCTGCAAAGCGCACTTATAACCCTAATAGATTCCTACATCTAAATTTGGCTAAATTGTTACACTTCCTATTGGGAACAAATTTTAATGTCCTTCTTCAACCAACCAACCCTGAAAATGGTAGATTCTCTCATTCCACCTTAAAAAAAACTCTTCATTCATTTCATCTTCTTCGCAATCTCTTTTCGGCATTCTCAAGCATTCTTAGCCTTCACTTCGCTCTCAACAACACTTCAACACTCCATTACAGCAAAAAAAAAACTCATTCAACTCCATAAAGAAAGTGTGAAGCAAGCCATTGAAGCATGGGCTTGAGGTTTTGTGAGACCTCCCTACATCATAGTCAAGTTTGTGGTGATTTTTCAAGCCTTTTTTGTCCTCCATTAGCCAATGAACTCTTGGTGGAGGTGGTAAAATTTTGCTCCTCTCCTTTATGATTTGGTTGAGTAGCTCTTTACTATTTTGTAGTGTTATTTGCATTCCCTCCTTCTTGAATTCTTTATCACATATTTCTCTATCACTACTATCTGCCTATCCATGGAGGTGGAAACACCAAAACGAGGGTCCAATTGAGGAAGATCACTATACAACCCCAATAAATTTTATCTCTTTCTTCTGTATAGATGGACGTGCATTTGGACTGACTGCAAAAAACTAGCTCGCCTAGCCCAAACTAAAGTTTAGTTCTGAAGAGTGATTGAAGTACTTTATAGTCCTCATCATTCTCATCCCTTATTTCGAAAACATCCCTTTAGAGTGAGGTAAGTTAGGGAAACCCTCCACTCTCAGCTCTCCATGACCTAGGGCCTTGATGTGGTTGGTCGCGCTCTCTTACAAGTATATTGATGATTTGAAGGAAGGAAGCATGCCTAAGGAATTTAATTGAGAAAATCAAATTTTCTAGAAGAATTCAAGGGTAGTTAAGAGATGAAAATTTAAAATTATTGTAGCATTGTGTCATTCAAGCATCATGCCAAGTTTTATGTGAGTTTGTTCATGTTTTGCAATGCATTTCATTTTTGAGTATTAACACTTGTAGGTCTTCAAATCAAATCAATTCAAGCAACAATTGATCCTTTAAGGTGATGAGTATGACTTCAATCCATCAAGAAAATCAGATTTGAGTGGTGAGTTGCAAAGAATTATAAATTTATTACTTGTTTATCATCTTGACTCTATCCCTTAAAAGGATACACTCTCTTTATCATCAATTTACAACTGTGTAGGTAGACCTAAAGTGAATTCATGGAAGATTAAAGGATTTTTATTCATTCTTTCACTTAAACCCTATAAGTTTTCAAAATCTATATTTTCTCATCAAAAGATTAATTTTTGACCACAAATTTCAAAAGATAGAACCTACAAACTAGGGACCTTGGGTTTTTGAAATTAGTTTTAAAAGATTAGGTGTTTAGTCTATGATGCACTGCAACCTAGACTTGCTAAGTTTACCTCAAATTTAAATCCCAACTTATTATGTTTCTACCTTCTATATTTATGGATTCCAATTTTGTCTTTCTATATTTAGATTCTCAAAATTCATAAAAATTTGCTGCATTTTCATAGTTTAGCTACATCATTGCATAACGTCAAAATCCTATATCAAATCCAATCCAAAAGCCCCAAATAAATATAGATCTAGGGTTGATTGATTAATCTTTTAGGTTGTATTAATTCAATCTCATATAGTTGCTTATCTAGATTCAATCTATTCATGGAAAAAGGATTGATATTAGTGATCTACATATTAGACCTAAGATCCCTTCTCCAGCTAAACATTTTGGTGAATTTGATTGATTCAACATTATGTACCTTTTAAAATATAAAGCATATCATCTTAGATCTATAAGTTTAATCTCAATTTTTTTTGCATTCATCATTTGGGTATCCATGATTTCGTGAAAAAGCATTGAAAATATCAAAAATTACCATAGAATATTACATTCATGGTTCAAATAGAGTTAATTTTAGTTATCATAAGTTATATTTAAATCAACATTGCATTTATAAATCTATATTAGGTTATCAAATCTAAAATTGTTCAAAGCATTCATTTAGGTTTATGCATATAGTGAAAAAGTGAAAAGAAGTTCATTATTACTATTGTAAAAAGATGTCAATATTTTAATTTCGAGAATTCACACATTAGGATGAGTGAATTTTTGGAATTTAAATCTATAAATTGTATGTTAAGTCTCATCTTTCTAATTGAACATTTTGAAAATGGCTTGCATACTTACATTTTGTAGTACAAAATAAAAAAATGTCAAATTCTAAAACAAAATTACTGTCATACCTGCATCATCATAGAGTAGAACACTTAAACACTATTGGAAACATCAAAAACTTAAATTTATCGAAAAAAAGCATAAGTATGGGACGCATTGTTCCCTAAACCTATTAGTTTCAACCATGATTTTCATCATGGGTTTGTTTTAGTGTTCTTTGTGTGTTTCTTCTTCTTGATTTTATAGTTTGTTACATTTTTTATTGTACTATCTCATACTTCTCATTAATAGTAGTCTTACTCAAGTGTTTTAAAACTCATATGCTTCATGACCTAGTATCCTACTCCTAATTTAACCTTGTGACATGAAGTTGTAGACTTATGGAATCCCGTGGTGTAACTACATCCACTATGGAGACTAAGTTTTTTAACTCTTTCATGCAAGGTATTGTCAATACTCATTCCATTTTAGACTTTATTCCTAGTCTTAAAATTCTCACATGACTACCTAAAAATAAAAAAATTATATGGAATTAGGGGCTTCTATAGCACATGTTCCTAAGGAGAAATTAAAAAACTAGACAAATATTTATAAAGTCTTCAAGATTACTCAAGAACTGAATCTTTAGCAGGAAAAATGGTACCTATTGTGGATAACCTTAGGATTTTGATAAATGATGTTCAAGGAATAGAAATTTTGTGTAGTTTAACTTATATAGTTTATGCTAACATCCCTACGATAGCTAGTTGTGATCAAGCATTTACAAATGCTCAAAACAAAGGAAAAAATGTTTCCTTTTCCACAACCATACCTTCTATTCCCACATTCACAACCCCTACCATAGATTTAGTGATATAATACACCAATGGACTAACACCAAGATTAGGGATTCCTAGTGGAAATCCTTATAGTTGTAGAGAAGAGGGTTTGGATTCTCCTAGGTCTCTCAGGTCACATAAGAGACCAAGGGAGAAAAATGCCCTAAACTACCTCATACTACCTAATAAGATGAAGAGGAATAAAGATCAAGTGATTGGATAGAAAGGTGAGAGTTCTATCTAATTAGAAAGATCATGTCACAAAGTTCTTCTAGATATACTGGCAAACTATGATCCAAGGATGACAACACGACACACAAATGATAGTGCAGTGTGCTATCATACCAGAGGAAAGTTCACATATTGTAGGGATTGAAAACTAGGAGTGTCACAAAAAATATCCAAATGAATGCTAACAATCAGATTAATAAGAACTCTAAAAAATTTGAGAAAATAACATACTATAATAGAGAGTAAAATTAAGTAAAGAAAATATAAATGGGAAAGCAAGAGAATAAGAGATAGAAAATTCTTATAATAGACCAAGTAATGAAGACTCCAATAAATAAATATATTCAATACCTACACACATAAGATTGAGGTAAATTGTTTGGGTTGTTTAGGGGATTTCCTTAGTCAACCCCCCATTTCGATGTTCCTACCTCCATGGATAGCTATATAGATAGAAAATATAATAGACACTGAAATAGATAAATAGATGAGATAGATAATGCATAAACAAGGGATGTGGGAAATCCAAATATTCTCAAGCACACAAGATAATAGATAGATATCACCTGCAAGGCTTGAGGAAGACAAAGAGAGAAAGAGTAAAAGAGATAGTTGTGAGAACAAAGAGAGTTTCTCGAGCATGTTATGACACCTTTAGAGTGTTGTAGCAAACAAGAGAGATATGCAAGAAAGATAACGAGAGAGAAAGATAAGAGAATGTCTAAGAGAGGAGAGGAGAGACCCAAATAGATAAAGAAGACCAAATTAATTGAAAATATGGATTTTAAAGAGAGAATATGAGGGAAAGAAGGTTATCAAGCCATTACAAAGCATCCCATGTCATTATCGCTGAAAAAGGTAGGTGAAAAGTGGAAAGGAACTCAAAATGTACTTTTGAATATTTAAATTCCATAGGACACTAGTGTGATACATGGACATTTGTGCAGTGCATTAGTGTCCAAATAAATCATGCTATAAAATAGCAGGAAGGAGGAAGACACAAGGTTTGACAGAAAGTTGGCACAGTAAGGTGACTACTAAAAATGGGTCTTGAGCATCATGAGAGGTGAAAAGGTTAATGTAGGAGCTAAAATGAGCCTACAAAAATACTAAGGGCGTGGACACTAAAGTGGATGTAAAAATTTAGGTCAAATTGCAAGGGGTGCAATTTTATGATATTACAATTGTTTGTCACATCACCTATAACATCTCCATATTCATCACCTCTCATAAAAATGCAACATAGTATCCCACCAACCATTTACACAAATTCACCATATTCACCAAAGTATCAAAACATGTCAAACAATGATCCTATCATAAACTGATATTTCCAAAATGTGACATCACTTCAAAAAAAAAAGTTGTGTTAAATCTGAATCAAAATGGTAAACCTCCATAATACCTCACACATAACAAATTGTCAATTGCTATCCTAAAAACACCTGTACCTCAAAACATGAAAATAACCCAATTTAAGAAGTATAATGGTAAGGGAGATCCTAACAACGAAGGATCAACTTTTATTGCATTGTGTGATGACCTTATTTTTTAATAAAAGATCCTAGCTAAACTATTTCCTACATCATTGAAAGATATGGCCTTGGAATGGTTTTTCTCATTGTTGAATAAACTCAATAAATTCATTTGAACACCAAACTTGTGAGCACTTTTCTCCAATATTTTCAAAAAACATTAGTCTACAAGTGATGTTGACTTAGTGCATTGTAAAGAAGGACCTTAGGAAAATATAATAGAAATCATAGGATGACACCTATTTCTTTACTAAAAAATCTCATATACTATTCTTGATGTTAATGTCTAAAGGGTGTTTATAGGAAATTTTAAACCCAATATTCAAGACAAGATATTGTTAATAAAGTATCCATCCTATACGCACTTGCGTATGACCCTCAGGTATCGATTAGTCAACATCAGGTTACACCTTCATTGACCCATACTAATCAATCTAAATATGTACCTTAGAACATCTACCAATCATTCAATTTTTTTTTAAAAAGTATTTCATTAAGATAAACACTCCTCAAATTGCTAAAAAACACGTCACTATCGCAAGTACTACTCCTTATCAATTTAGATTGAGAGATACAATTTATGCAAATGCCTAACTTTCTTCATAAGACCTTGTTACAATTTCTACATAAAATATTAATCCAATTACCTTTGATTTGGACCATCGATACAACTAAACCTTTACCTTGAAACTGAAACCCAAAATTATTTCTCCAATATCATTGTACATGTGGACATAATGTAAAATGATATTTTCATGTTAAAAACTCAGTTCAAGACCCTATCTATTCTAATTACAACCATTTAGCTGATGTTAATTATAAAGGAAGCAAGTTTATAGCTCCACCCAACAAGAATTTAAATTTTTTGATAAATCCAATGACAAATCATGAATCAAACTTTATGCAAGCTATTGATTATAAATATAATGATGATGATCTATCTAGTAAATTGTTAATGTAATAGAAGTTCAATCTCATAAGGGTCAAGAAATTTTATTACTTGACATTTCATTCACACTTATTGGTGCATCCATACATGCACTCGATGGTCCTCTCTATACCACTAGTCATATTGATGACAAACCTACACCAAGGATACTCATTGATCTTGTATATCTAGAGAATGTGATCACCAAATAATTTTTAAATAGGAATGAAATTTATAAACATTCTTATGAATAATCAAAATCATGGCTAAAAAATCATGATGGTTTTGTTAACCCTATGATAGGTTTGATAACTCTCCCACTCAAAGTTGGTCCAAAATAACTAGATGTTTGATTCACCATCATCCTTATGTTAGACCAATTTCATGTGAAGCTAGGTTATCCATGTCTATACTCCGTGAATGCAATCCCATTGGTAATCCACAAATGCATACAATTCCCATTTGAAAATCAAAGATACAAAATTCATCATAGTGGGTTTAAACTCTTGGCTTCCCACGAAAACCTTTCACTAGATTTTTTTGGCCTCAACCTATGGAACTTGTTAATAATCATGATGAATTTTTTCATATTATATTGTAATTATGGATAAAGTACTCCATAACATGACCTTGATTTAATGTTGTAATATGTCTATCATATTCACTTTAATTCTTGGTCCCTTGTGAACTAAATGAGCTTATTGGTTCCTTATTTAGAGTGTTGTATAGTGTTGTAGCACACTTTCACACTTTTCTAGGGTTTTATTAAATAATTGGGCTTCTTTATGCTTTAATTGGCCTTATTTTACATCCACAAGCCTCATTTAATGCATATTTTTGAGGATAATCCTAACACAAACCAACATGCAATCATAATTCACTTATTTTTAGGTTGTGTGGCCTAGATTTAGTGATTTGGGACTCATATGGCACCTTCAGCATATGAGACCCACCTAGGGTTTTGGGTCCCAATCTAGATTTTACACCTTTCTAAGCATTTTTGAAAATGGTCTTGTAATTTATATGTAATGGGACTCATATGCCACCTTGGGTGTATGAGTCATATGCAACCTAAAATCAAAATTAATTCAAATTCTTGGTGGTATTTTATCCTCCTAGATTTGATGTCAGCCTATAGTGTTGTAATTTCATGTGTTTTTGAATAATTAAGTATAAATACAAGTTTATTTAACTCATTTTACACCTAGCAAGTTGAATGAGCATCCTTATAGAAAATTTGAGTTCAGAAAAGCATTCAATGGAATATTATCAATTGTTTTAGAGCATTATTCAAGCATCAAGCATCATGTCAAAGTCATCATGCATCATGTTTGTTTTAGAGCTAACAATTGTGATGTAGGGTTTCATGATTCAAGCTAGCATTTCATTCAAGATCTATCCCATTCAAGCAAGAGTAAAGATATACATCCATTGGAGCCACTTCATACATGTTTATAACACATTATTTTTAGGATTTGGTGAGTTGTAGCATTGCATGTTCATTCATCATTCTCCATTCCTATTTCATTTTATTTAAAGGTTTGATTACCAAAACATGGATTGATTAAGGAAAACCCCTATCCACTAACAAAACAACATGTTTCCCTCTCTTTAGTGTGTTATTTGTAGGTTTAGGTTGAAGACATATTGAATAGCAAGTTTGGAGAAAATTGTTAAAGTGTTCAAAGTTGTCAAAGTTGTCACCCTACATTGAAGATCATTAGAAGACTTCTATACATTACAAATCAAGGTTTTGGATTTAGAAATCAATTGGAAAGGATAGAGCAAACATTGAAGACCAGATTCAGACTTGAAATTTCAAGAAAACCCTAACTAGACTGATACACCAATTCTAGCATATGAGTCCTATTATAGGTCATTTTTTAGATCTTTGCATTTCCAAACACCCTTTTTCAAGATTTTAGTTTCTGCCCGCAACCCAAATTTGGGACTAAATCACCTAAATTGGTGTATGAGTCCTAGAAGTCTTTAAAATTAGTGTTTTCAACATTTTAGAGATTCATTCATTCTCCTTCTAGTTTCTAGGTGCACACCTTCCATCTCTTAGCTTTTTGTTTTGATTTACATGCATTTTTTAGATCATTTAGTGAAGTCTTGCATCATATTAGGTTTAAGCATTTTGATTTGCATGTAATTATTATTTCCAAGCCCTAGCTTGGTGGTAAACCCATCATTAGTTTACAATCAAACCTTAGGAAAACCTTATTGCAAGATCTCTTTCTCCTTTGCATACTTTAGATTGAGTTCTCCAGGCTTTCCCTTCAATGAAATGATATTAAAGTGTGTTTTCTCTATGTCCTAAACCATATGAAGAAAATACATTTTTATTTATTTAACATATCAAAATTTAAAGCTAATTATAGAGCCAAATTATCCATTAGTAACATCCCACCTAAGGATAATTGATCTATGGTGACTTTGATCATAGTTCCCCCCACCTCATAGGTTGTGGATGAACCCATATCCAATTTGGATATAAGTATATCATTTCCATTGTTCCTCTAAAAGAAAAATATATATATATACCCAAACACATAGTGGTTTACCAACCCATGGTGGTTCCTTTGGTTCCTCTTCAAAAGGAAGAAAAGAGATTGATGGTAGAGAAACCCTCTCTTACCCCTAGGTGATCCCACAAAGCTAGTTTACAATTTTTGGGAGATTCTTATTTTTGCTTAAATCACATATTTTTCAAAAATATAATGATTTAACCCTTTAAAATTTCCATTTAAAAAATTCCAATTGAAGAGGGTTTGATCAAACTACCTTAGATCAAACCCCCTTGGACAAAACCCCGTTAGTTTTAAACCATACCTATAACGGAGTCTCCTTTATGCCTATCAAAATGTTGATAAAAAACCACTTTTGATTTACCTTTTGGGGGATCAAATGAATTCATTTAATATTTATTTTAAGTATGTAGTCCTTATTATCAGCTTCCCAAAAAGTATAATTTTAAATAAATTTAATTTTATTATTATATTTATTTTTTATTTCTTGTGAATGTAGGTTTTTCACTGAAAATTAAGCTCTATGTTCTACACATGTGTAAAATTAGAAGATTATCATTTTTTTTTTTGAAAAAGATGAGTGCACCAGATATTGAAATCCTTGATCCAACAAAAAAAAATTGAATTTTGATACATACAAAAAAAGTTACACGTTATACAGTCTGCCTATGTCTGAATTGTAATTGGTTTGACTTTGAAACTTGATTAAGAAAAAAATATTCAATAAAAAAATATCTACCCAAATGGAAGCTCTAGATATCAGCTCATTACAAATCTAAATTTGAAATAATTAGAATTTTATCCTTCATGGACAAAAATTATGCATTATAATACAGTGAGCGTCACTCCTTAAAAATGTTGTTTTTTGAAAAGAACTAGTTTTTGAGGGAGATGGGAAAAGAGGTGCAATATAATTCCAAATTTTTGGAAAAATATATATCATGAAATGTCATGAAACTCTAGTTTGCATCATCTTCAAATTCCTCATGGTTTAGCCACTGAAGGTGCCCAAAAGTGAAGATTTAGTTAGAAAAAAATAATTCAATGTCCAGTTTGGCCAAAAATTGTAAACCACTATTGTGGGATCAACCCCCTTGATAAATTAAAACCTGTACAAGAAGAACTAGAAGTCCCCAAGCCACCCTGATGAATCATCTAATGATCAAATAATCCTTGATGAATTTCCTCCCAACCATCCATCCTCATCCTCACCTAATTCCACCTTACCACCCTCACCAAACCATGTCATTGAAGCTTACATGTGTCAACCTAAATAAAGGATGAAAGAAGAATATATGAAATATATTATCCTCAATCCACCTATTGTGATAAATCCAAATAGAGAAGATAAAGATGAAAAAAATGATGAACAAGTGCATGATGAATTATCATTGTTTTTCTTGACATGTTTATGGATTTATATGGGGGAAACCATGATTATCCTCCTAATGAGAGTCACCCACCATTTGTTTAACCTAGTGATACTCATTATATAACACTTGTTGTAGTCCCTTTTGGAAGTTGTTTTCCTTTCATATATGATGAACAATATTGAGATGTAGATTATTTGCTTTAGAGAAGTTGACATGTACAGTACACTTTGTGTATGCTTTATGTATTATTTGTGTTTGATTTCACATAATCTCATCTCTTGTGTTATGTTTCTTGATGTGTCTTTATATTTTTTAGTTTTCTTTAGATAACCTTTGTATTTTCTATTGGCACAAAGATAAAAAGGAAACAAATCTATTGTGGCATTCATCTATTTGTATCTCCATTCTTCTTTATGACGTACATATTTTATTGTATTTTGTTTTTCTTTTAAGGATGATACAAGGTGTTGAGACATTTAGGTCTCTTCCATGTTGATGCAAAAGTTTGTTTTTATCTTAATATTTCATTCTTCAATTGTGTTCATAATTCCATGGGAATTTGGGGAATGATGCCAATTTTGAGCATAATTATATTATATTTTATCAAAGGTGTATACTAACCCTAGATATGTGGATCCCTTATGTGACATCTTCATTTTCTTTATGGATTTGTATTGGGGAAAATCCCTTGTCATGATTTAGCTTTATTTGGAAACATATCATTGGTATAGGGCTTTCCAATCAAGCACTCATGACCTTATCATGTTGCATTTATCATTTTATTCTCCCTTATATAAATTTCTCATTGGTGGGTGTTTGGTAACTTCTTTAATGTGGGGGTATAGATTCTATTCTGTGCTTTAGTTTATTCACACATGCTAGACTTAGTGATGCATTTTCTTTGAATTTTGATCATTTTTGTATTACCTCATCAAAATTATTAGGACTACAATTCTTCATATGATTGACATGAAATCACACCTAGTGAAAATATTTCCTCACTAGCCCTTGTGTATTTCTCATTTCATACCCTTTTAGAAGGCCCACCTAGTGAATATTAGGCCTCACTAACATGTGATGCCTTAGTTCATGGTTCACCTAAAAAATATTAGAATTTGATAGTCTATGAGTCATGGATGCCATAGGTATAGATCCTTGTAAGGTTTTTGGAGAGCTTTCTAGTCCTTGATTGTGTTTGTATTATTTTTTCTTGTGATGTCTTTTTTGTGTTCCTTCATCATCTATTCTTTATGTTTCCATTTTGTATTACATTTCATACATTTCTCTTCCTTTGTTAGGTTATATTGTCTTGCCATGGGACCTTCAATCCTCGGCCCTTGTGTTCCCCCCCTAGATTTAATACCATCCCATCTCTTCAAGATTTGGATAATTGAACCCCCTTGATTGATTCTTACTTTAGTGTGAATTTGAGAATAAGTTCATACTATCACTAAACTAGGGGATAAATGTAAAATCGTAAGTTGTTACCCTTGACTATTTCACATTAGGTTTCTCTCTCCATGTGCTCTTGCACCTATTTATTCATTTAATTTCCTAATTATGCTTTTAACTGCTCATTTTAAAACATTTGTGAAAAATCAAACATGGAAAATAAAAGTACTAATTTAATATTTTTCTCACAAAACTTTGGATTCTGAAAAAAAAAGAATCTGGCCTTGGGTGTAGGGCACACTAGATTGCCTATTTTGACTCTGAATTTAAATATGTCAACGTTGTTAATTTCTTTTTTGTCAAGTTCTAATTTTTAGCTATTAGGATTTAATTTTAAGGAAATTAGAATAATTACATATAAATATAAAGTATTTTCACACCATTTGAAGGAAGCACACCTAAGGAATTAAATTGAGAAAATCAAGTGTCCTAAACCATTCAAGATCAATCAAGAGAAAAACTTTCACAATTATTGTAGAATTATGTCATTCAATTATCATGTCATGTTTTATGTGAGTTTTTCATGTTTTACATGCATTTCATTTTTTAGCATTAACACTTTTAGTTCTTTAAATCAAATCATGTCAAGAAAATATTGATGCTTGAAGGTGATGAGTATGACTTTAGTCCTTGAAGGAGATCTAATATGAGTAGTTAGTTGTAGTGAATTGTTAATTCATTAATTTTTATCATTTTTCCTCTACTCGTCAAAAGGATATGCTCTCCTTTATCATCGATATTTCCATTATGAAGATAGAAATACCAACATGGGGTTTGACCGAGGAAAGCCCCTATATGCTACAATTGTTCCTCTCATCTTACGTGTGTAGGATGTAGATCTAAAGTGAATGGGAGGATGATTGAAGGATTTTTTTCATCCTTGCATTTATACCCTACAAGTTTTCAAGTCATTCAATCTATATTCTAATAAAAAAATGAAGTTTCAACCACAAATATTGAAAGAAATAAGCTACAAAATAGGAACCTCAAGCTTGTGAAAATTATTTAAAAAAATTAGGTGTTTAGTCTAGGATTTAGGGTGCCCTACATTAGCTAATGTATGATCAAATTTAAAACCCAAGTTATTTTGTGTTTGCTTTCTATATTTCTAGATTCAAAAATTTTCTTTCTATTTTTAATTGTATAAAATTCATAATAGAATAGTGCATTTTCATATTTGTTTAGGTACACCATTGCATCACATTAAAATCCTAAACTAACTCCAATCCAAAACCATAAAACAAATCCACATCTAGGATTGATTGATTCACCTTTTATGTTTTAAGTCAATCACATATAAGGGAGAATAAAAATAATCATATATGTTCAAGGTAATTTAATATATATCTATATACATATATATATATATATATATATATATACATATATATATATACATATATATATATATATACATACATATATATATACATATATATACATATATACATATATACATATATATATATATGTGTGTGTGTGTGTGTATATATATATATATAATAAAAATTAAGATTAAATTTTAATGGGGTTATAATTAAATTTCACACTTGTGAGATGGAGATACATACATTAAAGAAAAAAATATTTGTAGAATGTGAGAATAATATGGTAGGAGGATAGATTAAAATGTGTCATATCCCAAATAAATTGAAATAATGAGATGAGCAACATGCAAAGGAATCATGCATTTTTTATTAACTAATTAGTATTTTAAATGGTTCCAACTCTTCTACAAAGCTACTAATTGAACTAAACCTACCTCCAAAAAAGAAATTAGTTAATTTTCTAAAAACCAAAAATAAAGAAAGATGAAAAAACATACTAGGGGGACCAGAGCCCTTTTATAACATTATTATAAAACATCAACTAAAAAGAACATAGTTATAAAATTGCATAATTGGACATACATAAATGAATACCTAGGTTAGTAAAGGCATGATAATGTTATATATATCTTACAAGAAATTTCATCCTCAATTGAATAACCCAAGAAAAATAATTATACTAATCATTGGAGAAAGGATAGCATGGAGGAGAACCCATCTCATTTGAATAAAAATTAGATGATCTATGAGAGGGGAGTTCAATTTAAGATGTTGATTACTGAGAAGAATTTGAGAAAGTCATAGGTGATCATCAATAACACCACTAGGAACCAAAGGGGGATTAGTATACATTTCTAGTGAACCAAAGGAAATGAGGTGTCCACCTTTTAGGATATAGAACTTAGGGACCTATTTCACACTTTAGTTAATTAGGAAACCAAGATCCCTCAACCAAATGATTTAATTAAGAGAAGGAACTAGGGGTTAACCATTAAATGAAGCTTCAAAGGAGAAATGCAAACTCTAATGCACTAAACAATAGAAAATTGAATGCATTAAATCAAATTAACAAAAAAAATAAAATAAAGAGGAACCTAGTAAATCGATGGATTCCAAGCAAGATCTGCAACATTGAAATTATGCTTTTTGAAGTGTACTAGGACTGATATGCTAGGTAGGGAAATTTAGTCCTGCTAGACAAATTTGGGAAGAATCTAGAATCTTACAGTGAGTATTCAGGATATACAAAAAGATGTTAAAAATGGTTGTACTAGGAATCATACACCCAAAGGGAAAATTTAGTCTCAATCCTAGGGTTTGATTGATATTTCTATAGCCTCTAGTGATCTTTTTTAGTGTTTTTCTTGTCTGATCTTTAAGTCTAAAAAATGAATTCTGATCTATATGTGAAGATGAAATTATTCAAAACTTTAAAAACTTTTGCAACTTTATCTTCAAAGGATCTTAAAGCTCCAATTTACCTAAATCTGCAAACACACATCAAGAGGTAAAAATGTTGTTGTGTTAGGGAATAGTGGTTTGCCTTGGTGAAAGCCTATTTTGGTAATTTAAACCTTGAAATGAAATGAAATAGCATGAAGGAATGATGAATGAACAATATGAAATGTTGCAACTCATAAAACCCTTGAGATAAATGCTGCAAACTTGTGTGAAATGGCTCCAATGTATGTGGATCTTAACTCTTGATTGAATTCTTGAATCTTTTCCTTGAATGCTTGCTTGAATCATAGACCCTACATCACAAATGTTGGCTCAAAAACACACATGATGCATGATGGCTTTGAAATGATGCTTGAATCTTGAATGTTTCTCCAAAATATTGATGATTTTCTCTTGAATTCTCTTGATCTCTTAAACTTGCTCTCATGAAAATTGCTTAGATTTATAAGTTGCTTGTCAAGAGAAATTATGTGAAATAACCTTGTATTTATAACTTTTTATGCCTAATTTCCCAAAATTACAATATTACAAGCTGAAATAAAATCTAGGATAATAAAATATTGCCAAGAATTTGATTTAAAATAGGTCCAAGTTAAAGTGGGACTCATATAATAGTTTGGGCGTATGAGTCCTAGTGGCTTAACCCTAGGACACTGATTTCTACAAGTGTTAAGTTCAATGCAACATTTAAAATCAGGTCCTGAGACCTAGGTGGGACCGATACCCCCAAGGTGGCATATGAGTCCTAGATCACTAGATTTGGATCACATAACCCAAAACATTAAATTATAATTTGTCATTTATTAAGTGTTGGGATTATCGTTAGAAAAATGCATTAAATAAGGCTTGTGGATGCAAAATAGGACCAAATAAGGCATAAATGAAGCCAATTTTTAACAAGGAGGGACCAAAAAAGTGTGAAAATGTGAAGGGATACATTTTACTTCACAAAATTTAGCCCCCACATTAGTGAGAGGAGGAAATTGCTTAAAACTCACACTAAAGTAGGGAAATTCACATCAAGAGGGGTCAAAGTGTACCAATGCTAGTGAGAGAGGATAACAAAAATCAAGAGGGATGATCAAAATCCTAGGATCGAGATCCTATGGCAAACCAAAATTTCACAAAAGAACATGCATGTGAATAATGTATGAAGCAACAAGGTACAAGTATACACTATCAAAGACATAAAGAAGAAAAAAGAAAAGAAATAGGGTAGATCAAGCCTCGACTATTTTTCCAACATGATGTGGATCATATCTAAGATGTTTGTCCAAAAAGATGTTTACAAGTTGAATACGGTTTCCACTATGCAAACAACATACATGCTCACAAGGGCTAGTGGAATCCAATATCCACTAGGTGAGTTAGCAGTGAGACACATGTGCATGTCACCTATATGCACCCACACAGACAAGCAAGTGGCTATGGGAAAGTCATACCTTAGGTCAACTCCCATATGCTAACCATACGAAAGCTATACCTCCTGATAACTTTCATAAGGCATCACACAAAACGAATGACATGATCCATGAGGTAAGCAAAACTTCATATGCTAACACTCATGAACAAACATGATGGCTCCATTGGAAAGTAAAGTTTGTTATGCAAGGTGACCATATAACTGTTATTGTAAATGAAAAATAGTGTAAGGTACATTAAAAGGGTTTTTTCTTAGTTCATGCAAGGTCTTAACTTAGGGAGCATCGTGCGCAATGTCTTCAAGAGAGGACCAATTGAAGAATAGAAGATTCACCACTTAGGGAATGCACTTTGCTTGGAATTACCACTAAGAGGAATAAAATGTGCTAATAGCACACTAATGTCATCTCCAATAGAAAGACACATTGCATGATGTAAGAAGACCACACAATGAAACATGAGTTGTAATGAAATGCAAAAGAATAATGCCAATGTATGCCCCCACTTTAAACAAAATGCTAAACACCATGCTGCGACAAATTAATTTAATTACAAAATGATAAATGGTAACGATAAATAAAATATGAGAGCTTATTTTGAAAGCCCTATGCCAAGCCATATGTTTCCAAATGAAACTACGAAATAAAAGGGGGTTGCCTTGAAATGAAATCCTAAAAAATAACACATAAGGGATCCATGGATTCGGGCTCAGTATGTCTTTGCTACAATGTTGTTATAGAATTTAGAAATCTCATCATTCCCCAAATACTCATGGAATAGGAATAATGATACAAAGAGAGATAAAACAAAGAAAATATTTTGGCTCAACATGGAAGAGACCTAAATGTCTTAATTCCTTGAGTCATCCATAAAAAGTAAAAAAAAAGAAAAAGGAAAGATAAAGGATAATATTTTGGGTAATCATGGAAGAGACCTAAATGTCTCGATGCCTTGCGTCATAGCTAAAAGGAGAACACAAGACAAAGGAAATATAAAGGATAACATTTGGTTCAACATGGAAGAGACCTAAATGTCTCGATGCCTTGTGTCATCCCCAAATGGAAAACATAATATAAAGAGAATATAAATGTTTGTGACATATAGAAGAATGTAGATACAAATAGAGGAATGCCACAAAGAGAGAGATACATAAAATATAATAGTATAGGGTATCACATTATGCACATGCAATCACACATAGAACATGAAAAATATAAAAAATAAAAGACTAGTAAGGCACATGCGAGTCAACCTATTAGCAAGTCATATACATCCCAATCTTGTTCATCGTTCAAGTTCAGTACTAGGAGAAGGTTGTTTAAGCCCTTTCCCCCATTAAGTGTAGGACAAGGATGAGCTAAGATAGGTGGTGAGGAAGAGCTCCTTGCATTTTGAAATAATTTGCAATGAACATAAAGCATGTAATAGTGAGAATATTATGATCCTAAAACCATTACATGGCAAGGAGTGAACGGAACCCTTTTAAGGGACTATTTTTATGATATCAAACCTTTTAAATATTTTTTTTAAAGTACGACACCCATCAATACTATGTCCAAGAACTCAATGATATCGATAATGAGACATGTTTGTGTTCTTAGGATTTGGTTTTGGTTTTTCTTTCATGCTCATGGTAATGTTATAAGTCCTTGAATTAGAAGTATGTGTAAGGTTCTTTTAGTTTCAAAAATGGGACAAGGAAATTTTAGCTTCTTAAGTTTGTAAATATTTTGTTGCTTTCTAGATTCACCAACTTCTTGAGGTATATTTAGAGGAGGAGGACCTAAGATGATCCTATCATCCTTTTGAGGTATTGGTTGTTGTTTAGGAAGGATGACATTAATGTTAGGAGGAGGATCTTGATATCCTATCCCTTTGGTATGTTCAATTGGTATTTTTTCTATGAGTTTATGAATCTACAGTTCATTTGTTGTATCACATCCTTTCTTAGTAATTATCTTAAAGACTTGGCCATAAGTCTCTTCAAGGTTGATGGGGAGGTTAGTCACTTTGTTAACATAGGATGGTTGAATGTTTTCTTGGTTATAGGTGTTAGGTTCACCTATTGTAGAGAGGTTAGGTTTAGTTTGTATCTCAATTTCAAGATGTAAAAGACTAAACATCTCAATTTGTGTTTTTTGTTTCATGGAAGGATAAAATGATACATTAGTCTCAAGATTATTAAGGAAATCATGTATGAAGTTATTCATGATGTCATAATCTTCTTCAATTATGTCAACTTCACGAGGAGGACATGATTAGGATTTGATTGAGCATGAGTGAGTTCAATTTCATTAGGATCATTTCCAAAAACATAGCTTGACACATCCACTTATGATTTCAAGGACATCCAAAAACTTACCAAATCATATATCCATGATAAAATGTAATGCAATGACCTAGAATGAAATGTGTAGATGCAATTTTCAGATTCTAAACAATATAATTTGTTGATTACACTGTGTAACAATCTAAAAATTAAATGTTGTAAGTGGAATTTTGAAATTAACGATTGTACTAAGTGAAACCAATCAAGCTAGATCTAAAAAAATGAATTAAACATGAACTCAACAAACTAAATCAAAGATCTGATAACAACAAACAAAAGCACAAAAATGAAGTTTTTTATGCTGTAAAATGCATATTTAGACCTAATTTAGGACTAAATCAACAAAATGGGCAAATGAGTCCCAATTAGGGTTTTTGGAAGGTTCAAATAGTGAAAAAAAGAAAGCACAACATTCCCAAAAAATTGGAAAACCTAGCTGTATAGGGACTAAATCACCCAGGTGGGCGAATGATTCCTATATTAGGATTTTTAAACAAAATTTAGCAAATTTTGACTTGATTTAATAGTTTCGAGGTTGTATGCTCAAATGACTATTTGCAAGTACAATTTTCTAATGAAATTTAATGATGCAAAATGTAAAAATGTGACCTATATGCACTTTTCACTAATGCAAGATTTATAAGTCCTAAATGCAATTCAATTGAAGAAAATCTAATGAAAAGTTAATGAAAACTAGATATAGGACTACAATGTTATCCAAATTAGAAATTAATGCATCCAAAATTTGGGTTCACCAAAATGAACCAAAGGAAATAGGTGTCCACATTTTAGGAGATGGAACTTAGGGACCTATTTTTCACTTTAGTTCATTAGGAAACCAAGATCCCTCAACCAAGTGGCTCAATTGAGGGATGGAATAGGGGTTTCTTTGTGTGATTAAATGGGGATTCCCATTAAATGAAGCTTCAAAGGAGAAATGAAACTATAATGCACTAAACCCTAGAAACTTGAAAGCATTAAATCAAATTAACAAACTGATAGAGAGGAACCTTCTAAACTGATGGATTTGAAGCATGATCTACAACCCTAAAATTTTTATTTTTGAAGTTGAAACATAGAAAAGGGGGAAAAACCCAAATTGTGATTGATCAAATATGTTTACCTACTTTTTAAAATGATGTTTCACTCAATTATGAGATGTAAAATGCATAAATAACAATCAAAAATAAAACCTAACCATTATAATAGAAAATAGGAAGGTTTTAAGATGTTGAAATGATGTGTACCTTGTTCAAAAAGAGTCGTTTCAAACCTCACTAAGGACTCATTCACCTAGTGGAGAATGGGTCCCTACTAGGGTTCTGGAAAAGTGATTTTTAGTTTTTGTTCTTTAATGTTTGCACTCCTAGATCCTAGGTGTTTAGCTTTTGAAATTTTGAAATAAATTTTGTAGCTTAGTTTCTATGATCTTGCAATAAAGATGAAAACTTTTACAATTTTTCAATCTTGAAAAATTTTGCAACTTTTGCAACTTTTGTTATCCCCTTGATCTTCAATCTAAAACCTGCAATCACACATCAAGAGAGAAGAAAAAAATTGATTGTTAGGGAATAGGGGTTTTCCTTGGTCAAACCCCATTTTGATAATTAAACCTTGTAATGAAATAATGCATAAGGGAAAGATGAATGAAAAATAATGTGTAACAACTCACCTATCCTCAAATCAACAACCTAGCATGATGTGGCTTCAATGTATGTAGATATTTATCTTGAATTTGGATGTGAAACAATACTTGAATCAGATCTTCAATGCTACCTCAACATATTAGCTCAACAACTGTGCATGATGCACTATTCCTTTGACATGATGATATGACCTTTGATTTCTACAATAAAACTTCAATAATCTTCCCTTGAATGCCTTCTTGAATGCTCTATAATGCTCTTGTGAAAGTAATCTTGATTGCTTATGAAGATCTAGAATTGCTTAGATGAAACTATGTGAATTAACCTTATATTTATACTTATCTTAAGATTTAATCTCAAAATTCAAATAACAGAAGCTGACATCATATCTAGGATTTGAAATCACTAAAATTCCACCAAGAATAACTTCAAAAAACGGTTTCCTAGGTTAAGGACAATCCATTCCCCATAGGGAGAATGGGTCCTAGCACACTCACTAAGACAAGTTTCTAGGATATGAAATAACATGTATAAATATGGTTGTAGGACCTAGGTAGGACCCATTCACCAGGTGGCGAATGGGTCTTAGGTTACTAGCCTAGCACTCAAAATTTTCCAAACAAGTTTTGTGAAATATTATTAATGGGTGTTAGGGTTTATCCATAAAAAAATAAAATAAATTAGGCTTGGATTTTAATTTAAGGGGACAATGAAGCTCAATTAACCTCAATTAATTAACTAAAGACCCTAGATTAGTGTGAAAGTGTAAATAAACACTTTACAACACCCTAAATAGGGCATAATTACATCCATTTTATTAAAAAGGGTCCTAGACTTAATGCGAATGTGTAAAACATGTTAGACCACTAAATCAGGGCAACATTAGGCTCATTTGTTGTTAATTATTTTGAATTGTGTAAGTAAAAGGGATACTTTTTCTGTTACTATATTTTTCCCCCACTTTATTGAGAGTTTCCCTCAATGACAAAATCACACTAAAGTACACATTCAAGACACTTATGTATGCAACAATGACAAATATACACAATCATACCCTATAAAAGACCAAGAAAAACAAAGGAAAATAAAGGATCAAGCTTTGACCAGTGTAATGCGATGTGGAATGCAATTGTTTATCCAAGAAAAAATATCAAGCTTCCACAGTTTGTCCAATGTGATGTGGACCAGGTCTAGGTTACTTGTCCAAAAAAAATGTTTACAAGCAAAACACAATGTCCACTATGTAAACAACACACACACATGCTCACTTGGATAATGGAACCCTAGGCCATCCACTAGGTGAGTATCTTCAAAATGTGGCAAATGAGAGAATCATATTAGCCTCCCATACCATATCGAAGTTATCCTCCTAAATTTTTTGATAAGGCACCACAATGCTAAATTCTTATAAATATTATGTTTATAGGTGTTTTTTCAAGGGGATCTTGTTTCGTGTAAGGTCTTCTTCTTCAGGAACATCGTGCCTAATGTCTCCAAGAGAGGACAAGTCAAGAATATCAAATTTCCACTTATGGAATGCCTCGTTTCACATCATGCCACTAAAGGAAAGTCATATTCTTAGACATATCATACTCTTGGAAGACATCAAACCTGATGACACCACTAAGAAATGGATGCATCACAAGAAATCAAATTGCACCATGAAATATACAAAATGTCAAAATATGTCATCAATGTATACCCCCACTTTAAAGTAGTTGGTAATACCATTGCTATCAACAACTGCTTTAAAGTATGCAATGATTTATCCTAAGACATGAGAGCTTTCCTCAAAAAACCCTATGCCAAGTCATATATTTCTAAAATAAAGCTACACCATGAAAATGGAGGGAGGGGTTGCCCCCAATAATACATAAGGGGATCTATGGATTCAGGGTTAGTATGTCTTTTCTTACAATGTTGTCATAGAGCTCAAAACTGTCATCATTCCACAAAGAATCATAGAAATAGAAGAATGACACAAAGAGAGGAAAAAAAAGAAAAATACTTTGGGTCAACATGGAAGAGACCTAAATGTCTCAATTCCTTATATCATCCTAAAAAGGAAAATACAATAAAAATGACAAAGATAAAAATTTATGGTATAGAGAAGAATGTAGGTACAAATAAAGAAATGCCCAAAGAGATAGAGAGATACATCAAACAAAACCTCTCATGGGATCACATTACGCACATGCAATCACAAAGAGACATGAAAAAGAAAATAAGGTAAAGAACTAGTAAGGCACATGCTAGTAAATCTATAGTAGATTGTCAACATCCCAATCTCGACCAGTATAAATGAAAGGTAGACAACTAGCTGAACTGACAAAAAAAAATCCCAAAACTAGAACAAGGCTATCTAACCCCTTTCCCCCACTAAGTGTGGGACAAGGATGAGTGCAGAAAGGTGATGAAAATGATATCCTTGTGAAAGAATGATTTTCAATTAATGTTAAACATGTAATAGTGAGCATACTAAGATCCTACAACTATTACATGGTAAGGTGCAAGATGCATGCTTTTAGGGATTGCTTTTATGATATTGAACTTCTTAAATACCCATTTTAAAGAACAAAACTCATCAATACTATGACCAATAACTCTATGATATCAACAATGTGACATGTTTGTGTTCTTAGGATATGGTTTTGGATTTTCTTTCATGCTTGGTAATGTTATAAGTCCTTGGATTAGAAGTATGTGTAAGGTTATTTTAGTTTCATACATGGGAAATGGAAATTATAGTTTCTTTCATTTGTAAGTATTTTGTTTCTTGCTTGATTCACTGACTTCTCTAGGTGGGTGTAGAGAAGGAGTCCTTGAGATGATCCTATCCTTCTTGTTATGCATTAATTGTTTTTTATAGAGGAGAACACATATGTGGAGAGGGGGATCTTGATATCCTATCCCTTTTTTTTGTTCAATAGGAATTTTCTCTAAAATTTAATGTATTTCATGTTCATTAGTTGTGTCACATCCTTGGTTAGTTAATATTTTAAAGCCTAAGTTGTTGTATGTCTCTTCTAGGTTGATGGGAGTGTTGGTCACTTTGATGACATAAGATGAATGACTATGCACTTGACTAGAGGAACTAGGTTCACTCATAGTTTGAAGTTTAGGATTAGTTTGTGACTCAATATCAAGATGTAGAAGTCAAAAAATTTCAAGTTTTGTTGTTTTTTTCATGGAAAGATAGAAGGATGCATTATTCTCAAGACTGTTAAGGAAATAATTTATGAATTCATTCATGCTACCATCATATTTTCCAATGATGTCAACTTCAGAAGGACATTAATTAATATTTGGGTGAGCATGAGTAATTTTATTAGGATCATTACCAAAAACACAAGAAACAATCACCAAAGGGAACAAGGACTTTCACACATTGATATAACACTTGTCCATTTTTAGATTTTTCAGACTTAAACAAGGTGATTTTTTTATTAAACTATGCAAGAATCTGAAACTGATTTAGGTTTGATCAAGGACTCATTTTACCTTGGAGAATGGGTCCTATATTAGCATTTTGAAACTGATTTTTATAGAATCTTAAGCCTTTTCTATTGATTTTAAGATTTAGGTCTACTACAGGAAGTTTCAAGTTTAGATTTTTGTGAATGCAATGTGAAATGCAAAATGAAAATGTGAGAAAATGATGAATTACAAGACCTAGTTTGATATGCAATTTTTTTTTTATTTTAAAATGCAAATTTATGTGATCTAAATGATATGTAAGATGATTGATTTTTTTTTGTATTTTTAGATTTAAAGAATGCAAACAATGCAATTCTAAAACCCTAGATGAAATGCAAATTTCAATGAAAACTAAGACACCTTAAATGAGATCAATTCAATGAAAATGAATGCAAGATATAATCTATGATGAAAAGAGACTCCTAAAATCAGAAAACTACAATGCTCAAGAAGTCAGGTTCACCAAAATGAAACATAGAAAATGGGGGAAAACCCAAATGTGAATTGATCAAATGGGTTAACCTACTTTTTGAGTTGATGTTTCACTCAATAATGAGAGGTAAAATGCATAAATAACAATCAAAAATCAAACCTAACTATTATAATAGCAAATTGGAGGGTTTTAAGATGCTGAAATGGTGTGTACCTTGTTGAAAAAGTGTTATTTCGGGCCTCACTCAGGACTCATTCGGCCAGTGGTGAATGGGTCCCTACTAGGGTTCTAGAAAAGTCATTTTTGGGTTTTTTTCTTCAATGTATGTAGTATGAGATCCTATGTGTTCAACTCCCGAAATTCAGAAGTAAATTTTGTATCTTAGTTTCCATGATCTTGCAATAAAGATGACAAATATTACAACTTTGCAATCTTGACAACTTTTGCAACTTTACAATCTTGAAAAATTTTGCAACTTTTTTTCTCCACTTTATCTTCAATCTAAAACCTTCAATCACACATCAAGAGAGAATTTTATTTTTATTTTTAGGGAATAGGGGTTTGCCTTAGTCAAACCCCATTTTGGTAATTCAACTGTGTAATGAAATAATGCATATAAAGGAAAGATGAATGAACAACAATGTGTAACAACTCACCAATCCTCAATTTAACCTTGGAGTACAAATACAAAACCTATCATGAAGTGGATTCAATGTATGTAGAGCTTGATCTTGAATTTGGATGTGAAACAATGCTTGAATTGGATCTTCAATGCTACATCAACATATTAGCTCAACAACATGCATGATGCACTATTCATTTGACATGATGTTATGACCTTTGATTGCTGCAATTAAACTTCAATAATCTTCCCTTGAATGTCTTCTTGAATGCTCTTGAATTCTCTATAATTCTTTTGTGAAAGTACTCAAATTTTTTTATGAAGATCTAGAATTGATTAGATGAAACTATGTAAATTAACCTTATATGTATACTTATCTTAATATTTAATCCTAAAATTCAAATAACACAAGTTGACATTAGATCTAGGATTTGAAATCACTAAAATCCTAAAAATAATAAGTTCAAAATGTAGTATCATAGGTTAACGAGGACCCATTCACCATAGGGCATAGGGGTCCTAACACACTCAACTAAGAAAAGTCTTGGAGATATGAAATAACATGTAAAAATGGGGTCCTAGGACCTAGGAAGGACCCATTCACCAGGTGGTGAATGGGTCCGAAGTCACTAGCCTAGGACTCAAACCTTGCTAAAATAAGTGTTGTGAAATATTATTAATGAGTGTTGGGCGTTATCCCTCATAAAATGCAACTAATTAGGCTTGGATTTGAATTTAAGGGGCCAAATAAACTAAATTAACTTTAATTAATTAAAGACCCTAGATTAGTGTGAAAGTGTAAACATAAACTTTACAATACCCTAAATAAGGTATCATTAAGTCCATTTTATTAAAAAGGGTCCTAGACTTATTATGAATGTGTAAAACAAATTACAACACTAAATCAAGGCAACATTAGGCTCATTTATTGTTAAGTATTCCAAACTAGGTAAGGAAAAGGGATAAATTTTCCATTACTACCGAAGTGTACTAGGACTCGTACGCTAGGTAGGGTGATTTAGTCTTGCTATAGGAATTTGTGTAGAATCTAGAATTTTCCAGTGATTGTTGAAGATCTACAACAAGACGCCAAAAAGGGTTGTACTAAGACTCCTATGGCTAGAGGGGTGATTTATTCATAGTCTTAGGGTTTGACTAATATTTTTTTAGTGTCTAGTGATCTTTTGTAGCTTTCATCTTATCTGATCTCCAAGTCTAAAAAGTATGAATTTTAGTCTGTAGGTGAGTTTCCATGAAGATGACAACTTCTTGACAACTTTAAAAACTTTTGAAACTTTGTCTTTAAAGGATCTTCAAGCTCCAATTCACCTATATCTACAAACACACATCAAGAGGGAAAAATTTGGTTGTCTTAGAGAATATGAGTTTTCCTTGGTCAAACCCTATTTTGATAATTAAACCTTGAAATGTAATGAAATGAAATAGAATGAAGGAATGATGAATGAAAAATATTCAATGTTGAAACTCACCAAACCTTTGAGATATAGGCTACAAACTTGTGTGAAATGGCTCCAATGGATGTGGCTCTTGACTATAGATTGAATGAGTGAAGCTTTGTCTTGAATGTTTGCTTGAATCATGAAACCCTACATCACAAATGTTAGCTCAAAAACACACATGATGCATGATGACTTTGACATGATGCTTGAATCTTGAATTCTGCTCAAAATGCTTGAAGATTTTCTCTTTAATTTTCTTGATCTCATAAACTTTATCTCATGAAAATTGCTTAGATTTCTAGGTTGATTGTTAGGAGAAATTATATGAAATAACCTTGTCTTTATACTTGTTTATGCCTAATTTATTGAAATTACAACACTACAAGCCAACATCAAATCTAGGATAATAATATCCTACCAAGAATTTGATTTAAAATACGTCCAATTTAAATTAAGAATCATGTGCTAGTTTGAGCATATGAGTACCAGTGGCTTAAACTTGGGACAAAAATTTCTAGAAGTATTAGGTTCAATGTAACATTTAAAATCAAGTCCCAAGACTTAGGTGGAACCGATATTCCCAAGGTGGTGTATGAGTCCTAGATCACTAGATCTAGAACACATAACCTCAAACATTAAATTATGATTTTTCATTTACTAAATATCGAGATTATCCTTAGAAAAATGCATTAAATAAGGCTTGTGGATGCAAAATAGGACCAAATAAGGCATTAATGAAGCCAAATTTGAATAGGGAGGGCGCAAAAAAGTGTGAAAATATAAAGGGATACATTCCTACAGTACAACTAGTATACTATGATTAGGAACCAATACCTCAATAACATAAGGAGGATCATTCAAAACCTCTAAATGAGTGCCAACCACAAGACCTTCATAGTGATGATTTTAAGATGAACATAATTCTAGTGTGAGAAGGAGCATGAAACCTTCAAAAGAGGTTAATCTATTACCAATTTATGAGTATAAAATAGCCACTGGTATTGTAATTAAATGCCTTCATAATCTACACATTCACTCTATTGTTGGAAGAATAAGGATTATTTTATTAATGCATTTGTTGAAAATAGGAGCATGAGGGATAAGTGTGTTACATTACAATGTTTTCATTAATGTCAAAATTGTAGTCTAATATTAAGAGCATTGTGAAGATCAGTTTGTATAGCTTGAACATGTTTGAAGATGGTAATCCAGTGGGAATTTGCAAGAAGGTTTGATCTAGTGAAGGTAGTTGATATGAAAATTGACAAAGTGTCAATATAGGTAATTTTGTGTATAGATCATCTAGTTATTGGGTTTGCATTGGTCCACTATGTAAGATCTTTCTTTGTGCTTTTGATATTATTTTCTTGGTTGTTAGAGAAGCTTATATCAAATTTTTCATATTATTTTTTATTTTGGTGAAGAAGCTATGAGTGACAAAATTTTGGTCTGGCAATAGCAGTGGTTTCTAGATCGATGTAAATATTTTTGTGAATCCACAGTTCTCCATAGATTGGAATTTGGCTTTGTGGATTTGTGGTAATGTTGGTAGGTGTTAGTGGTTCATATATTCCAAACCGGATGGAGCTTGGAGGTTCGCATGTCTATTTTTTGATAAAAATGAGTGATGATGAATAGTAAAGGTATTAATATAGTTCCAATTATAATTGTTCAATTCAATTTTAATGAATGTCATAGATAATATATGAGCTATGTGATTTGGTGTTCACACTCTTCTATTGAAGATAACTGATTAGAGTATCTTGTGTATGAATCTTGCTTCATTCATATGGTAGTCCACCTGATGTATGAGACTTTCTATCATGGAATTGTTTAATGATTGACTATTTTCCTCAAATTAGTAAATGAGTATAATTGTTCAATAAATTTATCCATTTTATCAAGTTGAAAATGATCTCTTAAACATTAACAAATTCGAAGAGGAAGTTTAAACTAAGGGTAGGGAAATGTAAGGCCCAACCTTACAGATATCTTTTACTATCATATTGTTCCTTGGTGGCTTCCATTAATGTTTGTGAGACTAGTCAACATGTGAAATAGATGAGCATATCTTTATTGAAAACTTGTGATGTTTAATGCAATAAGTGTTGTATGTAATGTGTATTGTTTCATTCATGTTGGTATAATATCAACTGTGTTATGAATTTAATCATTGCTTTAAGTATAATTCAGTCATAGAAATAGTAATTCAAATATCATTAATATTATCTCATTACTTTAATGCAATAGTGAAATGAAAATATCTTAATGATGCAACAAAGAAAATTTATAAACCATTAGCTTCTATTTGTAAAATTTTAATGTATAATGATATTGGAAGAATGGTAGGTTATTTACAAGTATTGTACTCTCAGTTTATAGTTTTTAATTAATCCATGTCTAGGTTATTATTCATATTTATGATTGATGCCTCCATAATATTTTTTATACATTCTTATAATTTTAAATATTTTATGGACCCATAAAATTTCTAAAAAATTATGTTAAGGAATACTATTCCATGATGAAGAGTAATTAAAATAATAATTCTTTCTAGCTTGTTTCCATAAAATTTAAGAAGTGTACATTTATTTTTGTATAAAATATGAGAACTAGGTTGATTTCTTTTATTGATATAAATTGAAAAAAAAGAAGAAGAAACATTTAATATACATGTGAAAACATGATTGACATAAATAATAAATATATTGTTTCAGCTGCATTATATACAAAATACTTAGGTAGGTATATATTACAACTCTCACATCCTAACTAGATATGGTTCACAAGGAAAGTTACCAAACAAATTTTACGGTTTAGTTTTGTATATGATTATGCGTACTTTGTATTAAAATGAAAATGTATTTAGTTTCTTTGTATACCAAATACCCTAGTATATATATGTTATAAAAAACCCTAACACCCTAATACATTCTAGATAAAAAGGGCAGACAAGGAAAATTATTATATTAATGTTATGGGTTTAATATCCCCTATGAATAAGAGTAGGCTTCTTGGAATAGAACTTGTTTGACACAGTATATTTTCATAACTTATAATATTTTCTAGGGTTAATCATTCAACCTATCAAGACTACATAAATATGTTTAAAATGTAGATCACAAAATGATAATACATGTTTAGTGAAATGCTTATTTGTGATGTTCTTGTAACTAATGTTCTATATGATGTTTCAGATAGTGCCCTATGAGCAACAAATTAGACATGGTAAGGTTGGGATTTACCTAAAACAAAATGCATATGTTTTTATTTTTACTGTTTAAACTCAAGAATGACACAAAAAACTTGTATAAACATTTGTAAATGACATGAAATTTTGGTAAAATGTGGGTTCCAGAGGTATTTCTTGCCTAGCGATTAGCAGGTCATTTGATCTTGATGGTGGTTTTTCCTAGCAGCAAGAGTGCTTGTGGATTATAGTGCCTTATCTTACTATTCAAAAGAAAAACAAATAGCTGAAAGATAATAAGTCTGGGGCAAGTAGCATTTAGGGTTTATTTTCATTTTTTTTAATCTTTTGATAATCACAAGAAATTACTCTTTAAACATGGCATTAAGACCCTTCTCCAAAATCCTTTGTGAGTGTTAATTTACGCAATCCACAGGGACTTTTGATGCCTCAATTCTTGTGAATTTTTACTTTTGGAAGGTACCTTGTTAGTTCGATAAATATTGTAGAGGCATCAATGTTTAAATAGTGATTAAACTAAGGGAGAGAAGCCGATCATGGGTCGGGCATCGATCGTGGGTATAGATTTGGACAACTTGGGGCCCACCATTGGGAAATTTTTATGCCAATAAAAATTTCAAATATGCTTTTAAATATGATATGATAGATTCATATTAAATTCAAAATATGTCCTATCATAGGTAGACTTTTTTACTACCACCTTTTCAATAGTAAGTGAATGTAAACTTTTGAAATTTATTTTCCACCTTCATAATATTCAGTGAATGCATCATGATAATCTTATTTCCACAATATAAATAATTTTTTCCACCTTCCCAATAAAAGGTTGTTGTAAAGGGATATTTTATTATCCAAAATATAAGTCTTATTGCATTAAAAGTGAGTTGACATGTACTGGGGACATTTCCAAGTGGTTTAATTCCAAATATGTTTTAACAAAATAAATTTTGACATGTTTCATTTCTCATCCTCTTTTTACAAACAACTAGTTCTTGAGTGTCCATAATAACCAATTTTTTTATGAATTTGGCTACAAAATTGAAAAAACTAAACTCTGAGACTCACTATGCATTGAAATTATTCATTAAAACACATAATTATTAGAATATTATTTACAAATCCACATCAAAAACAATAATCATAAAAGAAAATTAAAACTGGTTAGAATTCAAACAAAATTTAATATCACTTAAAATCACCAACCAGAAATCCTACATGCCCATGAAGCTATCACTTCTACCATTAATCCATTGAATTCAAATAAAATTCCCTCCCATAATTCAAATTAATCCACTTGCTACTAATTCAAATTCTACCAATCTATTTATGCAACCAATCCTCAGTTGTGTGATGTAAGTTACAACTGCATAAATTCAAATTTCTCACTTTCTATTGCATACTCCTAAGCAACAATGCCCTCCTCCAAATTGATGTAGTCTCCTCCTTCAACTTATACAGTATGTCTCAATACTTTCCTTTACAATAATACAAACTACATTCCATTTTATACTGTCTGAAATTGCCTTCTCCATTTACATTTAAATGAATCAAAAACTTGTTAGTTTTCATAGCCATCCTTTATGCTATCATCAACCAGTCTCCCTTTAAGTTCCATTATGGTTGAAATATTTGCAACCCTTTTGAATACAACATTACGATACATATATATATATATATATATATATATATATATATATATATATATATATATATATATATATATATATATATATATATATATTGCACAGAAGTGTTTCTACGTATGTTTCCTATGGGAGAGGATTCGATTGTAGGTTGGGCACCGATTGTGGGTATAGATTTGGATAGCTTGGTGCCTAGCGTTGGGAAAAATTTCAAAATATTCTTTTAAATATAATATGACAGATTCATATTAAATTCAAAATATGTCCTATCATAGGTAGACTTTTTAACTACCACCTTCTCAATAGCAGGTGAATGCAAGTTGACATTTATTTCCCACCTTCATAATATGAAGTGAATGCATCATGATAATCTTATTTCCACAATATAAATAATATTTTCCACCTTCCCAATAAAATGTTGTTGTAAAGATATATTTTATTATCCAAAATATAAGTCTTATTGCATTCAAAGCAACGTGACATGCACTCAAAGTGAGTTGACATGTACATGAGACATCTCCAACTGGTTTAATTCAAAATATGTTTGACCAAAATAAATTTCAATAAGTTATATTTCTCCTCTTCTTTTTACAAACAACTGGTTCCCAAGTGTCCATAATAACCAATCTTTTTCTGAATTTGTTAACAAAATTGAAAAAAATGAACTCTCAGGCTCACTATGCATTGCAATTATTCATTAAAACACATAACTATTAGACTATTATTTACAAATCCACATAAAAAATAATAATCATTAAAAAAATTTAAAATTGGTTAGAATTCAAACAAAATTTAATATCACTTCAAATCACCAACCAAAAATCCTACGTACCCATGAAGCTATCACTTCCACCATTAATCCATTGAATGCAAATCAAATTCCCTCCCATAATTCAAATTAATCCACTTGTTACCAATTCAAATTCTACCAACCTATTTATGCAACCAATCCTTAGTTGTGCGATGCAAGTTACAATTGCATAAATAAAAATTTCTCTCTTTTTGTTGTATATTCCTGAGCAACGATTCCCTCCTCCAAATTGATGGACTCTCCTCCTTTAGCTTCTATGGTAATTCTCAATACCTGCCTTTGCAATATTAGAACCTGCATTCCATTTTATACTGTCTGAAATTGCCTTCTCCATTTACATTTAAATGAATTGACACCTTGTTAATTTTCATAGCCATCCTTTATGATGTCATCGACCAGTCTCCCTTTAAGCTTTGTTACAGTTGAAATATTTGCAACCCTTTCAAATATAGCATTATGATACATATATATATTTCACACATGTTTTTCTATGTATGTTTCCTCAGGTAGAGGAGTTGATTGTGGGTAGGGCAACGATTGTGGGTATATATTTGGATAGTTTGGGGCCCAACATTGGAAAATTTTCATGCCAATAAAATTTAAAATATTCTTTTAAATATGATATAGTAGATTCATATTAAATTCAAAATATGTCTTATCATAGGTTGAATTTTTGCTACCACCTTCTCAATAGTAGTTGAATGCAAGTTGACATTTATTTGCCACCTTTAGAATATTAAGTGAATGCATCATGATAATCTTATTTCCAAAATATAAATAATATTTTCCACCTTCCCAATAAAAGGTTGTTGTAAAGGGATATTTTATTATCCAAAATATCAGTCTTATTGCATTAAAAGTGAGTTGACATGTACAAGAAACATTTCCAATTGGTTTAATTCCAAATATGTTTGAAATTTTTTTTTTAATATGTTCCATTTCTCATCTTCTTTTTACAAACAACTAGTTCTTGGGTTTCCATAATAACCAATCTTTTTCTAAATTTTCCCGCAAAATGAAAAAAATGAACTCTCTAGCTCACTATATATTGCAATTATTCATTGAAACACATAGTTATTAGACTATTATTTACAAATCCACATAAAATACAATAATCATTAAAAAGAAATAAAGCTGATTAGAATTCAAACAAAATTTAATATCACTTCAAATCACCAACCAGAAAGCCTACGTACCCATGAAGCTATCTCTTCTACCATTAATCCATTGAATGCAGATCAAATTCCCTCCCATAATTCAAATTAATCCAGTTGCTACTAATTCAAATTATACCAACCTATTTATGTAACCAATCCTTAGTTGTGCGATGCAAGTTACAACTGTATAAATTCAAATTTTTGAATTTCTGTTGCATACTCTTGACCGACAATGCCCTCCTCCAAATCAATGCAGTCTCCTCCTTTAGCTTCTATGGTAAGTTTCAATACCTACCTTTGCAATAATACAAACTACATTCCATTTTATACTATCTGAAATTGCCTCCTCCATTTAGATTTAAATGAATCGTCACCTTGTTAATTTTCATAGCCATCCTTTATGTTGTCATCGACCAGTCTCTCTTTAAGCTCTGTTATGGTTGAAATATTTCAAACCCTTTCAAATACAACATTATGATACATATTGTAGACACATAAAATTGACATCACGTATATTTAATTAAATCATATTCGCCCATCAATTAAATAAATCAAGTTTATTTGATTAATCTACTAAAGTTTCTAATTTTAATTCAATGTACTGTATTTAATTAAATGGCTAATGCATCAATTTCCTCCCTTTTGATTTAAATAAATCCAAGTATCTATGTCAAAATTCAAAATCACCTAATCATCATCTTAAATTAATGAAACCATGATTAATGCTAATCCTAATCCTCTTTTCTCTAGATTTTGCAACTTGTGCACATAAATCAATTTAATTGATTTATTAATTCATCATTTTCATTCAAAATGGCATCTTTGAGGGAATATTCTCCCAATTTGAATTTTCCCTCCTACATGACATATCCATCCAACAAAGCATTTATGAGCTCTTACATGTCTCTTGCACAAGTCAAACTTAGCATTTAACTCATCTTTTCATCAAATTCAAATTTCAAATCTCCCCCTCTTTGGAACATTGACCAAAATGTGCTCATTCCTCAACTTCTCACATGTTGGCAAGTGGCATCTTGTCATTGGTGGATCTTTATTCCCACATCCTCCATGTTTTAAATTCTTCCATCCTTCTTGGTTATAAATAGAGGCCTCTATTGTATTACTCCTCCACAATCTCAGTATCTTTGTGATGCACACATGATCTTGCATCTTGTCCATCATATCACATAGCATCTTCATATCACCTAATAGCTTAGCAAGGATTGGGAAAGGGATTATTTCCACATAAAAGAAGCACCAATCCACTATGAGATAAATATACTTCATTTTTTTTATATGCTTTAGTTATCTCATTATTTGATTGCATTTTGAAGCATAATGTATTATTTCATAGAGATGTTTAAATGTTCTAATTGTCTTAACAACTAACCATGCTAATGTGTGCATTAAAGTTTAAGATATATGCAGATTTTAGCATCCACAGAATGGTGCTAGAAGGAGGGCTAAGTCTTTGCTTTTGTATTTTAGGAATCCAACAGTAGAATAGTAAAAAAAATGTCTTTTTTTTCTTATAATGCATTTTCTATATCTCTGTTTATACAAAGATTAACTGAATGCAATAAATAGGGAGGCAAAATCTCTATTTTTGGTTGGCATTTACTTCTAGCTTTGTTTGATTCATGATTTAGATCAAAATGGAATGTCTCTTTTTTTTTATATAAACACGCAAACTTTTTGCACTTCTGGGTAGTAAATGGAAAATATTTGAATTGTGTTATTTATTATTTTGGTGGATGAAAGATAGTTGTCAGAAATTCCTATTAAATACACCTCCTCATGATAAAATGCTGCATTGATTTCCTGTATTTCTACATGGGATGCGAATGCATCATTTCCAATTTATGTTTAGAGCTCGAAGTTAATAATAGAAAAGCTTCAAATGGTGCAAACACAGAACTTCATCCCTGCAAGAATATTATCTGGTAAAAAAATTCTTCACTACACTACTTTGGATGCCCAAACACTATCAATAGCTTTCCTCATAGCATCCTTTCATACTGCCATTGGTGGTATTGTTGATTGAAGTTAGAATAACAAAACTATTATCTTATCTAGGGAAAAAGTTAGAACAACGACCTCTTAGGATGGGTGTTATAGATCTTTTGGGACATAATAATCATGCAAAATCTTTGTTCATTTATGCCAATACTTTTTTAACATTCAATGTGCCTATCTGAAGCTTTTGAATTTCCTATCCAAACCACCAACTTGCCAATACTTTCATTAACTGACTAGTGACAAACTAAATACCATTTCTTAAATAGCCCAGGAATTTTTTTCCTTAAAATCAATTCTTCTTTAACAATGTGTCATTATGCTTCATTTTCTCGCTGAATGGAGTTGATCAATTTGATATTATTTAATTGAATGCATTCATCTTGGGAGGACTCCTGTATATATTAATTTTGAGCAACTATAATATTGCCTCACATATTTAGTTCTTGCAGATAACTCTTGCAGATGAATCACTGATCTATGATATTGAATGAAAAAGCTTCATTAAAGTTTTTTCTTGGAATTGTGCACATTTTTTAGATTGACTTTGCATTTTTCTGATTGGAGTTGCGTGCCTATTGTTGTTAGTTTGAAGGTTTTTTTTTTCATTTTCAGATTGTGTTTATGTTTGTAGATTTATTCCTCCAACAATAGATTGACGGGATCTCAATTTGAATGAGAGGACATGGGAAAAGTGGTGGAATTCAACTTTACACCTGCTATTTGCATTAGCCTGAAAGTGTTTAAAATCATTTATTCACTGGCTCTAAAAGTCTATCTTAAACGCGTCTTGAAATGTGGATTAGTTGAATTATGATCAATTTCGTGGATTATTAACTTACTATTTGCTAATATCCTTTTCCAGATCTATTTGGTTTGTCTTTCTAAGCTCAAATTTTTTAATCCTTACCTCAATTTCTCCCTTGCATCATTAAGCTTGAGATTCTTATCAGCGAAGGTTTTAGAAAGTAATAGTTTGGTTTGGAAGGTATGGCTCCTGCACTAAAAGTGCATTCTGTCTTCAAGTTATTCATGGTCATTCTAAATGCCCATTAGTCATACTTGTCCACTTCCAAATTATTTGGATGTTTTGAATGTTTATCACTAAATATCTTCGGAAGAATGTGTTGTCATTACATCTTTGAACATAGTCAAAATAGCAGCATTGTGTGAACAACCCTATCTCTATTTCAAAGATAAGCTCGAGGTCTTTGTAAAAACTTTTCTTTGAGGCATTTTTTCAAATAGTTCACGTGCCTTGTCGATGAGACCGTGGTTCTTTGAGGCATTCTATCAAACAATTCATGTGCCTTGTTTATGCTTTCATAGGTTGGATTTGCTTGGAATTTTCTAATTCCTTTTAATAAATCCATTTTGTGCATAACCTGCAACCACTACATTCCTTGCAACCACATTGCTATGAGCTCTTTGTCAAAAAATTCACGTGCCTTACCTGCTCTTCACATTTCTTCTAGGCATTCTTTTAAATAAGTCTGGACATTCTCTAATGGTTTGACAATTTTGAAGATGCCTTTCTTTCATATATTATTGTCCATGACAAGATCGTTCTTTCCCCTAAGTCGTTCCTACTCTCAAATATGACATAACATTAAATACAAAGCTCTATTACAACTATAGCTCCATTATATACTGATAAATTGTCAATCTCTAGAAGACTAAAATGTGAAGGTCAAAGCAATAGGTATCCAATATTTTCATCTATAGTATACTATCTCCATGGAGGTATTTATTGCTTGATTAGAAACATTCCTCATGAGATAATTGATTTTGCATTAATACAGCTATGAAATCCTTTTACTAGTGTGGTAATTATTCTAGCCACATGCCTAATGACAATGAAAGGCCTTGGAAGCACCTAAACCAAGATGTTGCATAACATATCAAGCTGAATGAAAGGGTACATGAATCTTATTTAGGCACATAAATCTAAATTATTTTTTTGAAATCATGAGCTAATTAATCAATTTACCAGGCACTTATGAATTTTGTTTGAAGATGTTTTCTCTTTAAATAACTAATGCTCATTGAAATGGTTGTTATTTAAAGTGTTTACATATTTGGGTGTGATAATGATTTCCTTAAATAAATATGTGCACACTTCTAAGATGGTGATTTTTTGTTTAATCGTTGATTAGAATGATGTTTATGTAGAGTGTCACAAAATTGCTCATAGTTAGGTTGTTGTCTTTTAAATGATAGTCATATTTAGTTGGATAGGGATGTCACCCCATTAAAAAAGTTTTATATGCTCTTTTGAATGATGATCGTTATTTTGAGATAGTTAATGTTTGAGCTTGTGATGATGCTATCAAGGGATTTTTTCTTTGTGGTTGATTTGTTGACTCAATACCTCTAGTAATGTGGATTATGTAGAGAGACTTTGATAAGGTGGAGAGTGAATATAATAAGTGTGGTACCTTCCTAGTGCAATCAATATCAAAGCATGATTCACTTATAAATCCTCCTTTTATTATCATGATCATCCAAATCATTTGTCCTTCCAATTGAGATCGCGTTATTGTTTGAAGTTAATAATCAAAATGAATTTAATATTTTGATCCTCACATGATAGTACATTTTGTTTGATAGAGAAAGGAAAAGGAAAATGAAGGAGGAGTGATTTTTTTTGTGCAAAGGACTTGCAACATTGCAGCATAAAAAGAAATCTTGGATGAATCTTGGAGTTGAAAAAAATTGAGCATTAACACTTGAAGTTAACAAAGCATTTTTAAATGCTTAAGGCTTCCATTTTATGCTTTAATTTTCTGCTTTAGACTAACTCACTTCTTTTTGGGCTTTAAAACAAACATTACAAAACTTTCAATTTTCACTACAAGGAACTTAAAAAGAACTTTAAGAAAAACTTACTAGAGTTGGTTTGTAAATTTAAACAATTGAACAAGGAAATTTTCATATCTCATTTTGGTGCTTTAAAATGAATCAAAATCATTGCTTTGTGGACTTAAAATGAACATTTGCTACATTTTTTAGTGATTGCTTACTCAAACTAGGTTCGGATAAAGTGATTTCCTCCACCCTTCATTTTGGAACTAAAGTTGAACAAAACATCTTACGAGTGTGAGTAAACCTATTGCATGTGTTCTCCCTTTCTTTCTAAATGAAGGTTGATCGAACTATGAATATTTTTACTTTCTTTTCTTTATCTTAGAGGGCATGCCTTGGGGAAAAAGTACTCACCCAAGGGAATGACTCAACCAGTAACACTTTAAAGCCAAGAGTATTTCCATTTGGGATATAAAAGTGGGTACTGGAACAAAGGCTAGTATCATGTAGTTAGCTCCAACGAGAAGGGCAGAAATGGTCTCTCGCCTCGATGGGTCAACTCCTACGAATGGAAAGTCCAAATTAAAACCCTTGTTGTAGGAGGGCCAAAATCCCCATCTATTTGTTGGTGCAAGAACGGTCATTCTGAAGCTGCCCCACACTTTTACAATTTTTAGTAGAAATGGAAAGTATTCCATGGGAGTTTCATAGGTATTGATGCTTGGCTACCTAGAGAACCATTCACTAAAAATAAACATAGTTGGACTTGGCCAAGTGGGGACTCAAAAAATATAGTCTTTCATATCCATAGGATTATGATTGTTCTTGAAATCAAAACACATTGCTCGTTTGAAAAAATTGGGAAACAAACATTTAACATGAGCATCAAATCTGAAACCCTTTAGGAGAAGCAAATATCCTTGAATGAATTCACATGTTATTTCTTTCCCTTGGGATTCTCATCCTTAGAGGCTTCTAAACATTTGAATTTCATCTCAATTTTCTCTTACTAAGGTCAGCAATAGGAAACTCTTGCTTTGATTTCTCTTATTTCCACATGATACACTATGTAGGATGAGAAGAAGTTAAAACATTAGACATCTAGTTTTAAAAAAACTAATCAAGAGTGTGTTTGTGATAAAAAGAACTCATTAAGAAAAGTTAAATCAATTGAACCCCACACATGTGATTGTTATCTTTTGGTCATATGGTTTTCATGCAAACATTGGTCTTTTGGTTTGAACTACTCTTAGAGAAAATCATGTTCTTCACTATCTTGGTCTTGTAAACAAGGCCCCTATTAGGTTGATTTAGGATCAAAATCAAACACTTTATCCACCCCAAACATTTATCATCTCTATCCCACAAGAAAATTTAGAGCTTTGGAGACATTATAATCTAGGCTTATGTACATCCTTAAAACAAATCAAGATCATTTGTTTAGTTAGGGTGTGTGGATGAATCCTTCCTCACACACTTAGTTAAATTATCATCCTTTTGAAAAAAAAATCCTAAGGTCACATCCAACATCTTATGGTTTACAAGTTAATTATCCAAATCAAACCAATCAAAATCAAATCCTAAATTCTAGCATTGATCTCAAGTTTCTAAAAGTTCAACACCCATATCATTCATCCCCTTCATCCTTCATCTTATCATTGGTCTTGAACACCTTAGAGGTTCACTTTTGAAACAAGGTCAAAACACAAGAAGGAAATGGAATATAAACTTGATCCATACATCATGAGCAGTCTAAACCAACCAAACTATCAAAGTCTTACAATGCCAATTGATTATCAACACTCACATTTATTCAATCCGTACATGGGATCATTATCTCCTACAAACCTCGATGGTACAACAAAGGTGATATGCCCAGTCAAAATTTTGGAACACCTTTCTCGATGATAGATTTAAATCTAAGACTGAACCTACAAATCTATTAGCCAAACACTCAATGCATGAGTCTTACAGAAAACAACATCATCACACCAAATTGATACATGCCAAATATGAATACACCAAGTTTACCAATCATTAATATTTTAAATCCACACTTGTTAAATTTTTGCATAGATACATTTGTGAATCACACCAATGTTGTTCAAAGTCCAAGCAATATGTTAACAACTCCATGTATTGATCCATGTCAAGGTAACACCATGCAAAATCAAAGTTACCTAAATCAAGGTAATGTGATTCCCAATCATAACAATGTTCAATTCCAACCTATCATGCCAAATCTAAAAAGCATCACAAATAAAAACATTTTCCAAAATCAACTTGTCCATCACCCCATACAAACACCACAAGTACACATTCAAAATCTCATTGAACAAAAGAGTCAACCACATCAAGGGAGTCAAGATCAAAATCAAGACCAAACTTTTCTAGATCAAATTGCTTCACTTGCCAAAATAATTGACTCATTTCACCAAGACACATATTCATTCCAAAATCAATACACTCTTCCATTGGTTGAACCATCCCATCAAAGCATTGAGTTGTGTCCACAACCATATCAAGAAAAATTTCTCCAATATCAAGAGGTTGGGTATCAAGATCAAAACATCAACAACAAACCCAATTACCCCATCTTGAAGATCAATCACCCCATCTCCAAAATAAATCACAAGAAGGTCAATTCAAAGTGAAAATCTCATAAGGGAACAAATGAAAATACACACCACTTGGGAGACCTACCAAATCAGTCCTACAACAATTGGTACAATAAAATCTCATCAAAATCCTAGTCTATGACAACTATCAAGAGCCCCTAGTGAAACCACCATGGAACAATGAGAATCACCTTTGTTATTTTCCCAAAATAAAGGGACACACATCCAATTGTGTTCGACTCAAAAATATCATCCAAGACCTTATTGATCAAAAGATAATCACTATTGGGGACAATGATGAAGATTCAACCACTGGAAATAGAACTGAAAATCTCTCCACCATAATTGTTAAAAACAATGATCAAGATCTATCCATGCGAAATAGAACATTAAAGATTTTTTTATCTCACCTAAAGATTAAATCAACATATATCAAAAGTCACTTCTTGATCATGATCAAAATCCATCAACAATACCCAACAATGATCCAATTCAAGAAATTTCAACATCATTTAACCCTATGGTTGAGGACATTGACAATCCCTCTGCCAAATTTTTTGAAAACAATGATCAAGACCTATCCACCAATGAGCACATTGAATATGTTTCTACCTCATATGATGATCAACTCACCATAAATCAAGATCCACTTTTTAGTGATCTATTTCAAAGAGTGTTAGAATTATTTGATCCCATTGACATAATCTATGATCTATCGACCAATGATCATATTGAAAATGTCTCTACATCACCTTATGAGTTAGAGGACATATCTCAAGAGTTTACTCCAAAGCAAGATCAAAATCTTCTACCAAGGTATAGCAATGGTCCTTTCAAAGAAATATTAAGCCCCTTTCACCTCATAGTTATAGATACTAAAGGAATCCTCAACTCAACACTTGATCCAAGTCCACTCAAAGATCAAGAGGATATTGAACCACTTACCATGACTAATGATGATATACAAGAAGCCTATGTAAGCAATCCATCTTTTGAAATTGACCCATGTAAAGAACTTGATCCGAAGCATTTAAAAGGCAGTTCCAAAATTATTCAAGATCAAAAATTTGTATCTCCAAGATACTATAATGATCTAATGTACACTCTCCTATCTATACAAGATGTCGCAAATGATGATCGTATCCACATAACACATACTTATCCATCTACCAATGAGATGCTTTGTTTGGATGGACATGTAGATGATATGCACTCAGAACAAGATTCCTTTACTCCTGATATTATTAGACAAAAAGAACAAGTTATTGATTCCTACAATCAAATAGAGTTGTCAACATTAGGATCAGATATATCCCAAATTCAAACTAAGGACATCATGTATGAAAATATTCAACATTATTCACTCAAGGAAGTAGGTCAGACAGAACATGATATTTCAAAGTTAGTAGAACAAAAAATTGAATTAATTTCATCTGCAGTGGTCATTTATTAGAGAATGCTTACTAAAAAAGACATCTCAAAACCAATAGAATCAAGGAATAAAGGTGTTACTACCACCATACTGGGGGAAACTTTGTCTCAAGTAAACATCAACATAGGGAGCATGAATAATCCTTATGATGAAATAGATGCTAATACTACAACTAGCCACATCATGAATCTTCATCCACCCATCACCCCATCCATGAATTGGGACCAACATCAAAATAAAGAGTTAAATCAAAGTAAAAAGAACGTTATCAAAGAAAAAAAAGAAAATCATGAAGGAAAAATCAAATACAGGTGGATACCAAAAATTACAAAGAAAGATTATCCTTATCAAACTCCATCAGTCAAAGAAACTATGGGGAAAAATAAAAAAGAGAAAAGTATCCATCAAAGATTCCCACAAAAGAAAAAAAATATTCTCAAGCAATGTACAAAGTGTATCAAGCAGTTGGTCCTAATTCCATGCACACTTTCATACCCACCCATCATTGCTCATCTTCCCATGTTTGGAGAGTCAATGGTTCCAAACTATCAACCAATCCATCTTTTATTCCTAAACATACTCCATCCATGCCTCCACGAATGACATCAAATTCTCACATTGACCATGTGTTGGCAACGACCCTTCATCATAAGGATTTAGAAGGCATCCTATTGCGATGTGTGCACAAAGACAAAGTGAACTCCAGTATCAACAAAGCAGATCAGGAATCTCAAAATTTGCATTCAAGTGCACATATCTTGGAAAATCATCTTCTTCAAGCAGTCTATCGATGGAAAATTATGATAGAAGCATCTACATCAACACCACAAGGTGGTTCAACATGGGCTTAAAATCTTTCAAAAAAACCCAAAAAAATAAAAAACTGTGAAAATAAAAATAAAAAATAAAAAAATGTGAAAATAGTAAAGATAAAAAAATTGTCCTCTAGTGAAAACCACTATGGTGGCACTTTGGGCAGGTACTATGATGAAATCCCAGCAAATAGGCATCATGAGTAGAATCAAGCATCTACGTGCACCAGTTTAGATGAAAGCATCTCATCCCATCCATAATAAATCCAACATTCCATCCATCTCATTTGTGATAGAACCATTCATCCATGAACCATTTATCCATTTTCATCCATCTACATACATAGTCCGAGTTATCTTGATCTTGACAAAGTTTGGTACGCACTTTACACTTGCTTATGTAAATATCTTGGCATGGGCTATTTTCATTGATTCTATCCTATGCAACATTATTTGAGCCATGAAGCTCTATCCAAATGAGCTTCTTTATCCGAACACCTTATCTTGTTGCAAGATAAATCCATATCTCCCCATCCAAACACATATCCAAGTGTCCATCCATGGCATTTCATACATTGCTAAACACTGGGGATAGATATTTACATCTTGTTTCAGGAATTAATCTTTATCTATATCTTCCAACTTATGTGGTGATCTGAACGTTGGCAAACATAAAATCAAATTGGTCAAGCATTTGTAATCCAAAATCCAAGTCACTAGCCCATGGCACATTTTGATGAGCAGATGTTCCTTTACAAGCTTCATCTTTCATCAAACATCAATCCAAATAATTACTATCAGTCTCATCTAAACTACACTTCAAATGTCACATCAAATCATCCAAAAGAACATTTTTTTCCAAATCAAGCATGAAAATACCAATCAATCAAATCCTTGCATTGTTCTTCATCCTCAACAGTGTTATCATCATCAATCCTGATCAATCAAATCCTTGCATTAGTGTGCATCCTCAACAATGTTATCATGATCAATCCCATCATCATCAACCCCATCATCATCTTGGGATATCCATCCCAATCCTTGTGTTGCTTAACACTATGCTTGCATTGTTGTGTATCCTCAACAATGTTATCATCATCAATCAATTGATTTGATCAGTCAACCTTAGCTTGGTTTTCAGAAAAATCCCAAATAGATCACTAATATCATCAAACACATCCTTATGCAAATTGTCAAAATCATGCAAAAAACCCCAAAACATCAAAAAATCAAATAAATCCAAAAAAAATCATAAAATAAAAAAACCCAAAAACATCCAAAACATATCAAAATCCAAAAACACTCATAAAAGTCTAAAAATCATCAAAAAATTTCTATCCAAAGTACATCATCTTTGAGCTTAAATGTAGGAAAGTCTAATCTTTGATCAGCCCCCGAGACACCAAAATAAAAAAAACATTCATAAAACCTCATAAAACACAAAAACACTAGAAAAATTGAAAATCAAAACATTTGAAAAATCCAAAAAACCAAAAACATCCTCAAAACATTTCAAAACATCAAAACCATCCAAATATTTTAAAAAATCCATCCATCTCATCTCACTTTCACCCACAATAAACATCACCCATAATAAATCAATCATCATCCTCTAACTTTGGCAAAACAAATAGAATCAACCACAAAAATCAACAAAAGGCAGCTTCAAACGTAAAATCAAAAGCAAACTTCAAACCTTTAAAGGAAAAATCAAACTCTTGATCATTCGTAAACATGTCAATCAACCTTATATCAATAGCCTTTTGAAAAACCTATCAACTTTCCACCATCCACAAACATGTCCTAGGATGTATCCTTCCTACAATGGGCATTATCTTTCAGAAAAACACTTTGGATAAACAAAATGATGTACAACCATCCACTAACATGTCCTAGGATGTATCCTTCTTATAATCAACACTATCTATTAGCAATCATTTCAATTCTTATCCTAAACAAAACAAATCCCTTTGGCTAGAGGTATGAAGAACATTGACTTGTTTGTGTGTTTGATCTATTCTTTTTTATTTATCATATTGCGCTCATTCCAATGACCTCTCAATGATGTCTAATCAAAGCGATCTAGAGAGAAATGAATGGGGCATTGATCATTATCTTTTGTCTATTGTGCTTATTGGATGTACTTGTAATATAACCTTGGCAAATAATTACTTTGTTAGGTGTATGGAAGATGTTTTGGGTAGCTTGTTGACTATTGCATTGATAGGTTATACCTTTCTATGTTTTGGTTTGAGATGTTTGAAACTTATAAATTGCATCCTAGCAAGGCTTTCGTATGTTAGGTATGAACAAGAATACTCCTATCCATTTTTTGAGTCAAATTCTATCTCACTAGGTACAACGTCATCCTGGTTGTCTATACCTTGATTCATCGTATCTATGTGTGTTATCCCAATCCTTGATAAGTAAGCCCTTTTTAAATCCCAATCCTTGATAAGTAACACATCATCCATCTCTCCTCATCATCTCTCATAAAGTATTCTTAGATCATGGACTTGTTGGATCCTCTTATCATCATCTCGTTTCTTCTTTCTTCTCTCCATGCTAACATAACATCATGTACGCATCCATCTTGCATCCATCCTACATTCACAAACCATCAACATGTTACATATCATTCACATACATTACATTTTCATCATTGCATAACATGGATCTGTTAATCTAAGCATCTCATAAACCATACATCTGCATAAAAACACGCATTTCATAATCATAGCATATCACATCGTCCATCTCATCCATCTCAAATGTAGTGCATCATCATTTTAAGTTGTTTAGGATAATATAGATTGGTTATTCCAAGCACCTTGAAACCATCTCATTTGCATCATTATCATAACCATCCATATGTCCATCTTGAACCTCTTTGTTGCGAGATCGCCCCTCAAATCGAATCCTTTCGCTCAATCTCTTGAGGGGGAAATGTACCAATGCACTTTTTTTGCTGTGGCATCAGAAAAAAATATAATTTTTTAAAATTTTGATCGCGACAAGATTATTCTTTGAACCAATGCAACAAGTACATCTCTTTAAATAAGTACAATGGACATTATCTTCTGGAAAAACACTTTGGATAAACAAAATGGCATGCCACCATCCACTAACATGTCCTAGGATGTATCCTTCATATAATGGGCATTATCTATTGGCAATCATTTCAGTTCTTGTCCTAAACAAAACAAATCCTTTTGGCTAGAGGTATGAAGAACATTGACTTGTTTGTGTGTTTTATCTATTCTTTTTATCTTATTGTGCTCATTCCAATGGCCTCTCAATGATGTCTAATCAAAGTGATCTAGAGAGAAAGGAATGGAGCATTGATCATTATCTTTTTTCCATTGTGCTTGTTGGATATTCTTGTAATATAACCTTGGCGAATACTTACTTTGTTAGGTGTATGGAAGATGTTTTGGGGAGCTTGTTGAAAATTGCATTGATAGATTATACCTTTCTATGTTTTGTTCTGAGATGTTTGAAACTTCTAAAGTGCATCCTAGCAAGGCTTTCGTATGTCAGGTATGAACAAGGATACTCCTATCTATTTTTCAAGTCAAATTCCATCTCACTAGGTACAACACCATCTTGGTTGTCTATACCTTGATGCATCGTATCTATGTGTGTTATCAAACATAAGGTAAGTAAGCCCTTTTTAAATCCCAATCCTTGATAAGCAACACATCATCCATCTCTCATAATCATCTCTAATAAAGTCTTCTTGGATCATGGACTTGTTGGATCAACTTGTCATAATCTTGTTTCTTCATTCTTCTCTCTGCCCTAAAATAACATCATGTACACAGCCATCTTGCATCCATCTTACACTCACAAACCATCAACATGTTACATATAATTCAAATATATTACATTTTCATCATTACATAATATAGATCTATTAGTCTAAGCATCTCATAAACCATACATCTACATAAAAAAAACCATTGCATAATCATAGCATATGACATCATCCATCTCATCCATCTCAAATGCAGTGGATCATCATTTTAAGTTATTTAGGATAATATAGATTGGTAATTCTAAGTACCTTGAAACCATCTCATTCGCATCATTATCATAACCATCCATATGGCCATCTTGAATCTCTTTGTCATGAGATCGACCCTCAAATTGAATCCTTTCGCTCAATCTCTTGAGGGGGAAATGTATGAGTGTACTTTCCACTGGGGCATTAGAAAAAGTCAGAAATTCTTTAAATTTTGATCGCGGCAAGATTATTCTTTGAACCAATGCAAAAAGTACATTTCTTCAAAGAGGGGGAAAATGTAGACATGTAAAATTGACATCATGCATATTTAATTAAATCATATTCACCCATCAATTAAATAAATCAAGTTTATTTGATTGATTTCCTAAAGTTTCTTCATTTAATTAAATCAAATTTATTTAATTAAATGGCTAATGCATCAATTTCCTCCCTTTTGATATAAATAAATCCAAGTATCTAAGTCAAAATTCAAAATCACCTAATCATCATCTAAAATTAATAAAACTATGATTAATGCTAATCCTAATCCTCTTTTCTCTAGATTTTGCAACTTGTGCACATAAATCAATTTAATTGATTTATTAATTCATCATTTTCATTCAAAATGGCATCTTTGAGGGAATATTCTCCCAATTTGAATTTTCCCTCCCACATGACTTTTCCATCCAACAAAGAATTTATGAGCTCTTACATCTCTCTTATATGTCTCTTGAACAAGTCAAACTTAGCATTTAACTCATCTTTTCATCAAATTCAAATTTCAAATCTCCCCCTCTTTGGCATATTGACCAAAATGTGCTCATTCATCAACCTCTCACATATTGAAAAGTGGCATCTTGTCATTGGTGGATATTTAGTCCCACATCCTCCATGTTTGAAATTATTCGATCCTTCTTGGTTATAAATAGAGGCCTCCTCTATTGTATTACTCCATAATCATAGTATCTTTGTGATACACAAATGATCTTGCATCTTGTCCATAATATCACATAGCATATTCATATCATCTAGGAGCTTAGCAAGGATTGGGAAAGGGATTCTTTCCACATCAAAGAAGCACTAATCCACTATGAGATAAATATACTTCATGTTTTTTCTATATGCTTTAGTTATCTCGTTATTTGATTGCATTTTGAAGCATGATGTATTATTTCATGGGGTTTTTTAAATGTTTGCTTTGTTTTAACAACTAACCATGCTAATGTGTGCGTTATAGTTTAAGATATATGGAGATTTTAGCATCTACACATATATACTGCACAAATTTTTTCTACGTATGTTTCCTATAGTCCTGTCCATTTTCATGAAACTTACACATTTATCTATATAGATATATAATGAAGAAACTTAAGTATTTATCTATATTTGCAATATATATAGGTTTATATATAAAATGAAGAAACTTACGCATCTATCTATATCTAGAATATATATATATATATATATTTATATATATAGCCTATGCTGGTGTTCACATTTATTTTGTTGAACATAGTTCAAGTGAGGAATTGGGTGCATTTCACTTGAACAAGGTTCTTCCTTTGAATTGGGTTCTTCATTGCACTGTGTTCAACAAAAAATTGTGTGTATATCTATATATATATACTGAAATTTATATATAGCCCTGTTCATTTCGATGAAACTTACACATTTATCTATTTATGTAATATATATATTGCATACTCAAATCAAATCCAAATATGTATACTTCATCAGCAGTATGGTTCAAATTTATCCAACTCTCTTTGATACAACATTGTCATACATATATATATACAGAGATACAAAGATACGTAAATTACTTAAAGATTTGTTCATTTACATTCAATTTACATATCTATCTATCTCTGCAAATTTTATATATATATATATATATATATATATATATATGAAACATAGATTTTTGGGACCCTAATGCTACTTTTGCACTTCTAGGGTTTTTCACTTAAAAGGAGAGAGATAGGGCCAAAAATGCTAATGATTCACTCAAATTAGAATGTATGCAATTTTGTTTAATATAAATGAACTTAACTAAATGCAATTCACTGTTCTAGATGAATGAAAATGAATGTAAAAGTTCAATTACAACTATGTTTGAAAGAACATTATGATATGCAAATAATCATGAAAATGAATGAAATATGCAGAACAGAAAGAGATGGGTCAAATCAGAGTGCACCAAGGAAAAGTAGGATGATTCTAGAATGTATTGAATGCTGGTTGTGTTTACTAATTTTTCACAATGGGACTCATTCGCCTAGGGTGGTGAATCAGTCGTCCTGGTGAAAAAGTGTCGAGCGTTGGTTTCTATCTGTCGGGATCTAGAATCTAACAGAATTCAGATTTCCATTCCTAAGATGGGACTCATTCACCACTAATGGTGTATCAGTCCTCTCCCAAAATTCTATAAAATCAAAAAACAACTCTGTAACACTAGATCTGGAAATATCTGCTTGTAAGGTTGCCGAAGTCAGTTCTATAGAAAACAAACAAATAACTATCTCCAATCTTTATATTGACTTAAGTTTTCTTGAAACACCAAGTTGCATTGGAAATCAATCTTCAACACCTAATAACCATTCAAATTTTCATACAAAGAGTTGTAAACAAACATGCATTAGGGGAAAAATGATTAAGGGTTAGTTAATAGGGGTTTGCCTTGGTCAAACCCCACTTTTGGTAATTAAACCCTTGAAAATATTATGAAATGAAAGAGAATGATGAATACACAACATGCAAATTTGAATACTCACAAAACCCTTGATAATGGAAGTTTGAAGTAATGCCAATGGTTACTTCAAAGTGCTTGAATAGTGCTTGAAAATATTATGTAAGATGCTTGAGTGCTTAAAATGTGAGATGAAATGCTTGAATGCATGAGGAGATTGTAGGAGATGTAAAACAAGGTGAAAATCACATATTTATACAATTCTTGTGCCTTAGCATATGTTCATACCTCATCACAGGCTAGCCAATAAAATCTAGAAAGAAAATTTAAAATATTTTGAATTGGGGGCCAATGGGGACTCATTCACCACCCATGGTGAATGAGTCCCACCTAGGACCTAAAAACATGTGTAGGGAAATATGTTGTATTTAATGTTGTTTATTAGGATAATATGCAAAAATACACTTAATTAAGCATATGAGAGCATAAAGAGACCAAATAAAGCATGAGAAAGGTGTAAATAGTGAAAATATTCCTAGAAAAGTGTGAAAGTTTGTTACAAGACTTTCCATTGCTTCAAAATAGGACTTGTTTAGTGATGAAAAGGCAATTTTTAGGTGAAATGCATTAAATAGAGTCTAGAAGAATGTATAAATGTCTTACAACACTTGACAACACCTTCACAAGACATCGTTCTTTGAATTTTAATACCTAAATAAGCATGTTCAAGCCATGTTACAACATAAAATAAGAGCAACATAGCTCCAACACCATGAAACAAGACCTAAAAGCCCATGAAAATGACAAGGGACCATTTTTCTATGGCACAATTAGCCACCACTTTAGTGAGAGGATGAACCTATTTCAAACTCACACTAAAGTAGCCATGAACATCAAAGGGGAGGGTTCAAATGTACTTACGTTAGTAGGATGGAATTACAACAATCAAGAGGGATGATCAAGCCCCTAAGATGAAGATCCCATGGAAAACTAAACATAAGAACAAAGGAACACACAAGTGTTGAAAAGAATTGGATGAAGCTTCGATCATCAATCCAACTAGTTGTGGATAAGATCTAGGCTAGTTGTTTTGCAAAAGAGAATGTGTACTCACTCTGGGGCCATAGAACTTTAGATTGTCTATGGAGTGAGAAGGCCCAACTGTATACTCACTCTGGGGCCATGGATTAGTTGTCTGTAGGGTGAGAAATCACAAAAGGTAAGATACATATGCTAGTTGGTATGCACTCACAAACACAAAAGTGGCTATGGGGAAAAGTCATGCCGCTAGGTGGGCTTCCTGCTCAACCATGCCAAAGTTATACTCAATAACTTTAACAAGGTGCCACAAAAAAATAAAAATGAACAAAAATAAAAAAGGTACCAAAGTCATGCAAGTTGTGTTATGCAAGGTGGCAAAATGCAAAAAAAATGTAAAAGATGTTCAAAGGAGTCTTGTTCAACTTATGCAAGGTCAATCACTTAGGGAAAATTGTGTCTAATGTCTCCAAGAGAGGACCAATCAAAGAATAATATATTCACAACTTAGGGGATACAATGCATCACATCAGGCCACCAAGAGGAATGTAATATGCTAAGATAGATCAAACTTATGAAGGACATCACACCCAATATCATCCACAAAGTGAATAACACATCACAAAAATGAAAAGGATACACTAGGAACCAAGAATGGAAATGAATTATGGTAATGTATGCCCCCGAATTTAAAGGAATTTTTACACATCATTCTATGAAAAATTACTTGAAAGTAGAGAAGAAAAGAAAAAGGAAAATAAGACACAAGAGTGAACTCAGAAAGCCATATGCTAAGTCATATGATTTGAAGTTAGGCCATGTCATGTTAAGGAAAATGAAAGCAAAAGAAAGGGAGTTTCCCCCCAAAAAAGAAAACACACCAAAAACACAAGGGATCTATGGATTTGGGGTTAGTATATTCATTACTGCAATGTTTTTATGAAAGAGCTCGGAACTATCATCATCCCATAAGTACACATAGAACTAGAAAAATGGGCATAAAGAGAGTGAAAAAAAAGGAAAAAGAAAATTTGTTTTGAGTCAACATGGAAGAGACATTGTAGTCTCAACGCTTTGCATTGTCCCCAAAAGGAAAACACAAGTGAAAAGGAAATGAAAAGAAAAAATATTTTGGGTCAACATGAAGGATACATTTTGGTCTCAATGCCTTATGTCATCCCCAAAAGGAAAACACAAGAAAATACATAGTAAAAAGGATAAGAAAAATGACTTGGGTCAACATGGAAGAGACATAGGTCATCTCAATGCTTTGTGTCATCCCCAAAAGGAAAACACAAAAGAAAAAAGAGAAAAAGAAAAGGACCCTTTTGGTTCAACATGGAAGAGACATAGGACGTCCCTACACTTTGCATCATCCCCAAATGGAAAACACAAAGAAAAAAAGAGAAAAAGACAAGGACCTTTTGGGTCAACATGGAAGAGACATAGGATGTCCCTATGCTTTGCATCATCTCCAAACGGAAAACACAAAACAAAATAGAAGAATAGAGATACAAATAGAAGTGTACAAAGAGAGAGAATATCAAACACACAATATAGGGGAACACAATGCACACATGGAAATAAACAAGTAATGCAAGTGTAAGTCAACAATTAACTAAGTTATTGGTTTCTCAATCGTAAGCAGAAAATGGATAACATACTTAAGAGACAAAGAAAAGTGCATTACAAGGACAAGGCTAACAACTACTTGTGTCCACAAAGTGGAAAACAAGTATGAGAAAAAGGTTATGATGGAGAGGATCATGCGATAGTGAGAATAAAAAATCCTTCAACTATGGTATGATAAGGAAATGATGCTTTAAGGGATGATAGGAAAGTATTCGGTATCAAAAAAGTGATACTTATCCAATATCTCATTCAATGTGTGACATGTTTTCATTTGTTGTCCAAGAATACAATGATATTTGTAATATGGTATGTGGGAATCATTAGGATGGATAACCAACCTATTTGAAGGTGGAAAGAGTATAAGAATTTTGTTTAAAAGGAGTTGAAGTCTCCTTTCAAATTTAGGTGGAGGATGTGAAGGAAATTTGATTTTCTTCAATTTGTAAGGTTATTTGCATTTACTAAGTTCTCCTTTTTCATGAATAGAAGGAGGAGAAGGACCCATGGGGATCCTAACATCTTTATCATTAGAAGGAGAGAATGGTTGTTCACGTGGAAGGAGAATGTACAAGTTAGGAGGAGGATTCAAGATCACTGTACTAGCATCCTAAAGTCTCATAGGTTGAAGAGGAAGTCTCTCAAGATGAGAAGGATCTTGATATCCTAATTTTCTTTTATTTTCTTTGGTTGAGTTTTGTTCCATAAATTGATGAATGTCATGTTCATGTTTCGTGTCACAACCTTCTTTACTCAAGATAGTGAAACCATTACCATATATTGCTTCAATGTTTATAGGAGTGTTGGTGACTTTGTGATCATTAAAGGGGTTTGAGTGTGTTGGGTTAAAGGAACTATATCCTCTTGAGTGAGGAATCGTAGGTCCATCATTGATTTCAGGATGTAAATATGCAAAATGATCAGGAGGTGCAACAATGGGAAGGTCTTGTGATTTCACAGAGGGATAAAAGGCTGCATTTGCTTCTAGGTTATCAAGGCAGTCATTGTAGAACTTGTTCATGCTAACATCATCTTGTCCATTGATTTCTACATCACAAGGAGTAAAATCATGAGGAGTTAAAGGAGCATGAGGTTGTTCAAGGTCTTTAGGGTCACAACCAAAGGCACAATTGGACATGTCGACCAAGGATTTTAAGGAATTCCATAACTGCTTGAAAGAAAATTGCATGATGCAAATAAAATATTATGAAATAAATGAGGAAAAATAGAAAATATGTAAATGAAAAAAATATGCAAGAATAGGAAATTATAATGCAGAAAAGTGTTGGAAAGATTACAAAAATGTTGATAAAAAAGTACAGAGGGATTGATTCTCCCTAGGTGGCGAATGAGTCCCAGTATGCAAGTTTTTAGTGTTTTTCATAAATCCAAGGATGATTTAAATGCTCTATAGAATGCAAATACAGATGAAAAATGCAGATTTTTACCTTTTTCAATGAGATGTAATGCAAAAATGAAATCTAAATGAAGTTTTCACTAATGCAAAATGAAAAGTCCTAGAATGCAATAAAAAATCAATGTCCTAATTGAATGGTAATCCAAATGGAAACTAAGATGTAAGATGAATGCAATCAGGAATTCAAAGTTTTCAAAAGTTAGGTTCACCAAAATGAAGGATATATTTTTGGGACCCTAATGCTACTCCTGCACTTCTAGGGTTTTTCACCTAAAAGGAGAGAGATAGGGCCAAAAATGCTAATTATTCACTCAAATTAGAATGTATGCAATTTTTTTTAAGGTAAATGAACTTAAATAAATGCAATTGACATATCGAAATGAATGAAAATGAATGTAAAAATGCAATTACAACTATGTTTGAAAACACATTGTGATATGCAAAAAATAAAGAAAATGAATGAAATGTGCAGAACATAAAGAGATGGGTCAAATCAAAGTGCACCTAGGAAAAGTATGCTAATTTTGGAATGTCTTGAATGTTAGTTATGTTTATTGATTTTTCACAGTGGGACTCATTTTCCCAGGGTGGCGAATCAGTCCTCCTCCTAGTGAAAAAGTGTTAGGAGTTGGTTTTTGTCTGTCGGGATTTGGAATCTGACATAATTTAGATTTTTAGTCCTAAGGTGGGACTCATTCACCACTAATGGTGAATCAGTCCTCTCCCAAAATTATAGAAAATTAGGAAAGAGCTTTGCAACACCAGATCTGGAAATATCTGCTTGTCAGGTTGTCGAAGTCAGCTCTGCAAAAAATGGATAAATAACTCTCTCCAATCTTGAAATTGATTTAAGTTGACTTGAAACACCTAGTTGACTTGTAAATAAATCTTCACCACCTAATAACCTATGAAATCAACATGCAAAGAGCTGCAGAAAAACATACAATAGGGGGAAAATGATTAAGGGTTAGTGAATAGGGGTTTGCCTTGCTCAAACCCAACTTTTGGTAATTAAACCCTTGAAAAGATAATGAAATGAAAGAGAATGATAAATAAAAAAAATGCAAATGTAAATACTCACCAAACCCTTGATAATGCAAGTCTAAAGTAATGTCAATGGCTGCTTCAAAGTGCTTGAATAGTGCTTGAAAAGATTATGTAAGATGCTTGAGTGCTTAAAATGTGAGATGAAATGCTTGAATGAATGAGGAGATTGTAGGAGATGTAAAATGAGGTGAAAATCACATATTTATACAATTCTTGTGCCCTAGTATCTATTCATACCTCATCAGAGGCTGACATCAAGTGTCTTTGCATAAAATACCAAAAGAAAATTTAAAATATTTTGAATTTGGGGCCAAGCGGGACTCATTCACTGCCCATGGTGAATGGATCCCGCCTAGGACCTAAAAACATGTGTCAAGAAATATGTTGTATTTAATGTTGTTTGTTGGGATAATATGAAAAAATACACTTAATTAAGCATATGGGAGCATAAAGAGACCAAATAAAGCATGAGAAAGGTGTAAATAGTGAAAAATTTCCTAGAAAAGTGTGAAAGTTTGTTACAAGACTTTACAACACTTCAAAATAGGACCTGTTTAGTGATGAAAAGGTGATTTTTAGGTGAAATGAATTAAATAGAGTCTAGAAGAATGTAGAAATGTCTTACAACACTTCAAAACATATTCATAAGACATTGTTCTTTAAATTTTAATACCTAAATAAGCATGTTCAAGCCATGTTACAACATAAAATCAAAGCAACATAGTTCCAACACCATGAAACAAGACCTAAAAGGCCATGAAAATGACAAGGGCCCATTTTTCTACGACACAATATATATTGTAGGGATAGATGGATATGTATGTCAGCCATATCCTTCTTCATGTACATTGAAACTAATTAGATGTATGCTTTGTTTGTTGTTCAATTAAAGTGACTATGAATATTTGACCCTACCCCTTACATTCAACTATCATAATGGCTAACTCCTACTTATGTTACAAAAAGAAATTAAAAGGCATGACACACACACACAAATACACATTTATATGTTGTTTGAGCAATGGTTATAACATAAGTAGGAGTCAACCATTGTCATAGTTACCTGTAAGCGAGAGGGGCTGATATTTACAGTCACTTTAATTGAACAACAAACAAAGAATACATCTAATTAGGTTCAATGTACATATGCATATATGTATATGCACGTGTCGATGTATACGTTGCATCAAAACACTCTTTCCCTACAGCGCATGTAGTCAGAACTAGTATAAAATCCATGGAAAATACCATGACTTATAAATTCTTGGAAAATGCCATGAATTTTAATTTCATGAAAAATGCCATGAACTTTATACCATTTCACTACATTCTCTGTAGGGAAAAAAAAATCGTCCATTTCTTTGTTTGTTCTTCAATTAAATTGATAGCGTATACATGTTTACTATAGAAAGTTGTCACATACCATACCCACCATATTTCATATGTCCAAAGCTATACCCACAATCAGTTCCTATGCCCACACATAGCTCCTCTCCCTTATGTGTATGTTTTTTTTCCTTTTTCTTCAATTTAACTAACTGTAAATGATGACCCCTCTCACTTATACCCAACTATGATAGCATATGACTCCTACTTATGTTATAACCATTTATGAAAGAGCATAAATAAATTGAAACAACAGTAAGATAAATAGATATAGATAGATAGATATACATACATACATACATACATACATACATACATACATACATACATATATATATATATATATATATATATATATATATATATATATATATGGGTATGTGCACAATCATAATGGAAAAAATAGGCCCTTAAGTGGTAAAAAAATTAGAAAATTAGAGTGAGGCAACTTGACATAAAAATTTGAATAAGTTATCTATATTATTTCAAAAATATATAAGAATAGAATCTCTAGAAAATTGAATTTAGTTTCTAAACTACTAGGTTTGTTTTAAAATAATAAAATCTATTTGAGAAAATTTGAAATTTCAATGCAGAGCACTTAAATTTCGGGAAAAATAAGAAGTAGGTGTCTCCGACCACCCTAACCACAATAAAATGATAATATTTTTATAATATTTTAGATATAAGTAGAGGACTCATGTCCCAATGTGATGCATATTGTTTTGCAATTATTTTCCAAGTAAATAATTAATTATGAGTTTTTATTAGAACTTTTAAAATATAAAAACTCATATGTCTAACCACTTTAACTTGGTCAAAACTTCATGAAATTAATTTTTTCTTTTTAATCCTATAGTATGAAGCATAGAATGTGAAGCATGTTTTGGATTCAAAAATGTGATACCGTTTGAAAGCTATAGATTTTTTCAATCAGCCTATCAATCAGGACTTTAGTCATAATTTGAATAGAAAATGAATAATAATTACTTATTAAATTCAAAGTAAAGAATAATTTATATTGGTGGAAAGTTGAGAATATCCTTTAAAAACCCTTTTCGTTTCATCGATTTTGGGTGAAAAAAAAGTTGTCAGCCACATACCCATCATATTGCCACTTTTTGGCCCATCGTGATCCTGCACATACCCATATATATATGTATGTATACACAGACACACACACACACACACACACACACACATATATATATATATATATATTGTAGAGATAGATAAATGTACCTAAGTTTCTTATAGATAAAATAAAAGTTACATACCGCCAACTCAATGGTCAAGGGACTTGGCATAAAAAAAAATCCGACTTGGATGTTGATGATGTGGAACCATTGCCAAAGTTACCCTACTCTTATTCATTTGCATTCAACCTAATTATATGTATGCTTTGTTTGTTCTTTAATTAAAGTGACTATATGGTAAAAATTTCTTAAACAACAATATTAAACATTTACACAACATGAAACAACAATATGATAGAAATATTTGAAACCTTTTCCCTTCTTCATTTACATTCAAATTAATTAGATTTATAATTTTTTTGTTTTTCAATTAAAGTGACTGTACGGTAAAAATTTCTCAAACATCATTATGAAACATGTACACAACTTGAAACAATAGTATGATAAAAATATTTGAAACCCTTTCATGTATCATAACTCTGTTTGAAGATATACATATTTGTATCATACTATTATTTCAAGTTCATATAAATTTCTATCATAATGCTATGTCATTTGTATCATACTATTGTTTAATGTTTATATATAATGGTATCATAATGCTATATGTTGAAGGGTTTAACCTGATCATCGAAATGTTTATAAGAGATAGAGTTGTAGATATGCTAGTATAACATGCATTCCTTGTTTCATTGCACACATACCCTTCATCATTTGAAATCAACTTAATTAGATGCATGGTTAGTTTATTCTCTAATTACACTCAATATTACATGTATGAATTTTTTGTTTCAGTTGGTATCATTATTTTCATTGTACTAGTTATAAGTGTATTTTGTTTACTAATCAATATGTTGTTTCAATGCAAAGGAAAAAAAAAAGTGGCAACAAATACCAGGTGACTTGTAACAAGGAGACTTGTACCAAAGCAAAGGCATACATCTATGGTTGCACACAAGAGAGGTGTGCATTTTCCACATAGCGATGAAGAGGATGTTGTGTTTCCTATTCACTAACCAACTAAAGAACCAAGTAGTGAGGATGTAGAAATTGTTGTGGAGTAGCCAATTGAATCTATACTCCAATCTAACCCAGTTGTATCAACCAAAAAGGTTTCACCAAGCTAGGAATGGACCCAAGATGACATGGACCATGCCCTTGAAGATGTCAAAAACAACATGTGGTCAACTAGAGGTGAAACCAAAAAGTGGGGTATTCCTACAACCACATTGTCAAATTGGTTGGGTTGTGTGACCACTACTAGGAGGAAAGGGCACCCAACAGTCCTAACTAAAGACAAAGAGTCATTTATCATCGATTGGTGCAAGGAGATGGTTGTTGTTGGCCATGGTTTGAATATTTTCAATCTCAAAATAGAAGTGGCCCAAATATGTGAAACAAGGAATAATCCCTTCAGGAATGGGCTTCTCGACAAGTCTTGGTGGACAGAATTCAAAAGAAGGCATCCTGATCTGAGCTTAAGAATAGCCCAAGGACAAGATAGAGACAATACTATAAATCTTAGGCCTACAGTTGTAAGTTTTGTCTACAACACTTTGGAGAAAGCCTATGCAAGAGGGAATTATGGATCACCGAAGATCTAGAACTACGATGAGATAGGGTTGCAAGCTGGCCAAAATGGTAACATGAAGGTGCTGGCAACTAAAGGTACCAAAAGTGTTGCTTACATCATCCCAAAGAGTCAGGAGTGGATCACTATTCTAGCATGTGTAAATGTTGTAGGTCATAAAATTCTAGGGTTTTATTTGTTCAAGAGAAAAAAACATGTGCAAAACTACATAGCCAACTATGAGGCAGGAGCATTGATGGCTGTTCAACCTCACACATGCATGCTAAAAGAGATTTTTATCAAATGGATCAAGTTCTCTGCTATGTAAGTACTTGGGGGTTGCTTTCCCAACCATATACACCTCTTGATATTTGATGGCCATGTCAACCTTGTAGCCTTATCTACCATTACCAAAGAAAGGGAACTTGGTATTGAATTGCTCACCCTACTGACCCACACATCACACAAGTTGCAGCCTCTTGATGTGAGTTTTTTCTCATATTTCAAGTCTAACTTCAAAAAGGAAAGAATATATTGGAGTATTAGACATCCAAATCTGGAGATAAGAAGGGTAGAATTGGCCACACTTAGTTGATTGTTTCAAATATAACAATTGGCTTCAAGAGGATAGGTATTTGGCCCTTTGATCGAAATGCTTTGGAGAAGGACATGAGGGTTAGTGAGACTTTCCAGTTTGCTGCCCCCAAGGAAGCATCAACTGCTGCAAACATTCTAAGCCTATCCAACAATGGTTTGGTAGTGAATGAGGGTGAGTGTAATGATGGAAATGTAGAAGTTGGAGATTAGCAAAAAAGGATGCATGGTTAGTATGTTCTACAATTACCCATCTTTAGTACCAATCAACTCAATTATATGCATGGTTAGTTTGTTCTTCAATTACTCTCATTTTTACATGTTTGAATTTTTTGTTTTAGATTCCAATGAACCACTTGAAACAAAAGTATTGGGAGACCAGAATACTGAGGGAGACATATCTCTTTCTCTACCAACTCCACTTGAGCAACCTTCCTGGCTGTTAGATGCTGCTGCTAATCTTGGTATGGATATGCATTTGGAGGAAGACCAAAGTCTTACAATTCCATCTCCACCATACAACATGGGTCCAAATACGTTATTACATTTCTATGCTGATTGGGGAGACAGTGATGGTGAGTAGTTAGGAGATGGATTGGATGCTATAGATAGTGAGGTGCTAGAAACTAGTAATGCTAATTTGATTAAGCCTTTGGGAGAACAACCAAATTCATGCATCTCACAATTCTTGAAGCTACCTATTCATGTATTGAAAGACAAGACCAATAAGGTAGTTTTCTGGAGGATCAAATTACAAAGAGGATCCCAACTACTAACTATTGATGACTACATGGCCTTACTATGTGAGCAAGAGGAGAAGAAGAAGGAACTAGAAGAATTGAAATTGAGGAAGAAGCAACAACTTGTAGAGTGCAAGATAGAACAGATTGCAGAATTGGAGGTGAAGGCTCTTATGAGAATTGAAAAGGAAAATAAATGACTAGCAACAAAGGTTGAAAAGGAGCTGCAAAAAAAGGAGAAGGAAAAAAGGGAGGAAAGGAGAGAAAATGAAGCTTCCAAAAGGGATAAAGATTTGGAGAAAACACTATAAAATGTTGCAAAGGAGAGGCAACTCAACAACCCTCTAAATCCCTTCCCTGACCACCATAGGATCTTCACAAGTTTTGTGTCTATTCAATGCCCCCAATATTGTCCATGACCTACCCAAGCTAGCAACCAAAAATTTCAAAGTTGGAGTCCTCCACTTTCTTAGTCCTATACACTCTCACCTAGCCCAAGCATTTCCAAACCATTTTAGAGTTGGAGTCCTCATTCAAAGTCATACCAAATCTCACCTACCCCAAGCCTAATCTAACCAATTCAATATTGGAGTCCTTCTCCATAACATACCACATCCAAGTCACATGATAGCATGGCATCAAATTTTAGTTTTCCTACCTTTTTCGATTGATTTTAATGTTTGGTTGCAACTATTTTGTTCTATTGGTTTTGATGGACTCGAAATGATGTTTGAATTTTTTTCTTTTTAATGTTTGTAACTTGGAACAATAGTATGAATTGAATACAAACAATATATTCCATCATGTTTTTGAAAGAGGAAAAAATAGGTTTTATAGGGACCCGAAACCACAAAGTTTGCAAACAAATGATAAGTTTGTTAAAGACATTAAAAGAAGAAAGGTTGTAAAAATAATAAAAAGACAAGTCCAAATCCACCAATAAAGCCAATGAAGACCACATAACAGAAAAACTGGACAAAACACCAACAACAACAAAATTTGGGCCTTTAATAAATCTACAGTCTCACCTTCCAAATCCTTCATATCCTGAACCCCCTCTTTAAAATCTGAACCATCTAGGTAGTAGGAGGCTCTTTCCTTTTAATCTTGGAATAGATCCTTTTCAAAATACCTTGTTCCTTGTTCTTGCTTTTATCCTTGTCCTCTTCTAGGTCAATGACCAGCGAGCCCTATTGCATATTTTCAAAAATTTCAAACATTGCATTGATGATGATGGCATTGTTCCTAGCCATTTTATGGTTTTGTTCCACAACATTTTTCATATTATTTTTTATTTTGACCATTTCAGCTTCCAAAATCTTGTACTTATCCTCAGTGTTGCCTTCTCCCATTCCAGTTCTATTCTATTTCCATTTCCCTTCTTCATTATTAAGGGCGGCCAGCTTTAGTTCAAGTTCCTCGGCTTGCTGTATAGATCACTATTTATTTGATTAAGATCATTAATTTATTGATAGGCCCATTTCAAAACCCTGAAAATGTCACCAATACCATTTCTTGCAGAGGCAAGAATATCTCCAAACTGAACCCAATCTAAGATGGGGTTAACATCATTCAGGTTGGGGGAGCAAGGAAATCTGGTACCATCAGTTCTAAAAGAAGCAGGGGGGAGGGCACAAAGTTTCTACTAACTTTAGGGTTCTCATCTTTGTCCTCCAAAGTGTCTGCAGAGTAGGAAACCAACTTGTTGGTAGGGGAGCTCTTTAGAGCGGGATTCTTTAAGGGGATAGGGAAGTCGAGGTAGGTCTCAAGGTTAACTTTAGCAAGCTAGGGTTTTATAGGTTGGGTTTTCTTACCAGACAGCTCAGAGGACGAGTGGGCTTCTACAATTCTCTCCTAGTAGGGCTAATTCTTTGAACCCCCATAGTCAGTGTCATAGTCCTCAGACATCATGGAGGAAACAGTTTTGGATAAAGCTGACATGCTTTGATAAATTTCATATATTAACCTAATAAGACCAGGATGAAGAATAGGGTATCTCCTCAGATTTTTCTTATGGTCCTCAAGGCTATTACTCAATGAACAAAGAAGATAGTGAGGTAGAGAAATCTGTACCTAATGGCAGAAGTGGTTAAGAATGGAAAAATGATGACCATAAACTCTGGTGAATCTCCCATCTAGGGTGAGATAATCCATAATAACACAAAGCACCTTTCTCCACAAAGCCTTCATGGTGTCAATTTTGAAATATCTATTGGAAATTTTAACCAGTTTCAATTTCTCCTTATCCTTCTTAGGGAATTTTATTACTGCCTCATCAGAGAAACTTCTATCATGATAAAACTTCACACCCTCAGTGGACATTCCAATCACCTCCCCTATAATTTTCTCATCCAATTTCACCTTTCTCCCAAAGAGGATCATTTCACCATTGTTCCAATTCTTCTCAAAATAGTTTGTCGCCATAGTATCAGGCCCATGAAGTTTTTCCAAAAATGTAACTATCCCACCTCTTACAATCTCATTCTAGACCTTATCATTCCTCGGGTGCACCTCATAGCTTTTTGGCTCAACTCTTTTCCTATCCCCTACCATTTTCATTTGCACCTTACTATAGTCTCTACTAGTGCCGAGCTCTTATTCCAAATTTACACAGCCATTCTAATGTACCCATAAAGCATGCCACTTTTTCTTCTCAACTAAGTAATATGACGTGGCCCCATCAAATCTCTTGATTTCAATGTACTTAGCCCCTTTCCCTTTAATAATTAAATGTATTTTCCTCTTTCCCATGCATAACATCATAATCTAGTAAGGCCCGGACTTGAGCTTTCAATTCCCTATAATTATGCCACATGTTCAATCCTTGCTTCCTTACCCCTTCATTGGAAAAGTAATGTGCCATGATGTTATCTTCCCTATAGACGTGTGATACTTTTACTTTATTGAAATTATCTAGAATAGAATTTTCTTCATCAATCCAATTCTTTATCAACCAAGAGGGGTGAGTCCTTCCTAAGAGACAATCAATGATATTTTTAGAGTCCCCTTCAAGCCAAAAAATATTTATATTCAAATTATGAGCTAACTTTAAAACTTGAAAAGCTCCTATACCCTTCGCCACATGGTTCGTTTGATGACCTAGGGAGATGACCACAACTACCATAAAATTACCATTTGAGTCCCTTAACACACCTCCACTTCTAGCCATTCTTGGTGATCAAGCCTCAAATTTACATCCTGGGTTTCCTTTTATTATTAGCTTATCTTGTTTATCCGGATGGTACCTAGGGCTGGAATTTTTGTTTTTCTTTAATGAATCCTTGGTGTGCCATCGTTGGGTTGGGTCTTTCCTATCGTTACCTTTTTGAAGAGGTTTTAAAACAACTTATGTCCCATTGAATTGTCTAGGCTTGGCCTTTTTAAATAAAATGTTAAATATTTTCGCTAGCCTCCTTTTATTTAGTAAGGTCTAAGTCAATCTGTTCCCTATACTTTTAAAACAACATTGAGTCATCGATTGTCATTGCCCTAAGTGGTGTCCCCTTCCTCTTATTTTTCTTCTAAGAAATGTTTAATTTTTTGCAGGGGTTATTTGATAACTATTGATTTCCCCACAGTTGATCCTCACCACTCCCTGTGATCACGCGATGACATCACCGCTGGCTGCTTGGTGATCGTGATATAGCAGGTGGGTGCCACGTGTCCCTGGTTGATGATGCTATAAAGTAAATAAAGTTTTAATAAGTATCAGACTTTAGTACATTATCAAGTGGGTGACTAAATCACATGGGTGATGCATGTGCTCATAATCAACGCTAATTTTTTAATCTTGATGAAAAAGTTGCTCAACAGACATTTATTGATATTGTTCCTTGTTTTGTATGATCATGATCATTGATGAAGAGAATCAATGGTTTCCTTCCATCACATTATCCTAAACTAAAGGAAGTTTACTGATCGCGATATTGCGGGCAGGCGCCAAGTGTATTTTCTTGGCGCTGCATATTATGGTGGGCCCTTGAAGATGATGTGGAGGTGTTGTCAGCCTTTTTAAGGAGGACCATTCGATGATTTGACAAAAATAAGAGATTGACAGGGAAGATTTAAATTTATGTCAAATTGCAATTGAAGCCATTGGTGCGGTATGCAAGTAAGCTTTAATGGCGGACGAGATGTCTATAGGCCATTTTTCATAAAATATAAGTGTTTAATTGCAGACTGCTTTCACCATTAAGGCGTTCAAGCATTTTTGAAGCTGTCTAGAGCCAAAGATAGAGTTCTCAAAGCAACTATAGCAAGGGTTTGTTTTCCTACAGAACGCAAAATTTTGTGAGTTATTTTCTTTATCACTGTTCTGTTTGAATGTGATTCTTGTGGAGGGTTATGTTGTGTTGATCAGAGTTTTTCTGGATTAAGATTCTAGGGTTGCTATTTCTTTTGAACTGTGGGAAATTGCAAATTTCTACTGTAATTTCCTTTTGGGTAGCCCTAGTTGTTTGAAATGGCGCCAACAAAATAGCATTCTGGCCACATTGACTACTTGCAAAGGAACCTATATGACGATTTCCTTGACCAATTCCCTTTTTCAACCAACAACAAGAAGAGGGGTTTATTTTTAATGAAAGGGACACTCTTAGGTGAAGGATTGAGATACAAAACCTATAACATTGCAGATGCTAGGGTACCAATGATAGGTTGGGAATTGTTTAAAAGATGGTATGGCCAGTGAAATGCACCTCATCCTTTTTCAAATGGTTGGAGGTATGATATGGGAAAGCTTGTGGTACCAAATGTGTTTCTTGATGTTGACCTCCTCAGGGCAGTGGCTGTAAGATATGATCCTGTCACAAGGATTATAAGGGATAATGATGGAGAGGTTTTACTGAGTATAGATGCAGATATGATTTGACGGGTTTTTGATTTGAGTGAATATAGCTCATTCTTGGTCTAGATAGACCTTGAGGAAATGAAGTAGGAATATACCAAAACACAACTTCTTTTCAGATCAAAATTGGTTCCCCCTCATCTAGCTAGGGTGGGTAGTTTAACGATTCATATCAACTCAACCGATTGGGAACCTTTTAGGTTAAGTTGTTTTGCTAATCATTTCTTGGCAACTTTCTATTCACTTTGCCAAGTTTTAGGTTTCAACCCTAGTACTGTGATACCCATTGCCTATATGTTTATGGGGGCTCAAATCTAGCATCCCAATTTTTCTGTAATATATAGTATGCTTCTTTCCTTGCTGAAAGGATACATGAGGGTTTGCTGAACTTATATGTGGGGGACACTAGTACTCCTTTCTTTTGGTACTCTTTATTAATGCACATGTTCTTGTATGAGAATGTTGACTTCTTCTTGGAGAAAATGGAGTTAAGGTGGGAGGTGAATGGAGAACGATTATGAGTACAGGCTTGGAGCGCAGACCTGTCTTGCAACAAGGGAGGTGCTAGTTATGTGTAGTTTGATAAATGCTTTGCTTCCAAGCTTAGGGCTAGACTGATGGTGAATGTGCCAAGAATTTCTGAGGATTTGCATGATTTCTTTTGACCTAGAGAAAGAAAGCCTAATTTGAAGATATGTCATAATTGGGGTGACATCATCCCATACCCTGTAAGCACTATCTTAAGGGTTTATCATTTCCAAGGAGCTCCTCATATTCTCAATTACAATGTACCTTCAAGGATGGGATTTGTAGAGGTCTTGTGATAGCTGGGTTGCATCCATGAGGAAAACTTGACAGGAAGAGGAAGAGAGACTTTGTTCCCTCATTATACTATTGTCTCAGATTTTATATTTTCCAAGGGAGGATGGGTTCATTTTGATAAATATTTTGATGATTACCATTTGAAGAGTGGATCTATGAGGCAGCATGAACCTAAGGGATTCTTTGCTATGTTCAGACAAACAATTAAGGGTGGAAAATTTGTCCATGTTCTCAATTTTCGTGAAGATTTGATTAGGAATGAGTTTGATTTGAGCAGGCAAGAATTAAATAAAGAGAAATGGATTGCCTATGAGAAAATGATGGACGTGGTGCATAAGTTGGATCCTAAGTATGATCCACTAATGGAGATCACTCCATTTCATAAAATAATTGACTTCTTGATGAATAATTTAAGAGAAATCATGAACACCCTGAGAACTAAAAAGATAAATTTGGAAGTTGACTTGAAAATTCAGGGATTGGAGGTGTGGCCTAAGGAAGAAAGACCAACTTATCAGCCACTGAGGGATAGTCCTTTATACAGAAGGAAGAGATTATAGTAGTTATGAAGAGGCAAGAGACATAAAAGGAAAACAAATAATAAAAGCATCATCACAATATGGTCATGGGATCAGAAAGCCTAGAGGAATAAAAATTGTGGATCATGATTCACCACTTAGGGATGACCCTATGGAGCCGTCATTAGAGCCAAGCCTTAAGAGGAAAAGAATTTAGGAATCACAAGAGGCTATGGTGGATGAGATAATTGTAACTGATCAGGACATGTAGGTTGGCATCCCCTCCCCTCCTAGATCAGCACAATTGGTGCTGACTGATATGGATATAAAAGGGAAGTGTGTACAAGAATCTAGGATGGTGGCCTACAAGGCATTCTTGGATGATGATGCCTTCATAAAAACTCCTATTTTCTTGCAGTTGGTGTGGAGGAAGAAACTTGAAGAGTATCAGGAAAAATGCAAGAGGAGGAGGGAATCAAGACCTAACAGATCTAACCAGGAGAATGATGATGAGGTCAAGGCTGAATTGATGGAACAATTCAAGAACATCACTCCTGATGAAGGAAGGAACTTGTGTCTTAGGCTGGTATCTTACTTCTCCCTGAATGGAACATAGCCGATGCTATAGCATTCAATGCTATCATGAAATCCAAGCATCCTATGCTTGGTAGTGAGGAGGAAGTCAAGGCTACCCTACAAGACTCTGCCTTTAGTGGGGAGTATGAAACTTTAGTGATATGGGCATTGGCACCTCAAGGCAGAAAGCTGAATGTGGCTGATATCAGTCCAAATTTAAGGGGTGGGCTTATCATCAAGAGAGTCTCTAAAACCTCAATGATAGAGGCCACAAGCTTGACACTGAATGTGGCCAAATTGGCCTAGAAGATAGCTGAAAGAGATGAGGATGAAAAGAAAAGCTTGATGGAGAAATACAATGCAATAATTAGGGAGTATAGTAGGATGCAGCAAAGAAATGTTGAACTGCAGTCTGAAGTAGATAGACTAAGGTACGGGTAGGTGGGAGAATCCTCCAGTGCCCTTGCTACCAGAGCAATACATACTACTTCGGGGTCGTTACCCCCTGCTGTCCCAATCATTTCTATTCATGGATCCCCAATTCAAACACCTATTGATAACTCTGCACCAGGGCCAGTTGAAGAAGAGGTTGAGTATTCTGTGGATCCTACCAAAGGGCAGATGATGAATAAAATTACAGAATTATAGGTTGCCCTAAGGGCAAGTGAGGATGATGCTATGGCCAAACACAATGTGGTGGTTGACACAGTTGTAAGGCATTTAAATGAGAAGGTTGATTCTAAGTTTCCAACTGTACATTCTTTATGTTCTTTATTCTTGGATGGAATTCAAAATATTAACAAAGATAGGGAAGTAGTTCTACCCTTGGTTGAGAAGTGGATCCCTAGCACCATTGATTTAGATATTATGTTTAAGGATTCTAGATTTGATGTGAATAACAGGCGTCAATCATTAAAGCCTACTCAAATCTTTGTGAAATCATTGAAGGGATTCCAAGCCTTGCCTGATGATTTGAGTAAGAAAATTAGGGAATTAATAAAGGGTTTTGATGATTGGAATGACACTTTTCTACCAGATATAATAGATGTACATGGGAGTATTAAGACACTATAACAATGGCAAGAAAGGGAAGAGTAGGTTATTAATGCACAAATCAAATACTTAACCAAAGAGGAGTGAAGCGATGCATATTACTGGCAACTAAAAGCTCAGCGGTTATGTATAACTGATTTTTGTTTTGTTCCATGGCGGCTTTGGGGACAGATTTTGAGGTGTAACAAATGCTGTGGTTATCATGTAATGAATAGAATCAACCGAAAGATGCACCGGGACTTGGTTGTTGTATTTTCAATTTTGAACTGGCACATAGCAGTCCAATTGATCAGTGACGTGTAATTTTTGGCCCGATGCTTGCTGCTCCTCCATTTTCTATAAGAAGGATTTCAAGGCCAGAAAAGTGGTTGGCAAGTTAGATATTTTGAAGGTTGAGTCTAGGTATAGTTGCAGAGAAAATTGTAAGAACTTCTTGAATGTTAAGGCAATTTAGGTTTGGGATTATTTTGTAAAAGGGTTTTAGACTTATGAAGATTGGATGTTTCACAATAGTACTAGCATTTAAGCTATGACATTATATCTCAAGCTCAAGTCTCTCCTATGTACAAACATATCATAATTTTTAATAAAATGATCAAGGATCATAATGTTTGTCTCATCGCTCTGATGTGTGTGTTTTCTATTTTAGCTTTAATTCAAAGAATTAAGTAAAATGCTTGGATGGAATCATGGATGGGTATGTTTGTGAGGGGATTTAGTAAGAAGTATTGGGTTGGGATAGAAATTGAGAATATTGTAATGCAATATTATCAAGAATCATATGTGCTAAGTATTTAAATCTATTGTTGAATCTTAAATATTTGTGAGTTTGAATCCCCAATGGTATATGGCACTGATCTAAATCATGTAAGTTTGTAAAACTTTGTGTCTATGCGTCTTTGCTTAGGGCTTGCCACCAAATTGCAAATAAAATGACTATCTGATGTTACAGAATAATGTTGTAATCATCTCATGCTCCAAGTAGCTGATATTACTAGTGAAAGGCTAATTCATTTTAGTGGTATCCTATTCTCTTGAGCCATTTGTGGGATTTATGTGAATTGTTAGTAATTGTTTATGGGATATTACACATTATGGGGACCAACCTCCCGGGTCTTGCAGAGCCTGAAGTGTAGGAGGTTATTTTGAAGTCCTCGTCAGTTGGTCCAGGTCCTCCGAGCTACCCTTGATTGGATTTGGAAATTCGATAGGTAGATTAGGAGACAAACCTAGTTAACAGCATAAAAAGGAACCAACAAAATGGTGACTCTACTGGGGAAATTAGCTCAAATGTTTTTTGTCAGTAGGTCGGTTATCCATTTTGCATAGAGTCTACCATAGTATTTATGTGATTTGAAGGTTGAACAATTGGGTGTTGTGATTCTTTATCCAATTAAGTGTGTTATTTCACAAGTTAGATATACCTTGTGTAATGTGTCTTGTGTATTGTCAGTAATATAAGTTCTGAGGATCTTGTAAGGAATTGTCATGTGTTTTATAATAATGGATATTCCCAAGATAATTGGGTGGCGACTCTGAAAGTCTCTGCACCAGTGTGCACTTTATTTGAAGTTTTATACAAGTTGAAAGATCTTTGAACACGCATAGAGGAATGAAAAGTACCAGGTCATTCATGAAGAATCACCTGGAATCCAAGTTGGAAGGTGAACATCCTAAAACAAAGAAGAGAGACTGGATAAAAAAGAAACCGGAAACCAGCAATGCCGCTCCCGCATCCCAGAATCATGTACATCAAGGTACAAGTAATCCTTTACATCCTATCCCAGAAACTTTTAAACATGTATCTAGACATTCTGAATCAGATAGCTATGGATTTTTTGATGCATTGTTTAATACACCTATTCAAGAGGATGTAACATGTCATAATAGAGAGCCTGTTAATGTCCAATATATTAAGAGAAGAGGTAGGAGTAGAAGTCGAGGTCATCACATAGAACGCACCAGTGATTTTCCTCCTCCTCTTGCTAATGATGATGGAACCCCTTTATTATCTAGACAAAGGGGAGTAGATCTGATAGACTTAAGTGAGACATTAGGTTTTGATATAACTTTGTCTGACCCTGAATATGTTTTTGGGGATATTAGTTCTTTAAGATGAGAAATCCAAAAGTAGGCTGAGCTTAGGATAAACAAGGACAAAGAGAAGGAAGCAGAACTGATGAGTGCTGTTATTGCAAGGGATAGGTTAATTAGGTAGTTGGAAACTATGAAACTCCTAAACCAAAGTAAACCAGACTGAAAAGAGAATGGTCCTATTGTACAACAAATTGTTGATAAGGAAGTAAAGCCAATGTCTAAAGTGAATCTGGAGGGTCAAGCTAAGATCCAACCAAAGCAAGCAGACCTAAAATCTTTGAACCCTACGGTGTCAAAATTAGATAATCCAAATCTTGAGCCTATTATAGATAAGGGAAAATAGAAGGTTGAAGGGATCAAGATAAATGAAATCATGGTTTCCCACCAGCCTAAAAAGGATCCCCTCCCACCTGTATCATCACAAGTAGAGACTGCCTTGCAAGAGCCTAGAAGGGAAGGGGAAGCTTTAGCAGAAGAATTAGAGAGAACTGAACTTGAGGCTGCAAATGCAAAAAAGGGAAGGAAAATAAGTTTCCTAAAAAGGACAATTTTGGCTGAAGTTCCACAAGCCACAACTTCATTAGATCATCAGGAGATTGTGAAAAATGATCCTAAACCTATCCAAAAGAATATCACAAATAATTCTAACCCAAGGGTTTAGGCAACCCAGTTTGTTAATTCACATCAAGATGGTTCTAAACCTCAGAAAGTTGATGGACTACTACAAAGGAGACCTATACAATTGGAAAGATATAGGCAACTATTATTTGATGGTATTCCTGGATACCCAAATCCTATCCCTGATGAGTTAAGGGAAAAGAACAATTTTTTTGGAAATAATGCCTTCTTAGCAGAGGAGCATTTGAAAGGTTTCATGGATATGTTAAATGATTATGAGGTAGAACATGAAGATGTGATGATGAAATTGTTTGTCCAATCCTTGACAGAAGATGCAAGGGATTGGTACAGGGGTTTACCGAATGCCATTATTGGTTAATGGGAGGAGTTTGAGAAATGTTTTAAAGAACAATATGGTGACAAGACAATTGCTAGTTTTATGTTGAATGAGTTCAATACTATAAAAAAATCAGCTAATGAGCCTGCAACAGAGTTTAACCTTAGATTTCAGAAGGCAATGTATAAGCTGTTTCAAGTGATGAGGCTTGATGAGAATGTTTATCTAACTACTTATTTCAATTCTTTTGATGCTAAAATGGCATATATTCTCTGACACAAGCACCCCCAAACCATGAGGGATGCTTTTAGAGTAGCTATTAATATTGAAAGCAATAGGAAAGCTTCTAGCAAGTATGGTAGAAGGGAAGAACCTACTCTTTTGAAAAATTCTAGGGATAAAAATGAGAAAGTCTCTACTGGAGGTATTAAAGATGATGAGAAATGGGATAAGGTCCTAAGTACTATGAAGTATATAAAGCATAATGTTGCTAAGCAAGAAAAGTGTATTAGAGGTGATAAGCAGCAATATAATAGAAGTGACAAACCTCCTAGATTGCAGAATTATCCCTACAATACAAATTGGAAGGATGGAAAATCAATACCACTTGTCTAGAAGCCTAAAAAGATCAACAGATACCAGATCCTTTGCATAAGTGTTCTATAAATCTAGTACAAGCTAGACCATGGTGTGAGGTGTTTGAACACCCACATGATCAGAATTATTGTGGTGTTGCTCAGTTGATTGCTGCTAAACGAAAAGAAGAAAATGTTCATCAGTTGACTCCTGATTTTGAGAAAGATGATGTAGGTTGTTGTATGGCCCATTCATATATTGATGAGGTTGAGTTTTCTTCGGATGAGGAATTATAAGAGGTTTATGTGAATAGTCAATGACAGAAAAGTGACCTATACCATCAACAAGTTTTTTCTGATGAAGAATGTGAATGTGGCCATCATACTTGCAATATGGAATAGGCTAAGGATCCAGTATCCTTAAGAAGACCTTCAAAAGATGAGATTTCTTGGTTAACTAAAGAGATGGATGCTCAGATGAGAAGTACATTACAGCTAAGAAATAGGACTGTGGGAGGTGAGCAAGGTAAACCTGTTGGCCTTTTTATTAAGGAACAAAAGGGCAAGAGTAAAGATGTTAAAGAAGATAGCAAAAATGATGCTGTCAAAATTAAGGATGTCAAGAATGACAAGATATGGACAAAAATGATAGAGATCCAAAAGCCCAGTGAAGATGTTGCTCCTCTATTGGTAAAAACCAAAGTGATCGCCAAACCTACTGAGTCAATTCCTGAGGAAAAATAGAGGAAACTTGAAGGAAAACAACATTTGGAGAAGAATGAAACTAATGCTAGTATGATTCCTAACCTATCCAAATACACACCTGTGGATATGTTTCAAGTGTTTTCTCATGTTAAAGTTATTGTACCATGGCTTGAGATGATGAGAATAGATGAGCATAGAGAAAAGACAATTGCCTTGATTACTGGAATTCTAAGCAGTAAAGTTGAACAAGAAAATTGTAAGGAAACTAGGGAAAAGGAAGAAATAAAACTGAAAGATTTGGAGGGAATTATAACTCAAATTCCCCCTGTATACCTAGGGAGTTCTGTCAATATGTGCTTGGAGAATATCACCCCTTTTTTCTTAAGTATTGATATAAATGGGAGAACTCTGAGGAATTGCATGATAGACTCTGGAGCATCAAATAATGTCATGCCAGTAAAGATTATGGAAGCAATGGGCTTGACAGTTGATACTGCTCAAGGTAAATGTTATGCACTGGATTTGAGACAGGTGCCTGTTATTGGGACCATCAGTGCCTTGCCTTATGTGCTGACCCAATAACCTAATAACGTTTTGGCCATGACTGTTTTAGTTGCAGACATTCCTCCTCATTTTGGAATGTTATTATCAAGGAAGTGGAGTACATGAATGGGAGGCAACATACAGTGTGATCTATCATTTGTTACCTTTTGCATTGATGGAAAAGATGTCAAGATCAAAATAGAGTCAAAGGTACCTCATATGATTGAGCATGGTCTGACTGAGGATTTGACATGTTTTGTTGACTATGGCATGAACGAGTTCAGGGCTGAAGAATCCCCTAATAATTGTGATAAGTTTGTTGCACCAATTGATACAAAAGTTAAAAATCTATTAGAATCTGATGATGTGTGGACTATGTTTTTTGATGGTGCTAATTCAAAGGAAGGATCTGGTGCAGGTGTATTGTTAAGGTCTCCAGGTGGAAAAAGTTTCAAATTTTCTTTCACCTTGTTATTTGAATGCACGAACAATGTAGCCAAATATGAAGCATTACTGTTGGGTTTAAAATTGGCTCAAAAACATGGGATCAAGAAGCTCAAGGTGATTGGTGATTCTGAGCTTGTGATTTCCCAAGTCAGATCCCTGTATGTGTCAAAAAATAAAACATTGAAACAGTATAGAAATGTTGTTTGGGATGAATTGGAAAGTTTTGATGCTTTTGGGATAAATTGGATGGAGAGAGGTCATAATAAGGTGGCAGATTTGTTAGCAAATATTGGACTGAGGCCAGATGACATGACTTATGCTGGAATTTCAAAGGTTGAAGTGCAAACTAGATCATCTGTTCCTGATAATATTAAGCACTGGAAGGTTTTTGATAGTGATGATGATATATTAAGATTTTTAAATTGTGTGGACGAGTATGAAAATCAAGAAATAGATTTTGTAGCCTTTGTTGAAAATATTGATGGTAAAGATACTGTGTTTGGAAATGAAGTTATTCAGTTAAAAACTAACACCATTCATAAGGGTTTAGTTGTTCTGGAAAGAGTGTTTGACAACCAATATAGGACTAAGGGTAATTGTGCTACTTCCCATCCTGATGACTTGGAGGAAATAAACCTAGGGATAGATGCATCACAAAAATTGGTGTATATTGGAAATAAATTGTCAGCAAAGGTGAGAAAGATGTTGGTTGATTTGTTAAGAAAATTCAGACATGTGTTTGCTTGGTCTTATGATGATATTAAGGCTTATAGGCAAGATTTGTTTCAACATGACATTCCTTTGAGTAGTGATGCCAAACCTTTTAGGAAAAATTAGAGACCTATTAATCCCACCTTGGCTCCAAAGATGCAAGGTGAACTTACTAAGTTAAGAGATGCTAGAATCATCAAACCAATTAGACATTCATCTTGGGTATCTAATCTAGTGCCCATGAGAAAAAAGAATGGAGATATTAGATTATGTGTAGATTTCAAAAATTTGAATGTGTCTTCATTAAAGGATAATTATCCATTGCCGAATATGGAGGCTACGTTACAAAGAGTGACAGGCTGTGAGTTAATGTCCATGATGGATGGGTTTTCTAGTTATAACCAAGTCATGGTTAAGGAATCTGAACAATTTAAGACAGCTTTCACTACACCTTGGGGGACTTATGTAAACATGAGAGTGCCTTTTGGTCTAACAAATGCAGGGGCTACTTTCTAGAGAGCTATGGATGTGGCATTCTTAGATTTCATTAATTTGTTCCTGGTGATTTATCAAGATGATTTAATGGCGTATTCCAAGAAGGAAGATGATCATTGTGAGCATCTTGAGAAAATATTCATTAAGACATTGGAATATGGTATTTCCCTAAATCCCAAGAAGTGCACTTTTGCAGTAAAGGAAGGAAAATAGTAGGGACATATTGTTTCTAAGAATGGAGTTAAAATTGATCCAGAAAGGGTAAAGGCAATAGATAAGGTCTTGCAACCCCAAAATGTCAAGGGAGTCCAGTCTTTCTTCGGGCAAATAATTTTTTTAAGAAGATTCGTTATAAATTTTGCTGAAGTGGTTCACCCTATTTCTAAGATGCTTAAGAAAGGGGCCAATGTCGAATGGGAAGAAGCAACAGTACGAGCTTTCCATGATATTAAGCAGGCTATTAAGGAAGCACCCGTGTTAAGGACCCCTGAATTTTCCAAACCTTTGCAGATTTTCTCATTTGCGTCTTTCCACACAATTGCAGTTGTGTTATTACAAAAGAATGTTGAAGGTTTTGAGCAGCCTATATCTTTTTTCAGAAAATCTTTACAGGCTGTAGAACTCAAGTATGATGTAAATGAAAAACAGGCATATGCATTAGTAAAAGCAATCAAAGCTTTTAGGCCATATTTGATGGGAGCTACCATAATTACTTATGTACCTAGTGCTATTGTGAAGGACATTTTTACACAACAAGAAGTGTCAGGAAGAAGATGTAGTTGGATTAATAGGATCCAATAATTTAACATTGAAATTCAGATTACCAAGTTGTTAAGGACCCCTGAATTTTCCAAAACTTTGCAGATTTTCTCATTTGTGTCTTTCCACACAATTGCAGTTGTGTTATTACAAAAGAATGCTAAAGGTTTTGAGCAACCTATATCTTTTTTCAGCAAATATTTATAGGCTGTAGAACTCAAGTATGATATAAATGAAAAATAGGCATATGCATTAGTAAAATTAGTCAAAGCTTTTAGGCCATATTTGATGGGAGCTACCATAATTACTTATGTACCCAGTGCTATTGTGAAGGACATTTATACACAACAAGAAGTGTCAGGAAGAAGATGTAGATGGATTAATAGGATCCAAGAATTTAACATTGAAATTCAGATTACCAAGTTGGTAAGGGGACAAGGATTGGCCAAACTTAAGACCCAAAGTAATCTTGAAGCAAATCAGATAAATTTACTTGAAGAAGAGGAGAGACCATACATATGTGACATGGAACATTCTGACTGGTACAAGGGTGTGGTCTACTACTTGCAAAAGATGAAATGTCCTGATGATTTGAGTGAGAATGAAAAGAGGACATTGAAGTTACATGTTATCAAGTATGTTATCATAACGGGAAGACTCTAGTGGAGAAGTGGAGAGGGTGTTATGTTAAAATGTGTAGACCAGGAGCAAGCAAAGGGACTCTTGAATGAAATGCATAGTGGAGTTTGTGGAGGGCATTATATGGCCAAAAATACTACAGACAATATAATGAGGACTAGGTTCTGGTGGCCTACTATTTTTAGGGATGCATATCAATTAGTAAAGACATGTGATGCTTGTCAGTGTTTCTCTCGTAAGTTAAATTTCTCTGGTAACTTAACTTTAAAACCGATTGTAGTTCAATCTCCATTCCAGCAATGGGGTATTGATTTTGTAAGAGAGATAACATGCAAATCAAGTGGGGGCCATTCATGGATATTGGTGGCCACTGATTACTTTACCAAGTGGGTGGGAGTGATTCCAACAAAGAAAGCAACTAGTAAGGTGGTAATTATTTTCTTAATGAATAATATAGTGGCTATATTTGGATGTCCTGAAAGGATCATGTCAGACAATGCAATGTGTTTTAGATCTAAGGAATATGTGGAATTTTGTGGAAAATATGGCATCCAAGTCTCTTATTCATCACCTTACCACCCACAAGGAAATGGACAAGTGGAATAAAGCAATAAAAGCTTGATGAAGATTATTAAGAGGATCTTAGATCAAAATAAGAAGGCATGTGATTCTAAATTAAAATTAGCAGTCTGGGCAAACAGGGTGGCAGTGAAGAAGGCAATAGGATGTGCTCTATTTGATTTAGTCTATGGGATAAATGCAAGGTTGCATCAGAATTATCTCATGGGAATGTATAGGTTTCTCCAGATGTATGATGACGAGATAGAAGATGAAATGCAATTGACAGTGGAAGCTCTCATAGAGCTGGATGAAACTAGAAGGGAAGCTCCGATGAGAAATGCCAAATTACAGTTGTAGGTAAAAAATTTGTATGAAAAAAGGACAATTGCAAGAATTTTCCATAATGGAGGTATGGTTTTGATGTGGAACGCTAGGTTGGAAAACAAAGGGAAACATGGTAAATTTGATGCAATTTGGCTAGGACCATTCTTGATAATGGATAAGTGGGGCGAGGATTCATATTTCCTTCAAGAAATGATAGGTGATATTCTTGAATTGCCAGTTCATGGAAAATTCTTGAAGTTATACTTCAGTTGAGGTTTTGTTTTCCATGAATAGTAGGTTTAGGTTTGTATATAGGTGGTTTGTTGGTTTCTTTTCTTTTGGTTTCTTTTTCTGGTTTTCCTTTTTGTTGTGTCTGCAACTGGTCTGCTCTACCTGAGATTCTATTATTCTCACTTCATTCCAGTGGAATGAATGTCCCCAACTGGAGCCACTGATGGAGCCTCAAATTTACATCCTGGGTTTCCTTTTATTATTAGCTTGTCTTGTATATATGTATGGTACCTAGGGCTAGAATTTTTTTTTTCTTTAATGAATCCTTGGTGTGCCATCCTTGGGTTGGGTATTTCCTATCATTACCTTTTTGAAGAGGTTTTAAAACAACTTATGTCCCATTGAATTATCTAGGCCTAGCCCTTTAAAATAAAATGTTAAATATTTTCGCTAGCCTCCTTTTATTTACTAAGGTCCGAGTCGGTCCATGCCCTATGCTTTTAAAACAACATTGAGTCATTGATTGTTGTTGCCCTAAGACGTGTCCCCTTCCTCTTATTTTTCTTCTAAGAAATGTTTAATGTTTTGCAGGGGTTATTTGATAACCGTTGATTTCCCCGCGGTTGATCCTGACCACTCCCTGCGATCCCGTGATGACATCACCACTGGCTACTTGGTGATCACGATATAGTGGGCAGGCACCACATGTCCCTAGTTGCCGATGCTGCAAAGTAAATAAATTTTTAATAAGTATCAGACTTTTGTGCATTAACAAGTGGGTGCCTAAATCACATGGGCGATGCACATGCACATAATTAACGCCAATGTTTTAATCTTGATGAAAAAGCTGCTCAGTAGATAGGTATTTATATTGTTCCTTGTTTTTTATGATCATGGTCACCGATGAAGAGAATTAACAGTTGACCACATTCGCGTGATCCTAAACTAAAGGAAGTTTAATGATCGCGATATCACGAGTGGGCACCACGTGTATTTTCTTGGCACTGCGTATTATGGTGGGCCCTTGAAGACGATGTGGAGGTGTTGTCAACCTTTTTAAGGAGGACTATTTGATGATCTGACAGAAATAAGAGATCGACGGTGAAGATTTAAATTTACGTCAAATTGCAATTGAAGCCATTGGCGTGGTATGCAAGTAAGCTTTAATGGTGGACGAGACGTCTACGGGCCATTTTTCATAAAATATAAGTGTTTAATTGCAGACTGCTTTCACCATTAAGGCATTCAAGCATTTTCGAAGCTGTCTAGAGCCAAAGATAGAGTTCTCAAGGGAACTACAACAAGGGTTTGTTTTCTTGTAGAATGCAAAATTCTGTGAGTTATTTTCTTTATCACTGTTATGTTCGAATGTGATTCTTGTGGAGGGTTATGTTGTGTTGATCAGAGTTTTTCTGGATTAAGATTCTAGGGTTACTGTTTCTTTTGAATTGTGGGAAATTTCAAATTTCTACTATAATTTCCTTTTGGGTAGCCCTAGTTGTTCATAATTTGATCTTAGGAGAAGCCCTAGTTGTTTGAAATGGTGCCAACAAAACAACATTCTGGCCACATTGACTACTTGCAAAGGAACCTATATGACGATTTCCTTGACCAATTCCCTTTGTCAACTAACGACAAGAAGAGGGGTTTAGTTTTAGTGAGAGGGACACCCTTAGGTGAAGGATTGAGATACAAAACCTATAACATTGCGGATGCTAGGGTACCAATGACATGTTTGGAATTGTTTAAAAGATGGTATGGCCAGCAGAATGCACCTTATCCATTTTCAAATGGTTGGAGGTATGATATGGGAAGGCTTGTGGTACCAAATGTGTTTCTTGATGTTGACCTCCTTAGGGCAGTGGCTACAAGATATGATCTTGTCAAAAGGATTATAAGGGATAATGATGGAAAGGTTTTACTAAGTATAGATACAGATGTGATTCAGTGGGTTTTTTATTTGAGTGAATATAGCTTATTCTTGCTCTAGATAGACCTTGAAAAAATGAAGCAGGAATATGCCAATACACAACTTCTTTTCTAATCAAAATTGCTTCCCCCTCATTTAGCTAGGGCAGGCAGTTCAACGATTCATATCAACCCGACTAATCGGGAACCTTTTAGGTTAAGTTGTTTTGCTGATCATTTCTTGGTAACTTTCTATTCACTTGCCAAGTTTGAGGTTTCAACCGTAGCACTGTGATGTCGATTGCCTATATATTTATGGGGGCTCAAATCCAGCATCCCAATTTTTTTGTAATATATGACTATGCTTCTTTCCTTGCTGAAAGGATACATGAGGGTTTGTTGAAATTATATGTGGGGGACACTAGTACTCCTTTCTTTTGGTACTATTTATTAATGCACATGTTCTTGTATGAGAATGCTGACTTCTTCTTGGAGAAAATGGAGTTAAGGCGGGAGGTGAATGGAGACAGATTACCAGTATAGGCTTGGAGTGCAAACCTATCTTGCAACAAGGGAGGTGCTAGTTATGTGCAGTTTGATAACTGATTTTCTTCCAGGCTTAGGGATAGACTAATGGTGAATGTGCCAAGAATTCCTAAGGATTTGCACGATTTCCTCTAACCTCAAGAAAGGAAGCCTAATTTGAAGATATGTCATAATATGGGTGACATCATCCCATACCCTGTAAGCACTATCTTAAGGGTTTATGGTTTCCAAGGAGCTCCTCATATTCTCCCTTACAATTTACCTTCAAAGATGGGATTTGCAGAGGTCTTGTGGCAGTTGGGTTGCATCCATGAGGATAACTTGACAAGAAGAGGAAAAGGGACTTTTTTCCCTACTTATACTATTGTCTCAGATTTTATATTTTCCAAGGGAGGATAGGTTCATTTTGATAAATATTTTGATGATTACCATTTGAAGAGTGGATCTGTGAGGTAGCATGACCCTAAGGTATTCTTTTCTCTATTCAGACAAAGAATTAAGGGTAGCAAATTTGTCCATGTTTTCAATTTTCCTGAAGATTTGATTAGGAATGAGTTTGATTTGAGCTGGCAAGAATCAAATAAAGAGAAATGGATTGCCTATGAGAAAATGATGGACGTGGTGCATAAGTTGGATCCTAACTATGACCCACTAATGGAGTTCACTCCATTTCACAAAATAATTGACTTCTTGATGAATAATTTTAGAGAAATCACGAACACCCTGAGAACTAAAAAGATAAATTTGGAAGTGGACTTTAAAATTCAAGGATTGGAGGTGTGGCTTGAGGAAGAAAGACCAACTTATTAGCCACCAAGGGATAGGCCTTTATACAGAAGGAAGAGAGATGATAGCAGTGATGAAGAGGCAGGAGATAGAAAAGGAAAACAATTAATGAAAGCATCATCAGAATTTGGTCATGGGATCAGAAAGCCTGGAGGAATAAAAATTGTGGATCTTGATTCACCACCTAGGGATGATCCTATGGAGGCATCATCAGAGCCAAGCCTTAAGAGGCAAAGAATTAAGGAATCACAAGAGGCTCTGGTGGATGAGATAATTGTAACTAATCAGGACATGTAGGTTGGCATCCCCTCCCCTCCTAGATCAGTACAATTGGTGCTGACTGATATGGATATAAAGGGGCAGTGTGTACAAGATGCAAGGATGGTGGCCTACAAGGCATTCTTGGATGATGATGCCTTCGTAAAAACTCTTATTTTCTTGTAGTTGGTGTGGAGGATGAAACTTGAAGAGTATCAGGACAAATGCAAGAGGAGGAGGGAATCAAGACTTGACAGATCTGACCAAGAGAATGATGATGAGGTCAAGGCCGAATTGATGGAACAATTCAAGAACATCACTCCTGATGAAGGAAGGAAACTTGTGTCTTAGGCTGGTGTCTTACTTCTCCCTAAATGGGACATAGCTGATGTTGTAGCATTCAATGCTATCATGCAATCCAAGCATCCTATGCAAGGTAGTGAGGAGGAAGTCAAGGTTTCCCTACAAGACTCTTCCTTTAGTGAGGAGTATGAAACTTTAGCGATATGGGCATTGGCACCTCAAGGCAGAAAACCAAATGTGGCTAATATCAGTCCAAATTTAAGGGGTGGCTTATCATCAAGAGGGTCTCTAAAACCTCAATGATAGAGGCCACAAGCTTGACATGGAATGTGGCCAAATTGGCCCAGAAGACAACTGAAAGAGATGAGGCTGAAAAGAAAAGCTTGATGGAGAAATAAAATGCAATAATTGGGGAGTATAGTAAGATGCAACAAAGAAATGTTGAATTGTAGTCTGAAGTAGATAGACTAAGGTACAGGTAGGTGGGAGAATCCTCCAGTGCCCGTACTGCCAGAGCAATACATACTACTTCAGGGTCATTACCCCCTATTTTTTTAGTCATTTCTATTCCTGGATCCCCAATTCAGACAACTGTTGATAACCCTGCACCAGGGCCAGTTGAAGAAGAGGTTGAGTATTCTATGGATCCTACCAAAGGGAAGATGATGAATAAAATTACATAATTATAGGTTACCCTAAGGGAAAGTGAGAATGATGCTATGGCCAAACACAATGAGGTGGTTCACACCGTTGTAAGGAATTTAAATGAGAAGGTTGATTCTAAGCTGCTAGCGATAAATTCTTTATATTCTTTGTTCTTGGATGGAATTCAAAATATTAACAGAGATAGGGAAGTAGTTCTACCGTTGGTTGAGAAGTAGATCCCTAGGGCCACTGATTTACATATTATGTTTAAGGCTTCTAGATTTGATGTGAATAATAGGCCTCAATCATTAAAGCCTACTCAAATCTTTATGAAATCATTGAAGGGATTCCAGGCCTTCCCTGATGAATTGAGTAAAAAAATTGGGGAATTAATAAAGGGTTTTGATGATTGGAATGACACTTTTCTGGTAGATATAATAGATGCACATGGGAGTATTAAGACACTGCAGTAGTGGAAAGAAAGGGCAGAGGAGGTTATTAATGCACAAATCAAATTAATCTGTGATGACTCAGATCATGACTTGTTGGTAAGCAGCATAGATAAAATAATTAATACCAGCATGTTCTTAGAGTCATTTGAAAGGGAGGCCAACCAGGTTGCGGTGAAGTTCACACCTTATAGTACCAAGATGAGGGAGGTGATGAACTTTAATTGGCCAACGGATGAGGACTATCAGAGTTGGGTTGACAAATACTTAACCGAAGAGGAGTGAAGCAGTATATATTACTAGCAACTGATAGCTCAGCGGTTATGTATAGCTGATTTTGGTTTTGTTCCATGGCGGCTTTGGGCATAGATTTTGAGGTGTAACAAATGTTGTGGTTATCATGTAATGAATAGAATCAACAGAAAGATGCTCCAGGACTTGGTGGTTGTATTTTTAGTTTTGAACTGGCACATAGCGGTCCAATTGATCATTGACATGTGTAATTTCTAGCCCGATGCTTGTTGCTCCTTTGTTTTCTATAAAAAGGATTTCAAGGCCAAAAAAGTGGTTGGAAAGTCAGATATTTTGAAGGTCGAGTCAAGGTATAGTTGTAGAGAAAATTGTAAGAACTTCTTGAATGTTAAGGTAATTTAGGTTTGGAATTATTTTGTAAAAGGGTTTTAGACTTATGAAGATTGGATGTTTCATAACAGTACTAGCATTTAAGCTATGACATTATATCTTGAGCTCAAGTCTCTCTTATGTACAAACATATCATAATTTTGAATAAAATGATCAAGGATCATAATGTTCATCTCATCGCTCTAATGTGTGTGTTTTCTATTTTAGCTTTAATTCAAAGAATTAAGTAAAATGCTTGGATGGAATCATGGATGGGTATGTTTGTAAAGGGATTTAGTAAGAAGTATTGGGTTGGGATAGAAATTGATACTATTGAAATGCAATATTGTTAAGAATCATATGTGCTAAGTATTTAAATCTATTGTTGAATCTTAAATATTTGTGAGTTTGACTCCCCAATGGTATATGGCACTGATCTAAATCATGTAAGTTTGTAAAAAATTGTGTCTGTGTGTCTTTGCTTAGGGCTTGCCACCAAATTGCAAATAAAATGACTATCTTAAGTTACAAAATAATGTTTTAATCATCTCATGCTCCAAGTAGCTGATATTACTAGTGAAAGGCGAATTCATTTTAGTGGTATCCTATTTTGTTGATCCATTTGTGGGATTTCTGTGAATTGTTAGTAATTTTTTATGAGTTTGGTGCAGATATCATAAACACATTATGGGGACCACCCTCCTAGGTCTTGCAGAGCCTGAAGTGTAGGAGGTTATTTTAAAGTCCTCGTTAGTTGGTCCAAGTCCTCCGAGCTGCCCTTGATTGGAATTAGAAATTCTATAGGTAGATTAGGAGACAAACCTGGTTAACAGCATAAAAAATAACCAACACCTAGATTTCCCTTCACAGTACCATCAAAGTTGGCCTTAGACCAGCCATTTGGAGGAAAGGTCCAGTACATATGCTCCCCACTTTTCTTGGTTGGACTGGATGCAAAAGAAATGTCCACTTTAATATTCCAATCCTTTTTTATCACTAGATCATAGGGTGTACACACCACTACTTCAAGGTTAAGAGCATTTTGGGGAATCACATTGAATTTTTCCTTTATAAGGCTAAATTTTTTTCAAAGACATTATTCTTCAACATCTCCTTATCCCTGAAAATTCTATTATTACGGTCTTTCCACACTCCCCAAGCAACAAAAGGGAATATAAGAGCCCATAACCTTTGAATGAAGGGATTTTGAGAGGGATCTTTCCATTGTAAAGAGAAATCTTCAATGGAAACAAATGGGTAGTGGAGAAACAAGTGGTTAGATGACTCTTCCTCACACTTGCAAAGGTAACATCTGTTGGGTATTTGAAAGCCCTGTTTACAAATATTTTCCACCATAAGAACCTTATTCTAAAGCATAATCCAGAAGAAGATATTGACTTTAGGAGTTAAGTGTTTTATCCATGCTTTTGACTAGAAGGGAGGGGGAGCTTGAGAAAATGACAGCAAAGAGATAGCCGAAGAGACAGAGTAGTTACCCAAAGGGTTTTCCATCCAAACAAGGATATCATCCTACTGAGTTTGTCCCAAAGTGACAGCCTTTAAGGAAGATTGAAGCAGAGAAAACTCCTAACTTATCACACATAAATTCACCCAATCTCCTTCGTACCAATAGTCTTTTACAAACTCCCTAAAAGTAGATTTACATAACTCAACCCATCTATTGTATCTTTCAATTTTGATGAGAGGTTCCTTAAAAAGCCATCTATACTCCCAAAATCTAGCTTGATTACCACTTCTAGTGTGCCATCCTATCCCTGATTCTAATTTTTTTTACCAGCAATCATATCATTCTAGCAAGTTGAGCCACGTAGGATAAGAGATTCCAACAAAGCTTTGAGGGACATACAGTTGGCCATATATTTACTTCTTAAAGTGTCTTTCCATTTTCCACTAGACTACAAGGATCTCCATATTTGTTTGGCTAGAAGAGTCTTATTCATAATTCTAATTTTTTTGAGACCTAAACCCCCAAAGGTTTTTGTTCTACAAACCAAATCCCACCCTATAAGAGGCAATCTCTTTCTTTCCTCCACTCTAGAACAAAAGGATTTTTTTTTGGATATTTTCAATGGCCTCAACATATTTAGCAAGAATTTTGAAAAGAATTAAAGCATAAACCAGGAGGCTTTGAAGAGAAGCTTTAAGAAGTTGATTTTTTCCAACTTGGCTCAAAAGAGATCCTTTCCATCCAACCAACTTCTTTCTGAACCTATCAACCAATGAACACCAAAAGGAATCTAGAGGTTTAAGGCATAACGAAAGTCCAAGATAAGAATAAGGTAAGGATTCCACTCTGCAACCAAGGATTCTCACAATCTTGACCTGTCTATGCTCAGGGGTATTGAAGAAAAAAAGGGAACTCTTTTGTCTATTGACCATCTGCCTAGATGCCTTCTCATACATGTCCAAAGTTTTTTTCAAATTCTTAGCCTCATTCACCGTAGATCTTCCCATCAACAGTGTCATCAACAAACTGTTGGTGAGAAAAAATAAAATTGGTGGAATAAGGGTTAATACTAGCCATAGACATCTATTCAATCAATCTTTTAAGATTCCTTCCCAGGATTTTAGCCATTATTGTGAAAAGAATATGTGAGATAGGATCACCCTGTCTTAAACATCTTGAATTTTGAAAGAAATTGTAAGGAGACCCATTCACAATAATAGATGTGGAAACCATAGTAACCAATTGATTCACCAACTGAATGAATCTGCTGCTAAAACCAAACACCCTTAGAATTTTAAATAAAAACTCCCAATCAACACTATCATAAACTTTGGAAATATCCAGCTTAAGAAGAAACCCTTCAGTTTTAGATTCCACAATTGAATGGATATTCTCATGGAATGTGACTATAGAACCTAATATCTTCCTTCCAAGAAAAAAAACATTTTGCTGAGGGGAAATCAACGAAGGAAGGATAGAAATGATCCTTGAAGTCAAAACCTTAGATATGATTTTATAGAAAGATTGCAAAGACTAATGGGTCTGAATGCCTCAAACTCCATAGCCCCTAGTTTCTTAGGAATAAGGACCACAAAATTTGCATTTAGTTCCTTAAGGATCCCTCTAGATCCAAATAATTCCTTAACAACATTCACGACATCATTTTCAACAATATCCCAAAACCATTGAAAAAAGAACATAGGAAATCCATCAAGGCCAGAGGCCTTATTTCCTTCAAAAGAAAAGACAACTTTCATGATTTCCTCCTTAGAGGGGATGGCCGCAAGCTTTTCATTATCTTCCCTCTCAACAACCTTAGGAATAACCTCTAATAACAAATCTTGGTCATTTTGATTGATTTCCCCATTCGCTGAAAGAAGGTTGTTAGAGAAGAGGACAACTTGCTTTTTGATGTCTTCCTCTTCCTCAAATCTCATACCATTAACTTCTATGCAAGAGATTCTATTGGAAGCCCTGTGTTTAGAACCAAATAAATTCAAGTACCTAGTATTTCTATCTCCAACTGAAAGCCATAATACCCTTGATCTCTACCTCCATAACTCCTCTTTAGCTATTATGTCATGCAATTTCATGAGCAACTCATTTTATTTAACCTTATTATTTTCAATGTATCCTTCCTTTTTAATTTTATCCTAGATCTTTGCAAGCTCCATTTGAAGTTTATATTTCATACCAAATTTTTTTCCAAAGGATTCTTTTTTCCAGTTTCTTAAATTATGTTTGACTTCTCTTAGTTTCTTAGCAATTCTAAACATGGCAGTTCCTAGAACATCAGTATTCCACCATTTCCTAATTTCATCAAAAATAAGGGGGTGGGACAACCACATTTTTTCAAATCTAAAGGGACAGTTTGTCTTCACCTTTATAGGATCTTCCACAAAACTTATGGGAAAGTCATCCAACCCTACTATAGAGAGATCTTTAAGAGAGAAGAAATATCTTATAAGCACTGATGAGAAATTAGAGTTCTATATAACCTTACTTGAATAAGTTCCTTACCAATTCTTCTATTCGACAATGTATACTGGGCCCCTAAGTCCATGTCAATTAGCTCCTTATTGTTGATGAAGTCAAAAAATTAGATTTACTCTCTTGATTCACCTGAGAAGCTCCAAATTTATCCTCATTCAAAAGGGGAGTATTAAAATTTTCCATTACCACCCAGTGGTCATTATCAAAAATCCTACGAAAAGTAGAGAGCTCATTCCACAAATATTTTCTAGCTCCTTTCCCATTGGGAGCATAAATATTTGACTGAATCCAACTAAAGTTGTCTCTGATATATGTGAATTTAGTAACCACATGATTATTTCTCTCTAGCAATGGTTCCCCTTTAATGAGGTTCTCATTCCAAAAGGTTGCAATTCCTCTTGATGCACCATCTGAGCTATTTCCTTGGATCCCATAGTTCTAAAACATTTTGATCTTCTACACCTTTTGTTTGGACATTTTAGTTTCTTGGATGAGGAGAATATCAGGTTTATGATCCCTAACAAATGTGAAAAACATCCCTCTTATGAAGGCTAGTGAGCCCTCTTATATTCCAAGACATAATCTTCATATCTTACCAGGGGATTGGAGAATCTCTGGAATGGTCTTTTGAACACCATCTGCTATGTCCTGAAAGCTTTCATGCTCTCTCTTCCATTTACTCAATCTTCTGCCTTGGCTAAACTTAGCAGCTCCATAATCCGCCTTTACTCTTGTCTTGGTAACAACTCCACTCAGAGTATTTTGATGTTTTCTTTTCTCCTTTTTCTTTGAATGAGAGAGGACTTCTTCCCAATTAGTATCTTCTTGGCTCTCCATCTCTCTGTGAGATTCCCATTCCTTATCATACATTCTTCTTTGCTCCCAAGGGAGGGTATCTATTTGGCCATTCCTAAGCTAGTTCAGATTATGACTAACTATTTTAGTTTTTGTAATTGATTAGCCAACAAGGCATACATCTAATTATGTTGAATGTAAATGAACAAGCCTATCTAGAGGAAACTTATGTATCTATCTATCTCTACAATAGTTAGTTGTATATATATATGTATGTATCATAATGTTGTATCGTATTATTGTTTGAAGTTATTTAGTAGCTTCAGTATGTTATATCAGAAAGGGTTGGAGATATTTATACCATAGTGATGCTTGAAGTTATATATAAATTTGATAATGTTGTATTAGAAAGTGTTATGTTGCATGAAGTTATATTTCAGTATGTTGTATGAGAAATGGTATTAACATAAGTAGGAGTAAGCATATACATATACAAATGCATATATGTATACATATATGCATGTGCACATGCATATGATGCATATACACATGCATATAATGTATATGCATATATATGTGGATATGCATATGCATATACATATACATATGCATATGTATGTGCATATGCATGTAATGCATATGCTGACTCATACTTATGTTAATACCATTTCTCAAACATTATACTGAAATATAAGTCCATACAACATATGCATATGGGTATGTGTAGGATCATCATGGAAAAAATAGGCCCTTAAGTGGCAACAAATTTAGAAAAATTAGAGTTAGACAATTAGACATAAAAAATTGAATATGTTATCTATATTATTTCAAAAATATGTAAGAATAAAATCTGTAGCAAATTGAATGTAGTTTCTAAACTACGAGGTTTTTTAAAATCTATTTGGTGAAAATTTGAAATTTCAATGCAGTAGTACTTAAATTTTAGGGAAAAATAAGTAGGTGTTTGTCTTACCACCCTAACCACAATAAAATGATAATTATTTTTTATAATATTTTAGATATAAGTAGAGAACTCATGTATCGATGTGATGCATATTTTTTTGTAATTTTTTTCCAAGTAAATAATTAATTATGAATTTTTTATTACAAATTTTAAAAAATATAAAAATTCGTATGTCTGACCACCTTAACTTGGTCAAAACTTCATGAAATTCAACTCTTTTTTTTCATCCTATAGTATGCAAAGCATAGGATGTGACGCATGTTTTGGATTCAGAAAATGCGATACCATTTGAAAGTTATACATGTTTTTCAATTAGCCTATCAATCGAGACTTTAGTTGTAATTCAAATAGAAAATGAATAATGATTATTTATTAAATTCAAAGTAAAGCATTATTTATATTGGTGGAAAGCTGAGAATCTATTTGAAAATCCCTTTTCATTTCATCAATTTTGGATTAAAAAAAGTTGTCAGCCACATGGGCCATCATATCACTTACATATCACCACTTTTTGGCCCATCATGATCCTACACATACCCATATGCATATGCATATGTTCGCATATGCATATGCATATACATATAGATATGAAACAATGATAGAAAGTGTAACACCAAATTCATACATCTAAGATTGAGTGTAATTGATGAACAAAATAACCATGCATGTAATTGAGGTAATTGCAAATGAACTATGGTATTTGTGCAATGAAACAAGAATTGCATGTTTTACTATCACATCCTCATTTTTAATTGTAATTGCAATTTCATGTAAGACATGTGAATAGTAATTGTAATTGTAATTGACATAAATCAAACAATGATACAATGTGTACCAAAAATCAAACAATATATAGTAATTATATATATCTGCCATATGTAATTGTAATTGGCAGAAATCAAACAATGATACAATGTGTAACAAAAAAAATTGAGACATGTAAGATTGACTCTGCAATCGATGAACAAACTAACCATGCATGTAATTGAGTGTATGAGAAATGTTTATAAAAAAAGTAGGATTCAACCATCATCATAGTTAGATGTAAGGGAGAAGGGCTGATATTTATAGTCACTTTAATTGAAGAACAAACAAAGCATACATCTAATTAGGTTGAATGTACATATGCATATCTGTATTTGCATATGCATATACATATATGCATATGTATATATAAATATATCTATGCTTATGCAATGCAATTTCAATGGAGAGTGTAATGAATGGAAGGTATGATGCATTATTTGATGGAGAGTGTAATGATGTTGCTGCTTATGCTTATTCATCATTCCTTCCTTCATTCCACTCTCCACCTAAAATAACAACACTTTTTTTGTTGCATATGCATATGTATATACATATATGAATAAGCATATGCATATACATATACATAAGCATATGCATATACATATACATATGAAATAATGATAGAAAGTATGATCCCACAATAATGGGTTACAATTTTTGGCCAAACTTGACATTAAAATCAGGATTTTTCACCAGACATTCACTTTCTTACACCTATAGCAGCTAAACAATTAAGGTTTTGAAGATGAATCAAACTAGTTATTTGTTAGATATTTTGTGTAGATTCTAATTATATTTTTAAAAAAAAATTAAAAAAAAATTGTGAATCATTTTATGTAATTTTTAATAACTCATTTTTTCTACTAATCAGCATTTTTAAAAAGTGATGTTCACTTCGGCGCACATAACTTTTTTTTATAGATAGGATACAATTCTGATTTTTAAAATGCAATTTTTTCACACCAATATCTAGGGGATGGATATTTTTTCATAATTTTTTGTTACATATATTTTTTTTAATTAATTTATGAAGTCAGCGTAATTATAATTTGGACAGAGGTGTACTTCGACACACATAACTTTTTTTGTATTCATTTGAATTAACTTATTCTTTTTTTTGTTGGAATAAGGACATCAATACCTAGGGCACATGTATTTTTTAGAATTTCTTTTTCTCTATTTTTCTATTTTTTCGTATGTGTGAAATAAAGAACTTGATGTTCATTGAAAATCCTACATTCACAAGAAATAAGAAACAAATATAATAATCAAATTAAACATATTTAAAATTATACTTTTTAGGAAGCTTATAATAAGGGCTACAGGTTTACAAAGCATAAATTTTAAATGAGTTCATTTGATCACTCAAAAGGTAAATCAAAAGTGGTTTTTTATCAGCATTTTGATAGGTGTAGAGGAGACTCGATTATAGGTATGGTTTAAATCTAACAAGGTTCTATCCAAGCGGGTTTGATCTAAGGGGGTTTGATCAATCCCTCTTTAATTAAAATAATTTAAATGGAACCTTTAAAGTCATAAATCATTGTATCTTACAAATTGATACATGTAAGATTGAGAGTATCCGATGAACAAAGTAACCATGCATCTAATTGAGCTGATTGCAAATGAACAAGGGTCTTATGCTATACATGTAAGATTGAGGTGTCTTACATTAATAGGAATGAGCCCTTATTTTGTAATAAGATTAAGAGGGATATACATTGGAAGAAGTCTTATCTGTATAAGATATACAAAGGAACCATTGATGCCATCATTAACACTAATTCAGTATATCTTGGGCATATCAGACTCATCCAATGTATATTCACAATTGTAAGTCTTATATCATTGAGGCGATGAAAGGTATGTTTGCAATGAATGAAAAAATGCATGTTATAGTATGATATCCCCAATTCATACTCTTAGAAATAATTGAATGATACAAATGGAAACAAAAAATTCATACACGTAAGAGTGAGTGTGATTGAAGAACAAACTAACCATGCATCTAATAGAGTTCATTGCAAAGGATCAAGGGTATGTGTGCAATGCAACAACAAACGCATGTTATACTATCAAGATTTCCCTACCCACCAATGGCCCATTGCCCTTAAAAAAACTATACATATGTACATACATATACATATATATACATACATACATATATATATATATATATATGTATGTATGTATGTATGTATGTATGTATATGCATATACATATGCAACATTATATGATAATTGTAATTGCATGTAAGACTTGTGAATGCAATTCAATATAAATTAAATTATGCATGGAATTCATATAAATGCAAATGAACAAGGCTATATGAAAATCAATTTTTGTAGATCTACCATATGTAATTGTAAACCTGCAACTTGCATATATATAATGGAAAGTTTAGAACATTATCATACACTCCATAGTTGCAGGTGGCATGCACTTATCTTTTGGCCAAATGTATGTATGTATGTGTGTATAGTGTATGTGTGTATAAAATATCTATGTTTGTATGTGTATATTAAGTGACATATATGTATGCATGTATGTATGTATAGTATACACACATACATACATATATAAATAATTATGTATGTATGTGTGTATACATACATACATAATATTTTAATGTTTATTATATTATAAAGATGTTCACTATTATATCAATTAAAAAAGTAAAATTATTACTAAATTGACTAGGAAAATCCTATAAATGATTAGTCAATTAAAAAAAATGATTAGTAAATTTACTGGGAAAATTCTATAAATGGATATGACTGTATTCCCAAAAACTCCATAATTCAGGCAGAGACGATGGACAGGGAAGAGTGGATGATGGGGGTCAGGAATTTTTGAGCGAGGGGTTCATGGCAATAGTGGAAATAGTCAGCTAAAACATAGGTGCATGAAACCCTTGACAATCTAGATGTACAAACCCATGAATGGTATGTATATGTATACACACAGTCGGCAAAAAATATAGTTGCATGAAACCCTTAACACACATTATCTATATGTATACACACAGTATGTGTATGTATATGTAAATGACTAGCTGTGTGTAGATATATTCACACAAACACACAGACAAACCCCCCACACACACACATATATGTGTGTGTGCAATTTTTAGAGTATATACACAGTCGGCCATATTTTTCTTACAAAAAACTCTTAATATTGAAGAGTATATTAACTTCTAATACTGCCACTATACATATGCAAACTACAAAGGTATAAAATGTAAAAAAATGTCTATATTATGATGGACTATGTGTATATGTGTGTATACATAGATATATATATGCATATAAAAATTACAAAGGTATAAAACAAAAAAAGGTCTATATTATAGTGGAGTGTGTGTATATGTGTCTATACATAGATATATACACATATATACACACATATAAACAAATTCAGCCCTATATAGGGATAAATATAATAGTATACACACATATACACATAGTAGGCCATATATATGCATAAATAGTATTGTATACTCACATATACATAGATTCCACCATAATATAGGTGCATTATTGCTGCAAAATTACATTTGCTTATTGTTCTTATGTGTATATGTGTGAATACATAGATATATATGCATATATATACATTTATATGCATATATATATGTGTATATATATATATGTATACACACATTTACACATAGTCAGCCATATATATCCATGTATTATCTGTATACTCATATATACACACTGTTGGCCATAATATAGGTGCATTATTGCTGGAAAATAAAATTTTCTCGTCGTTCCTATGTGTATATATCTATATACAAATATGTATATGTATAAATACATACACACACACACACACACACACACACACACACACACACATATATATATATATATCGGTATAGAGATATGTATACGCAGAAGCATCCATGAATAAGCTACAACAAAGCTTCATTAGACGATGAAATCATTACAAATTGAAAAAAGATATTTAAACAAAAAAATATCGCAAGAAAAACCTAGAAAAATCTTGCAATGCATAGTTACTTCCTAAGTGAGGTTGGAACACAACCTCACCTATGCAACAAGAAGTTAAATAGTTTCCTTTTACTAAATATGGTGTTGATAAACACAGAAAGGTCAAAAAATTCTTCACCACGACTCACCCATCGCCTCACCACCATCGGTCTCCATCTTAACAAGAGTTGGTTCTGAATGCAACCACTCAAAATGAATAAATTTTCATGAATGGATGTTTCGAGAACCGAAAGCAAGACCAAGCAAATGGTGTGCATGCCGAGGTGGTAGGCGTTAAGGCCAATGGTGAAGGAATGTGTAACAGTTAATGCACATTTACTAGGACTAATATTTGCAAGTACTGGCATAGCGCCAAACAACGATCGGTCATACAAATGTTCATGATTGTTATATGCCAATTTTTAAGATATTTTTGGAATTTTTTGAAAATCGCCCCCAAAACTTTAGAAAATGTGCTCGAAATTCCCCCAAAAAAAAGTTATCCAAATCAGACCTTGATGATATGGAACCCTTGCTCAAAGTTACCCTACCCACCATTGGGCCCTCTCTGTTATGCTTTAACAATCAAAGACAAATTCAAATTTCTAGAGATTTGTTATTTGTTTCTTAGTTTAGTAGTCAAAGTTGTATGTTTTTTTATGTCAAAATATTCATGGAACATTTTTGTCAGTCTAAGGTTGGTGCTCCATTTCTATCTAAAGGTTTTCATAGGCTAGTGAATCATTTGAAGGAAAGAGAGTGCACACAAAATGATTTGTAGGTGAAATATTGTTAGGAAGAAGACATAAGTTACAAGCTCCACCTTATCAATTTTTTCCTGACAGTTGGCCATTAACATGGTAGCACTGTTTACATCCAGAGGAGATGTGGTTGGTCTATAAGATGATGGTAGGAAGGAAGATTAATATTTGAGAGAGGAAATATGCCTCAGATGATTTCAAGCTCTCCATAATACAAGGGAAGGCAGTCGTCATCGCCTGTTATTGACAGATAGAGCAAGCATTCACCATCGCCTTTTATTCACAGGCATAGCAAGAGAAGTAGGAGGGACAAAATTCCTTCCCATTATTCATGATCTCATCATAGGTGTGTGTCACTTTTCCAATTAAATATCATCTATAGTCATTGCCTCAAGATTCTTTGTGCATAATCTTACTTTACCTTCCAAAGTTCCTATGTGTAACTTAACAGGATTAATGGAATCATAATTGCTATTAATGGTTTCTGCTTTAAGTTGGAGTAGATGTTGCAAAAGGGATTTTGGATAGAAACTACATAAATGGTTTTTTGTAAAAGAAACATACCAAATCATACTTTTTCAGTAATATTGATGATGGATTACAAAATGTAACCCTAAATGTAAATTTTTCTATTTTCTTTTTGTGCCAAAAAAAATGGTCACACAAGATTGACTTTGTGAATCATCATGATGATGGGTTGCAAGAAATTTTATTTTTCAAATCCTTATAACATGGATTTTACCTAGAACCCTCTTTTGCAACAATTTCTAGAAGTCCACAATCTTGGACTAGATAAAAGAAGATAAATGTGACATTTTGTAAGTAGTTTCTATTGCAAGTGGTTTCTTGTAAAAATACACCAATCATATATAAGGGTATATGGGTAAAGTGTAAATCAAATATGCATCGTTTTGTTGTGATTAATTTTATTTTTTGTAGAAAAGGATAGGATTAATGAAAGAAATAAAATCCTAAACCCTTATAATATTTTGAGTTTGTTGATTGTTCTCTAAACCATTACTAGAATTGAAGACAATTCATTTAATAAATGGAATTGGAAGTATAAATATTAGTGACTGGGGAACATTTTGAAAATAATTTATGGCCGACCCCATGAAAATGGATTTGAGTGTTAGGGAATGCATTAAACTTCTATAAGATACTATGTTGATAAATAGATAATCTTTTGCTCAATCTATCATAGGTGCGAAAGAATTTAGTAGCTTTAGAGGATGTACAAAACTAATATTTACCTTCATTTCCATTCTTGAATCTTTCATGGTTTTTTTTTTTTTTGTATCCCATCATTCCAATATGGAGGCTCTTGAGAATGAGGAAACATAATGGAATTAGTTGTGAAAGACAGGTAAGATGAATGTAGATGAAACTTTCAGTTGATATAATATCACCAATTAGTTCTTGGTGTCTTGAATTTTTTGTCCACATCCTTGCATGGCAACGAGACTCATGCATCACTTCCCAACACTGCATATACACTAAAATGTCAAGTTGTTGTCACTTATTAAAAAAAATAAAAATTTGGAAGCAATAACTAATTAGATAGGTTTCCCAAAATATATTTGGGAACTAAATATGTGTAGAAACTAAAAATAGAATGAACTAATTGAGCACCCCTAGATCTGCAAATGATCAATCTCCAACACTCATTAGTGGGGTTAGTTCATACACATGCAAATCTATGTATACTCCTATGAAATAACATATCATGCTCCAAAATGCAACAAATACAAAGAATGATCAAAAGACATATAAAAGAATGACATGTACCTATTCCATAGTAGATTGGTGTCACTTGTGCAAAGTGACCCTTTCCCAATCCTTGACAAGCTCAATGATAAAATGCCTTGAAGATGGACTGAAGTGGGAAAAATTAGTTCTCAAATGAAGAGAGTAACTTTGCATAAGATTTTTGATGGATTGTTAAAGAAAGATCCCTCTATTTCGGTATGTGTAGGATCATCATGGAAAAAATAGGCCCTTAAGTGGCAAAAGAAGAAGAAAAATCAGAGTTAGGAAACTTGATGTAAAAATTTGAATAATTTATCTATATTATTTCAAAAATATGAGACAATAGAATATGTAGCAAATTGAATCTAGTTTCTAAAATACTAGGTTTGTTTAAAAAAAAAATTCTATTAGGTGAAAATTTGAAATTTCAATGCAGTAGTAATTAAATTTCAGGGAAAAAATAAGAAGTAGGTGTCTGTCTGACCACCCTAACTACAAAAAATGATAAGATTTTTTTATAAGGTTTTAGATATAAGTAGAGGACTCATGTCCTGATGTGATGCATTATTTTTTGTAATTCGTTTCCAAGTAAATAATTAATTATTAACTTTTTATTACAACTTTTAAAAAATATAAAAACCTGTATGTCTGACCACCTTAACTTTGTCAAAACTTCATGAAATTCAATTTTTATTTTTTTAATCTTATATTATGTGAAGTATAGAATGTGATGCATGTTTTGGATTAAAAAAATGTGATACCATTCTAAAGCTATAGATGTTTTTCAATCAGTTTATCAATCAAGACTTTAGTCATAATTTGAATAGAAAATGAATAATAATTACTTATTAAATTCAAAGTAAAGTATAACTTATATTGGTGGAAAGTTGAGATTCTCCTTTAAAAACCCTTTTAGTTTCATCAATTTTGGGTAAAAAAAAGTTGCCAACCACATACCCATCATATTGCCACTTTTTGGCCCATCATGATCCTGCACATACCCATTTATAGAATCTCAAGTTCAAAGAGTGCCCAAAAGAGAGAAATGTGGGATAAAGATTTAGCCAATAATAAGGAGCCACTTGTCACCTTGTGAGTGGATGGAGGATGTGCAATTTTTGGTCAATGTGCCAATAAATGGGATTAGTTGGCCTTTTCAAATTCAAATTTGGCTTGTTGGAGGGAGAAAAAGAGACTTAAATGCCAAGTGGGGGAAATGTAAGAGGGGAGTTATCGCCATGTTGGAAGGGACAAGTCAACTTGTTTTCAAATTCAAACTTGAGGAATATTCTCCAAAGATGCCTTGTTGAGGGAAAATGAGGAATTTATAAATGAATTAAAATGCTTTATTTGTGCAAGTGGGAAAAGCTAGAGGAGGTGATGGGTGATTAGATTAGATTAATTAGGATTAGATTAATTTAGTGAAGGATTAGGTGATTTTGAATCATTTGACTTAGATTTAGGAATTTAAACTAAATCAAAGGGAGATGAAAGATGATTTCATATTTAATTAAATAAAGGTTTGATTTATTTAATCAAAGAGGGATAATGATAGGCTTAAATTAAATAAAGTTAATTTATTCAATTTAAATAAACAACCTTGGGAGATTGAATTCAATCAAAAGATGGAAATGTTACGATTTGATTAAAAATTGATTTATTTAATCAGATGAGGTAATGATAGGCTTAAATTAAATAAAGTTAATTTATTCAATTTAAATGGACGATCCTTAGAGATTGAATTAAAAATACCTAATTTATTTGATGAATGCATTTAATGAACTTCATTTACCTGATGAATGGATGAATGTGAATGATGGTAATTTTGTATGTCTACATTTTACCCCTCTTTGAAGCAATGTACTTGCTACGATAAAAATTCCAAAAAAAATTGTGCCCCAGTGAAAAGAAGTACACTATTACATTGCCCCCTCAAGAGATCAAATGAAAAGATTCGATTTGAGGGTCGATGTCATGATAAATAGATTCAAAATGGATGGTTATGATGATGATGCAAATGAGATGGTTTTAAGATGCTTAGAATAACCAATCTATATTATCCTAAACAACTTAAATGATAATGTGATGTGATGATGCCTATATGATTATGCAATAGGTGTTTTAGGCAAATGTATGATTTATGAGATGCTTAGACTAACATATCTATATTATGATGATGAAAACTCATGTGAGATGATGTGAAAAATGCTAATGGTTTGTGGATGCAAGATGGATGCACTGGTGATGATGATTAACTATTCATGACATGATGTTAGTGCGGAGAAGAAGAAATGAGAAATCAGGATCCAACAAGCCAAATTTATGAGAGATGATGATGAGAAATGGATGATTTGATTATCAAGATTGGTATTTTGAAAGAGCCACTTACCTTATTTTTGATAACACGCATAAACACGATGCATCAAGGTATAAACGAATAGGATGGCATTGTACTTAGTGTGATGGACTTTGACTCGACAAATAGATAGGAGTATTCTTGTTCGCACCTGACATACAGAAACCTTACAAGGATGCACTTTAGAAGTTTCAAACATCTCAGACCAAAACATGGAAAGGTATAACCTATCAATGCAATAGTCAAAAAGCTATCTAGAACACCCTCCATACATATCTAACAAAGCAAGTATTCACTGAGTTATATTACAAGAACATGCAAAAAGCATAGCAGAAAAAGGTAATGATCGTTGCCCCATTCCTATCTCTCTAAATCCATTTTTTTAGACATCATTGAGAGATTATTGGAATGAGTGCAAAGAGATAAGTTAAAAGACAAAGATAAAGTAAAAAAACAAGCTGATTTTCTTCAATACCACTAACCAAAAGGAAATGTGTTTCTAAGGATAAGAACCGAAACTATTGCCAAAAGATAATGCCCATTGTAGGAAGGATGCATCCTAGGACATGTTAGTGAATGGTGGTGCATCATTTCGTTTATCCAAAATTCTCTTTCTAATAAATAATTCCCATTTTAGGAAGGATACATCCTAGGCCACCATGTTATCAGATGTTTGATATGGGACTGATTGAATGATAGGATATTGACACAAATTGTTGACCAACTTGTTTACATACTGACTTAAACCTAAGACTTGAGGTTTTGAGTTTTCACTTTTCACTTGCTAGACTTGTTACTAATTGTGTCACCAAAGGTTGAGGATGAAAATCGTTTATTATGGGTGGTGTTTATTGTAGGTGAAAGCGAGATGAGACATATGGATTTTTTCAAATATTTGGATGATTTTAGAGTTTTACAATGTTTTGAGGTTGTTTTTGGTATTTTTTAAGATTTTCAAATGTTTTGATTTTTTTTATTTTCTATTGTTTTTTGGGGTTTTCTAAGATTTTGACCAAGACACTAACCTAAGGACCTATCCTAGGGCCCTCAGGGGATGATCAATAGATTAGCCTTTCCTACGTTATATAGACAGAGACCATGTAGTTCGACTGACTACTTGACTGATTTACATATGAAGATATACATAATGCAATGTTAGTTTACTATGACAAACTCTTAAAGAACTAACCTAAGTGTCTTGAGGGATGATCAAAGATCAACCTTTCCTACGTTCAAGGCTCAGAGACCCACTGTTTGACAAGATGACTTTGTTTTTTAATTTTTGACCTGTTTTGGGATTTTGATATGTTTTGAATGTTTTTGGATTTTGTGATTTCGTGATGTTTTTGGATTTTCTAAGATTTTAGGACTTCAAGAATATACACAGATCCGATCCGATGAGAACATGCCCCCAATGTGATGCCATAGACTACACTGATAAAGGAAGGAACAACTAACCTTGGGAATAGGCCAAGTAAAACTAGGAGGGATCATGCTATGAACACAAGACCAAGCTATGATGCAGATGTGAAATGGACGGGTGATGGATGGAGATCTGAATGCGATGGATGATGGAAACGTAATGGATGGATGATGTAGAACAAGTCATAAATATCATGGTAGATGTAAAGTACTTATTTACACAAGGCACTTTTTTTCCAGGTTTTCACCAAGGTACTTGTCCAAAGTGCCACCAAAGTGGTTTTCACCAGAGGACAATTTTTCTCTTTACTATTTTTGATCCTTTTTATGATTTTTTTTGGATTTTTTTTTTATTTTTTTGTTGTCACCAAGATGCATGTTTTCCAGGTTTTCATCAGGGTAACCATTTTTTCGGGACATTTTCTTTTTTTTTTAATTTTTTTGTTCTATACCTTGAAATATTAGGCATAAAACTTTTTGAGGTGAGAGTTGTTCATGGGCTCTTGCAAAGGTTCCCCTTCGAGTGATGATAACTAATATGCCCCCGACTTATAGCTTGCTATGATAAAAATTGGACCCAACCAATTGGGTTCAAATTTTCCTTTGTTGTTTGGATGTGGGACGTTCTTCTGATTCTCCTTTAGTACTAGTTCTCCAACTTGGAATGTTTTTCTTCTTATTTTCTTGTTATAGCTCCTCTTGAGTCTATTTTGATAAACTTAAAAATGATTTAAAGCATATATATGCTGCTCATCTAGTAGCTATAGTTCATTCTATCTTGATACTTAGTACTCTTCATCCTTGATGAGGTTTTGCAGTGATATTCTTAGTGACGGGAGCTCAATCTCAATGGGGAGTATTGCTTCTAATCTATAGACCATGGAGAAGGAGGTGGCACTAGTGGGTGTATAGATGTTGGTTTAGTAGGTCCAGAGGGCAGGATTGAGCTGTAAATGCCAGTCATGACCTGCGTCATTGACTATTTTCTTCAGGATATTTAAAATGGTTTTATTTGTGGCTTCTGCTTGGCCATTGCCTTCGGGATAGTATGGGGTGGCAAAGTGATGTTAGATTTTGAATTTTTCACGTAAGTCACGAACATCCTGATTCTTAAATGGTGTCCCATTATCTGAGATAATGGCTTGAGGGACACCATAATGGCAACAAAGATAGTTCAGGATAAACTTTGATATCTGCTTCCCAGTTATATATGTCATGGGTATGGCTTCTACCCACTTTGTAAAGTACTCTGTGGTGGTTATTATGAAATTGTTGCCATTAGATGAAGTGGGAGTGATTTTTTCAATGAGATCGAGTCCCCACTACAAAAAGGGCCATGGTGTGATGATGGGATGAATTTCTTGAGTTGGAGCATGGATGATGTCCCCATGCTACTAACATTGTAGACACCTTCTGATGTAGTTATGTGCCTCTCTTTCCATTGTAGGAAAATAATACCCTATCCTCAAAAATTTCTTGGCTAGGGTCATTCAACTCGAGTGTGAACCATAAATACCATTATGTACTTTAGTTAAAGTGGTCAATACCTCCTCAGCATTTAAAAAGCCTAATAAGGTTCCTTCTATGCTCCTACAATATACGGTATCTCCTAGGATGACGAATCGGGATGCCTTTTTGACAAAGGTTCATTTAAAGGTTCAGGGTAAGTTAGCAGGTATGACACCTATTCACAAGTAGGTATAAATGTCATGATACCAGGGATTAATGGGACCAATGATTTCACACACAATTTTTGATTTCGGTATCTCAAATGTGGGCACAAGAGGTTTCTCTACCAAGAATTAATATTTTGGGACATTGTGAGGGATGTCCAGTAAGGATCCAATCATTGCCATGGCATTTGTTGTTCTGTTGTTGGCTTTGGGTATATGCTCAAATGTGATCTTGAAAAAGGATTCCTTGAGAGTCTCCACCAGTTTCTTGTATGGAATGAGATTATCATCCTTAGTCTGGTACTCACTGTTCACTTGGTTTATTATCAACTGAGAGTCTATGTATACTCTTAGGGCCATGATGTGCCACTACACTACCATTCTGAGACCTATGGTTAAAGCCTCATATTCTACAATGTTATTAGTGTAGGGAAACACCAATTTATAGGACCTTGGTATGCAATCCCCTTGTGGGGTGATAAAGGAGATGTCGGATCCTAATCCATCTTGCGTGTATGACCCATCAAAGTAAAGTTTCCAGTGGTCAGTTGTGTTGAGATTGAAGATGGATTCATCTAGAAACTCTAAGATGAGAGGATTCTCTGAATAGATTGGTGCTTCTACAAGCTGATCTACGATGACTTGGCCTTTATTTGCTTTATGCTCTATGTATTTAATGTCATATTCTAATAGTATCATGACCCATTTAGCCATTCTTCCAATGAGCATTTCCTTTGATAGTAAGTACTTGAGAGGGTCAATTTTGGTGATGAGTTTTATTTTATGTGCCAAAATGTAATGTCTGAATTTCTATGAAGCAAAAACTACTGCTAAACATGCCTTTTGTTTAACTCATGCCCAACCATTGTTCTAATAATATAATATATAGCCCTTTTTGTCTCATTTTCATCATGTTGAGCTAGGAGAGCTCCAAGGGCTACTGTTGTTGCTGAGACATAGAGAATAAATGGCTTTCTTGGGATTAGTGGCATTACGATTGGTGGTGTAAGTAGATATTATTTGATCTTATTGAAGGCTTCCTCACACTTGTTATCCCATTTTTACACTACTCCCTTGTGAAGTAGGTGAGAATATGGATTCTTTTTATCTACCAACTGGTCATGCTATGAACCTTCGGATGGACTGAAGCCTACCTTGTAGACCTCTCAATTGTTTCAATGTTTTGGGTGCCTCAATCTCAAGGATTTCTTTTACCTTAGAAGGGTCTACCTCAATACCTCTCATTGATACTATGTATCCTAACAAATTTCCTGATTGTACGCAAAAGACGCACTTCTTTGGATTTAATCAGACCTTGTATTCCTCTAGCTTGTCAAAAATGGCACTTAAGGATGCTATGTGATCCTTCCTCTTTCTGGATTTGGCTAGTAGGTCATCGACATAATCTTTGACAATTTTATGAATCATGTCATGGAATATTAATGTCATGGCTCTTTGGTATGTTGCTCCTACATTCTTCAAGCTGAATGGCATCATATTCGAGTAGTAAGTCCCCCATGGACAAGTGAAGGCCATTTTGTGTTGGTCTTCTTTAACAATCATTAACTGGTTTTATCCTAAGAAACCGTCCATCAAGGAAATCATTTCATGTCCCATCTTCATGTCTATGATCATGTCAATGTTGGGCAATGGGAAATCATCTTTTAGATATGCCTTGTTCAAGTCCCTAAAATCTATGCAGATTCTTATGCCCCCATCGGGTTTTAAGATAGGCACCAAGTTTGACACCCATTTTGGATAATCTATTGGTTGAATGAATCCTACATATAATAGCTTCTTTACTTCCATTTTGACTAGCAAGGCGATCTGAGGGTGCATTTTCCTGAGCATTTTTATAATGGGCTTTGCTTTAGAGTATACTGCTAGGTGATGAACTACAATTTATGGATCGAGCCTTGGCATGTCTGCATAGCTCCATTGAAAATTAAATTGTCTTTCTCTCAAGAATACTACTAGGAGCTCTTGTTCCTTTGATAGTAATGACTCCGCATAGAATGTGATGTGTGGGGTCTCCTCTGTTCCTAGATTAACCGGATTGTACTTTTCTGCTAGGACTAATAATTTTTCCTAATGAAGAGCTCTGAAAGGAAGATTGAATCCCCTATCCTCAGGTGCCTCAGAGAGGCTTTCATCATTGGATGCGTCCTTTCTTTTTACTTTTTTCATGTCAAAGAGTGCCACACTATGGTTTTTGCTCAAGGACTTAGATATTATTCTTAGTTTCTCACTTTTGTGACTGAGGGATTCAATCATTTCCCCATAATAGGCTTGTGTATCTAGCTCAATGATGAACCCTGCTTTGTGATCCTCACATGGAATTTCATCTTATAGTCCCATGAATTATGAAAGCACCTCATTGTTTTTTAATATGTCAAGAATTAGTGGTCCTCGTTGGTCATAGTCAATGAGTTGGGGGTAGACTAGAAAAATTTCATGATTTTGATGGTCTCACTCAAAGGATAAGGTGCTAATCATGAGAAGGGTGGTATCCTTGAAGAGCCTAGGTAAATTGTTTATGGGATCCTCATCATCACTACTACTATAGATGTTAGTTTTTTAAAATGTGAAGTTGTCTAAGACACGACCAATAGATACGGGTAAGTGAAGTTCAATTGTGGATAGTTGAGGAGTATTATTGACCTTTCTAACTGGAGGACTTCAGCCATGTATGGTTATACTCGTAGGGGTACATCTGAGGCCAATATTTCTCATTCACATCTTCGGAATGATAGGTATTATAAGCCTATTGTCATTTTTCGCAAGTCTCTAGTTTCTATCATAGCCCATTACGAGCATCATTTGCAAACCTTTTCTTATGTCATCCATTGGTAGATCGACTGCTGGTCTACTATCTTGGTATAGTAGATGAGATGGGTCCTCCTCTATGAATTCTCATGGGAGATCTCCCCAACTTCTAAAGTTGGGATATTCTTTAGGGGATGTTTGAGATGTGGAGGCTTCATTTGATTGTGGGCATCCTTGTGATCTAGGAGATTTGGGTAACTCTCCTACAACAAAATCATTTTTGGGAATCATGTAGTTTGTGCAACCATTATCCTAGATGATTAATTTGATATCAGAGATGGTGGGTGCCTTTGTCATAGAAGTGGAAGCAAGAGTGGCTGGATATATGTACAGTGTTGATGGTCCTTCATCATTTTTAGGTACTTGAGGTATTTTGTAGTATTTTTCCTCAAGGTTCTTGTAGTAGGAGAATGTTTTAGGATCTCCATGGATGGTGACCTCTTGTCCTTCATATGTGAATTTGGCACATTGATGGAAATTTGATTCTACTACTTGCATTGCATGGATCCATGGACATCCTAGGAGAATGTTATAAGGCAAGTTAAGGTTGAGGACATGACAGGTGGTTTCCATGATAGCTGGCCCTACTTAGATAGTGATTATGATTGTGCCTTGGGACACTCTTTCCTAATCATCATATGCTCTGATTGTAATACCTTTCCTTTGTCGATGGAATCCTTTGATATTTTTAATTGTTTAATGAGCTTGAGGGAACAAATATTCAAGCCTATGTGTCCATCCACCAAGACTCACTTGACTTTACTTTTCTACACTAGGACCTCTAAGTGGAGTGCATAGTTATGAGATGGCTGAGGGGGAAAATTTTGGTCGAAGAATGTAAGGAGATTCAGGGTAATGATATTTTCGACCATAGCTTGGAATTGTTCCAAATCAAGATCTACGAGGATGGTGGATGAAGCCAATGCTTCCTCAAGGATTTTCTTGTCAGCAAATGAGATTTTTAATAACTCCATGATGAAGATTTTTGTTGGCGTTCTTTTTAGTTGATCAAGGATATTGTAACCATTGGGAATGGATCTTGAATTTTAAGTGAAAGTTCTATTTGGTTGAGATGATCCTATGATAGTAACTTTTTCGCCTCTTGCGGTGACTCCACAATCATCTTGAGCTCCTTTGATAGTGATTACTACACAATGTTCATCTAGGGAAGCAATGATAGTTTCATACACATGATTCACATTTTTGAAGGTTCCTTTCCCCTTATCAGTGTTATTGTTCCCTTTATTATTATGGTTAGGCATTGGATTCGTGTATATTTTGAGGTTCTGGTTTCTTGTTGGTTGTTCCACATTTATGATCCTTTGATCAATGAGGTATTGGACTATGTTCCTTAACCTCATGAAATTGTTAGTGGTGTGCCATTTGATTTTGTGGAAGTCACAGAGCTGATTTTCATTATACCAAGGAGGTTTAATGTCTAGTTTTTGGTAATTCTCATAGGTGGGAATCTTGATGAGGTTTTCATTTATCAGTTTCTTCATGATGACTTTGAGTGGTTCCCTGAGAGTAGTGCACTTTCTCTTGATGAAATTCTTGTTTCACTATGGCGGTACCCTTTGATCATTGATGTTATTGATCACTTGATTGTTTGTTTAATGTGATGTGTTCACATGATGGTTGTTTTGATGATGGTCTTAGTTTTGTTGTTGTGGTGCAGGTGTGTTTTTCCAAGGGGCACTGATGATAGCTTTGGCATCGTCAACACCATCATTGGTAATATTTTTGTTTCTTGCCCATGTGCAAGGTTTTTCATTGTAATTGGTGTGTGGGTGATTTTTCTATTGTTTAGGGTATGAAGTTGATCCTCTAGGTTGTGTCATAAGGGCTCCTTTGATGTTGAGCACCTTGGAAATCAACTGGTCATATGTGGTGATCCCTTCAACTTTGAGATGGAATTCCAAGAGGCTGTCAAGGTTGGATATGATAGTGCACACTTGTTTTTCCTTGGGCATGACCCATTTTCTCCAATTGGCCTTGGATCGCCATCATTGTAGGAATGAAGCAAATGATTCATTCTTACCTTGTTTTAGAGTTGATAGTTCTTCAAGACTGACATCCATGGTGATATTACATGCATAGTTTTTGATGAATGTGTCTATGATTTCTTGGAATGTCTTGATACCTATAGTTAGGTGAGAGAACCATTCCATGGCATGGCCAACAAAACTTCTACAAAATAGCCACATTAGATAGGTATCGTCATATGTGACTTCCATGCAATGAACCTACAATTCCTTGATGTGATCTTTAGGGTTTCCCATCCCACAATACTTATCAAATTTGGGGATCTCAAATCCCTTCGGAAATGGTTTCATTACAAGGCTTATGTCAAATAGATAAGGGCACAAGTTGTTGGGTGTTTTCGTGGTTCACCTTATTTGAAGGTCAAGAATTTGTTGCAAGAGCAACCTGATTTGTGTTGTCACATCATTTTTCGAATCAGGGGGTGGGATGAAAGTGTTTTGAGGTGGCTTGATTGTCATTGGGATGGGCGGATTGGTTGGTATGTTGATGGATGATGTTTTCATATTTTGTTGAGCCAAGTATGCTTGCAACAACACTTGTTGTTGTTCCTATTGTAGTTGTACTATTAGTGCCTATTGCTAAGCTTGTTGTTGCACTTGTTGTTGAGCTGCTAATTGGGTTGCTTCTTATTATTCTTGATATTGCTTTAGCACTTACTGATATTCTTGTTGTTGTGCAAGATACTGTGCTTTTTCTTGTGCTTGTTGTGCTTGATATTGGGCTTTGGTTTGAGCATGTGCTTGACCTTGGGCCTAAGCTTGTGCTTGATCTTGCACAGCTTGAGCTATTTGTTGTTGTTGTTGCTACAATAAGGCTTGGGATTGTGCAGCCTACTGCGCTTGTTATGAGATTTGGGCAGCTTGAGCATCTTGTGCCGCTTGAGCAGCTTGCTGAGCAGCTAATTGCCCAACCTGTTGAGTGGCTTGAAATGCCATACTATATTGGCTTGATGTATTGGAGCTTGGTGGTGGTGGAGGTGGTGGTGGATTCAAAATGGTGCTTGTTGTGGAGGTGAGAGGCGTCGTCATGTTGGTGATTGGGGCTTGATTGGTAGTTCCTTGAGAGATCATGTTTTGAGATGTTAGGGGGGTGGTTGATGATGCGATAGTGGTGATTGCTTGTGTAGTTGTCATATGTTGTTGCAATGTCGATGATAATTTTTGAGAGTTTGGCAAGATGATTTAATTGGTGTTTTGGATGTTTTTTTGATTGATATTTGGTAAAGGGGGAAGCCCTAAGCCAAGAAGTGGTGTGGATGATGATGGTAATGGTGGAAGTGGTGGAAATGTGAGAGATTTGAACTCTTGTGGGAATGGTGCGGTATCAAAAATTCCCCCTGGTCCAAACATGTCACCCTCTCCTTGCGAGGTTATGGGGAGAGAGGTTTGGGGTGTTGTATAAAATGATGATGATGGGTCATTCGGATCATGAAATGTGAGAGGATCATATGTATACAATGGTACGGTTTGTCCCAAGATGGTGTTTACATCCAAGTCCTGATTGTTTACGAAAGGATGTGTTTGCAATGCATTGAGAAATGCACTTCCTTTGTTAACAATGGGCTGTGTTGGAGCAATGGATAATGTGATTTGTAGGATGTTTTGAGTGATGTTTTGAAATGAGGGGGTAGATGAAATAGGGATGGTAGATGAGATTGGAGGCATGACTCCAAAAGATGGTTCCACAATAGTGCTCACATCGAAATCGGAGGGGATTTTAGCCCCTTGCTTTGCTAATTTGAGCATGTATAGTGAGGGATTAATTCTCATCATGATGTTGATAATCTTATGGTTCTCCAAATTTTGAATTATTTCAGTGATTTCTTCATGTGACATTCTAAAGGGATTATTGGAAAGATCCTCCATTTGGACACCTTCCTCTTGATGGTCTTGCAAAAATAGAGGAAGGCTAACCATGAGATTGCCAAACCCAATGGGATTCATTTCGAGAGTTGTTTGACTTAAGTCACTCGAAGTAGATGTTTCTTTGTTGGCTTCCATGTTCCTCTTGTGTGGTGATCTAGTTTGCACCATAAAATATGGATCAATCTTTGAGAATGTGAAAGGTGAATTGTCTAATTCTTTGGATTGATCTAACTTTAGGTACAAAAAGAGAAATTTTAGGATGACTTAAGGATCAAAGGGTGATAATGATATGGATGTAAGATGAATGTTTTATGTATGATACAAAAAGAGAAACTTTAGGACTTGATTTAAGATTGATTTGTTTCAAATTCAGATTTTGGTGGACTTGTAAACTCTAAGAGGTTGGATGTTGTCCTAGAGTTAAATCGTTCACATGATGTTAACTTGTCTAGGTATGAGAAGAAGGATTCATATAAACACTCGTATCCAAACAAGATGATATTAATAATGAACTCCTAAATCCGAAGATGTTGGATGTTATCAAGGGATGAATTTTTTCACAAGTTTTGATAATTTGATCAAACATGTGAAGAAGGATGCATCTACACACATTCAATCAAACAATGTGATTTTGGATTGATTTAAAATGCTTTGCCAAAAGTTCAACATGAAGGATTTTTTCCAAGATTTTTGAAGAGTTGCAGATGACATGATTTTTGGCTTTGATGTTCAAAGATGGATGAAGGTTTGATTTTTATCCTAGGATGTACCTAAAAAGAAACTTGTTTACTAGACCTTGATATTGAATAACATACGATACTCCTAAGGACCTCTCAACCAAGAAGTGGTTCAAACTAAGCATACATTTATGGATTGTTCAAAGGAATGAATCTATAGAACCTTGTGAATTTTTTTCTTATTTTGATATGTTTCTTTTGATTGCACTTCATAATGTATTTCTTGATGACTTTTCGAGCGTGACTCCTAAATTTTGAACTTTGGTTCAAGGAATTTCATTTCGAGATTTTGATTTTCTTGGAAATCATGAGGAATTAACACATGTGAGAGCCAATTTTTCTATCTTTTCTTAGTGACTTTGTTTTACCACAAAAAATTCTTTGATTATATTTCCAAACTAAATGTCCAATGTCTTAATTTCTTCGAATCCCACCAATCATGTTATGTGAAATTTTGATGAAGTCAAAGGAAAGGTTACCTATTCTTTAACTTTAGTAGGAAAATTGAGATGTAAATCCAAGTTTTTAGAAATCTCTAAGGATGAAAATCCCAATGGAAAGCAATAAGACATGAATTGGGTCAATTGTATTTGCCTCCTAAAGGGTTTGAAATTTTAGTGATGATGTTAAGTGTTTGTTTCCAATGTTTTTGAACAAGCAAAGAATTTTGTAACCAAGAATAAGCACAATCCTTTGGATTTGAAAAAAAAAAAAATTTGAGTTCCCACTTGGACAAGTCCAGCTATGCTTATCTTTAGCGAATGATTAGATGCTTGACCCCACTGGATCCCCTCCATGGAACTCACTTATATAGGGTAGCGAAGCATCAACACCCATGAAACTCCCATGGAATTCTTTCCATTTCTACTAAATATTGTAAAAGTGTGGGGTGGCATTAGAACGTTCATTCTTGCACCAAAAAATAGATAGGGATTTTGGCCTTTCTACAACAAGGGTTTTAGTTCAAACTTTCCATTCGTAGGAGTTGACCCAGCGTCGCGAGAGACAATTGATGCCCTTCTCATCAGAGTCAACTGCGTGATATTGGCATTTATTCCAATACCCACATTTATATCCTAGTTAGAAATACTCTTTGCTTTAGAGTGTTACTAGTTGATTCATTCCCTTGGGTGAGTAATTTTTCCCCAAAGAAAGCCCTCTAAGATAAACAAAAGTGAGTAAACGTATTCATAGTTCGATCAACATTCATTTAGAAACAAAGGGAGAACACATGCAATAGGTTTACTCACACTTGCACAATGTTTTGTCCAATTTTTAAACCCAAAATGAAGTGCGGACGTGACCACTTTATCCCACCCTAAGACCATCAAAAAACATTTTGATTCTCAAGATCGCTATGAGGCATGAGAGAAGCACATACGTCTTTTCGATGGTGTTAGTTTGAGTAAATAATCACAAAAAAAAGTTGCACAAGTTCATTTTAAGTCCACAAAGCAATGATTTTGATTCATTTTTTAAAGCACCAAAAGATATGTGAAAACTTTCCTTGTTTAGTTGTTAACTCTAAAAACCAACTTTAGTAAATTTTTGCTAAAGTTCATTTTAAGTTCCTTGTTGCAAAAAAATGAAAGATTTTCCTATGTTCATTTTAAAGCCCAAAACCAAATGAGTTAGTCTAAAACAAAAAAATTAGGCATAAGACATAATCTCCATGTATTAAAAAAAGCTTTGTGAATTTAGAGTTTCAATGTCCAATATCCTTCAACTCCACTCTTACTTGCTTGCACTTGACTCCACCACTTGATTCCAATGTCAACTTGTTATGCAAAGTAAAATAATAAATCAGATTTTCCTCAAAATCATTACTATGTTTTAAGATCAAAATCTTGGCTTACCCTTAAGCCTCAAACCTCCTGAATCCTTTTGGATTTCATTGGTCGAGAGGTTTAGCAAGAAGCTTGCTGGTTGGAAAGGAGCTCTGTTAAGTCAAGCAGGTAAACTTCAACTCCTCAAAGCTTCTCTTCAAAATTTTCCAATCTATGCTCTAAGCCTCTTTAAGATTCCTTCTAAGTTTGCATATGCCATAGAAAAGATTCAAAAAATATTTCTTTGGTTGAGTGTTGAAGAAAATAAAAGAATACCTTTAATTGGATGGGATCTAGTGTCCAGACCAAAAAATACTAGAGGATTAGGTCTTAGAAGAATCAGAATGGCTAATAAGATCCTTCTAGCAAAACAAATATGGAGAATTTTTTCATCCTTAGGTGAATGGATAGATATCCTAGCTAGAAAATATTTAGAGAACAATTGTTCTCTTATTATTCTGAAGGACTCCCATCTTCTTCCTAGAGGTTCAACCTACTGGAATAATCTTATTAATGGAAAAAATATTGTGGACTCTAGAACTAGTTAGCAAGTTAGAAGCGGAAACCAAACTAGATTCTAGTAGGATAGATGGCTATTCAAGGAGACCCTTATAAAAATTGATTCCTTTAGTGGGTGGGCTGAGAATTGAAAAACCCAATTCGGTTCTTATGTGAAAGACTACTGAGTGAATGGAAAATGGATGGACTTGTGTCTTGTTAGTCAGGCCCTTGCTCCTATTCAGTCTTCTTTGTTGGCTATTAGACTTTGCTCTAATCAGTTGGAAGATCGTCTTGTCTGGATTGATGATCCCTCGAGCAACTATTCTATTTCGTCTACCTTTGCCAAGATTACTTCCTCCCAGGGCTCTCCTCCCTTCTGGTTGAAGGCTTGGTTCAAACATCTAGTCCCTAAAATCAACATTTTTTTTTGGATCCTTCTCCAAAATAAGGTACTCATGATTGATAACCTTTCTAAACGAGGCTTTCAAATACCTAACATATTTTTTCTTTGTAAGATGGAGGTTGAGTCGGTGCATCATATGTTCCTTCATTTTCCTTTTGCTACCTCAATCTGGGAAAAAATAATCAATTTTTTCCATCTTTCTTGGGTTTTTCCCTTGTCTATTGAAGACTTCTTCCTTCAATGGAAAGCTCTGACTCACAATTTTGGTCTTAGGATTTTATGGGATTTCTCTTTCCCTCATGTTGCTTGGGGTCTTTGGAAAGAAGGCACCAACAGAATTTACAGAGATAAAGAAGCTCTGGTGGATATTGTTTTTGATAAAATTATCAGATTTTTGAAAGAAAATATCAATGCTATCTCCCAGAAGGTTAGAAATTCTGAGAAAGTGGGTCACTCATCTTATGACCTTATACTTTCCAAGGAATGGAACATAAGCCTTGATTTTCCTTGCGCCCCTAAAAAAGCCAAGAAGGATAGAGAGGGTGTTCGCTGGTCTTTTCCGCCTAATGGATGGGCCAAAGCTAACTTTGATGGAGCGGCTAAAGGTAATCTGAGGGCAGCGGGCTGTGGTAGAGTCATAAGGGATTCCTTTGGCAATTTTCTAGGAGCGACGACCACTCCTCTTGGTTCCCAAACCAATCACTTGGTGGAGGTTGTTGGCGCTTTTCACATTATAAATTTAGCTCAAAGTCTTAACTTTAAAAACCTTTGGCTTGAAGGTGATTCCAAAAATATTATTGATTTCCTTTGTGGCAAGTCCCCCCCTCGTGGACTATAAAATCATGGATTGATGATGCCATCTTGATTCTTGCTAAGCTTGACAAAATTAAAATTTCACATGCCTATATAGAAGCCAATGTTGTGGCAGATTTTTTTGCTAATGAAGGGGTTAGGAGTAATGATCAGAGCACTTGGCTAAATTTTAGTGATCTAAGTGTTATGTTCGTGCTTTATTGAATTATGAAAATTCACATGGACAAGAGGTGTGTCATCTCTTTAATGAGGACATGATGGAGCTTTCACATCACAATCATTAGATTGTATGGGACTGAGCTCAGTTGCTTAGTCTACAAGGTGGCTTGGCACACTTTGTGGGTTCTTAGATTTGGTGGGACTAGTTCTAGTAAAGATTTTGTCTCTATCTACCCCACTGTGTCTACCAAAATGGGTGGAGATAGGAAAAGAATTGAGCCAGACAGCTATGAGATGCACACAAAAAATGTTAAGGCTTGGAATAAAGTAAAAAGCGGGGGATTACTTCCTTTCCTAGAGAAGCTCCATGTATCCAGTTAGGAGGCTACAGATCTTTTTGAGAAAAAATGGAATAATGGGGATCTTAGCCTTTTTGGAAGGAAAGTTGAGCTCAATGAAAACCTGATAGCTGAAGTGATGGGAATGTCGACTGATGGGAAGATTTTTTTCAGGGACAGGGTTTTTTCTGATGATACCATCATCATATTTCAAAAACAAGAGAAAGAAAGATAGAATTTGGTGAAAATTGCTCACAGCTACTTTGAAGTCGACACCACAAAAGCCCTATGGATAAAGGTTCTACGTGTGATCATGGAGTACATAACTATGGATGGTCACTTCACCAGGGTCTATAGTTATTACTTTTCCCTACTCAACCACTTTGGGTACAAGGTAAGGGTTTCCTTCCCCTACTATCTTCTCTATTCTTTGAGGAAAAGTTTGGATGACCATAAGAAAAAACATAGAAGATTTCCTATTTTGCACATAGGCCTGATTAGATTAATTATGGAGCATTACCAAACAATGCCCATCCCTACTAATCTTGAAGCCTCCCCTGATTCTTAGGAATATGATACTCAACCCATCTGCTCAGAGTTCTTTCCCAATTCAAGTCCATCTAGAACTGTCATTAGCCCGCCTGCTATTCATTCTGCCAAGATTAACCCTAACCCACTTACTATTAAAGATCATGTTGTGCTTGAGCCGGGAAGCCCCTCCCTCGAAACCAATTTTTTTGACAAGAATACCCAAGTTAAAAACCTTGTCTCGTACTCTGAAGATTCCCCTGACTCTGAGGCATTTGGTTCTAACAATACTGAGCCCTTTGTTGACCCGTCATTGGATAGAATTGCTAGAACTGGCTCCCCTATTACCCCTAACCCTGCCAATACTTGTCTCAACATTGATAAGGATCCATCTATGGATGTTTTGAATTTAGCTAGAAATAATGCCGATATCCATTTTAACCTGTCCAAATGGACTTTCAATGAAATTAATGAGCTAAAGATAAAAATTGGGCCCTTCAAAGTAAATTGGAAGAGTTGGGTGCTCAAGTTGCAGCGATTGAAAAGAAAGAGGTGGAATTAAGAAATTATGGTCTCAACAAAGATACTCAGTACCAAGCTGGAAAGAACAAAAATGTTGAAATTAAGGTGGAGAAAATGAAAAATACTATCAAAATTATTGCTAAGAAAAATAATCGTATGGCCAGACACAATGCCATCATTATCAATGCCATGACCGAGAAGCTGGACAAAGCCCAACAGGGGTCTCTGGTGGTTGACCTGAAGGATACCAATTAAAGAAACCAGGAGGTGGATGAAGGCAGTTCTAAGAGAACCAGGGAAAACCTGAAGAGGAAGGCTCCCCCCACACCATATATGATTCAAAATTTTAAGAAGTGAGTTCATGATATGCAAAACCTGAAGGCTGAGATAGAGTATATCCTGAAGACGCTGGGTTAATTGGTGTCAGTTTTTAGTTGGCTTTTCTACTGGCTTTTTTGCTTGACCTTTCTAGCTTTTTGTGGTTGGTTGTAGCTTATTTTGGTTTTTATCTTTTGTGAAGCTAGTTGTTTATGTTGAACTTTTCTTCTCTTTTATGTTGTAAAATTTGTGGTTTCGGGTCTGTGTAAAACCCATTTTAACCTTTATCAAAAACATTGATCTTAGAAAACTAAAATTTCCAATCCAAAAGTAAAGTCCTCAGAAGTATTTTCTTAGAATTTCATAGATGCAACATTTAAAGAGAAAGAATAGTTATAGCCCAAAAAAAATAAAAAAAATCAGATTTTAAGAAAGCTACATGATCTCAAAATGTCAATTTATCACAAAAGTAACCTTGCAAAGAAAGTACTTACTCTTTTATAATACCATACCACCTATGATTCATTTATTTATTTATTATTCTTTTTTTTGGCTCTATGTTCAAATTTCAAAGAAATCTTTTAGCAATAGTCTTCGCTTGATTTCATCCAGCCTTTTGATAATGGAAACATGCCATTGGAATAGATAATACCTTCAAATTTTAATGCCTAAAGAAAAAATACTTTATATTCCCTTTTTATGAAACAAACAAGTTTCCTAAATGGCACACATTCTAGAGACATAGGTTGTACATTATAAATTATGATAATAGCAATTATTATCTATCAGCTTGTTCCTCTCTTAATTTTATCCAATAATACATTTCCAACTCATTAAAGATCCACAACCACCTGCATAGAATTTCTAGACATTTCTTTCAGTTGAGACAACTTTTGTGAAATTCTTTAGTTACCATAAAAGAAAGACAAGACTCCCTACAAAATCATCACTTCCATCCACCTTGTACACAATTTTGATTCCTACACCAACAACAACATTAATTTAAGGCGTACATGGTTAAAACAAGAATCATATGGGAAATCCAAGACACAACTTTGCATAATGAGCAGGCGTATAAATGTTTTTAAAAGTTTCAAATCTATAAAAACTTTTAATTTAATGCCACACAAACATCAAACATAGACTTTTTGATAGCCACACACTAATACACCATGGGGTACGTTTGGTCTCAACTTTCAACTTTGATAGGTGTATACATGCTTGGTTCTCAACTTTCACAAAGAACTGGTGAACTTACAGTCATCATATCCTCCTCTAACCTAGATGCCTACCAACAATTTCCACCAACTAAATAACGTATTGTAGGATAGGCATAGAAACGTGATATATATTGCAGAATTGGCATAAAAACAGATTTGTTTAAGATATGAAAGCTACGTAATAGAGGAAAGATTCCAATCAAAGAAAAAAGGATAGAAAGCTTCTTCCAAATGCTATTACTCCAAATTGTGAGGTACACACGTCAATGTGGTAGTACATGATTTTTGGAAATGGTTGCAATTTGATATAGCATAGTCATTGACCATTACTCAATAAGATGTGACCATTACCTAATAAGATGTAACAACTTCAATTCACAATAGATCATTTCTCAGGTAAACAAGGATGCTACTGAATGCTTTAATTGTTTTACCAAACATTTAGCTTATAAACCAATGGAAAGAAAATATATGAAGAATATCAGCTAACATAGACCTATAATCAACTTGTTGCAGGGCCAAAATTTGTATCTTAACTTGGTCATCGTAGTTTAAAGAGAATAGCTAGGTCAATTTAAAATTTACAGCTATCATTTTGTTTGTTTATCATTATCATCCTTCACAATTGATCAACGAAATGAACACTAAAAATCATGAATTGAAAGAATCATAAAGGAACCTGACTTTGTGTGCCTGCCACAACACGCCAATAGAGCTTACTATGACGTGTGAGGAGTAGAAGGTATGGTTCGATGATATTGTCCTCCAATATATGGATATTGACCTCGAACATATGGGCTCTAGCTATGCTTTTCCAACAATGAATTTTCTCTACATTTTCTAACTTACTTCTCAATAGAGGGGAGATAGTTAGTTTGTGGGAATCAACTTATAATACTATTTTGTAATTTTGTAATTGTAGAGATACAAAATTATCATCATTCATATTCATCCATTCATCAAATAAATCAAGAATATTTGATTTATCTCTAAGGTCATCCATTTAAATTGAATAAATTAACTTTATTTAATTTAAGCCTATCATTGCCCCTCTTTGATTAAATAAATCAAACCTTTATTTAATTAAATCTGAAATCACCTTTCATCTCCCTCTGATTTAGTTTAAATCCCTAAATCTAAGTCAAATGAGTCAAATCACCTAATCCCTCACTAAATCAATCTAATCTTGATTAATCTAATATAATCACCCATCACATCCTCTAGCTTTTCCCACTTGCACAAATAAATCAATTTAATGATTTATTAATTCATCATTTTCCATCAACATGGCATCTTTGAGGAATATTCTCTAAGTTTGAAATCTCCCCCCAAATTGACATGTACATCCAACAAAGCATTTAAGAGGTCTTATATGTCTCTTACATGTCTCTTGCAAAGGTCAAACTCAACATTTAACTCTCAAATTCAAATTTCAAATCTCCCCCTCTTTAGCACATTGACCAAAATGTTCTCATTCCTCAATCTCTCACAAGTTGACAAGTGGATCCTTCCTATTGGTGGATATTTAGTCCCACATCCTCCATGTTTGGAATTCTTTTATCCTTCTTAGCTATAAATATAGAGCTTCTCTATTGTATCAATCCTCCACAATCTGAGTATCTATCTCCACAATCTCATCATCTTGATCATAAACATATTGGAGCTTATCAAGGATTGGGAAAGGGCTTCTTTCCACAGAAGCACCAATCCACTATGAGATAGAGTTTGCATCATGTTTTTATATGCTTTTACTTTAGTTATCTTGTCATTTGTTTTCATTTTTGAACCATGATGTATTATTTCATATGGATGTTGAAGGTTTGTTTTGGTTAAAAACACTAACAATGCTTTTGTATGTTAGATTTTTAACCATTTGAAGATTTTGATGTCCACAAAATGGCACTATAATGAGGACGGGGTTGTGTTGTGATTTATTTGTTCACAATTTGTGTTTTTTTGATATGATTTACATTTTTTCTTTAAAAAAAAAGCTAATGAATGACTCTAAATGTATGCCACATATTACATGCTTTTATTTTTTATTCAATGCAGGAAAATCAAAGTATCTTGGTTGTTTTTTCACCACGCCTTGTATTAAAAGAAAAAAAAACTCACGATAGGGGCATGCTGGCAAGAGTATGTTGCTTTTGATACTTTCTTAGTGTCATTATTCCCTATGCCATTTCTGGTAATTTAGATTTGGAGCTCATGAAAATGTGAATATTTAGAGATATAACTATATAGTGTAACTTGCATTTATAGATTAAGTGACTTCCAAAGAGATCATACTTTTTGTTTTCTTCCCTTATAATAACCTAATAAAAATTCAACATAATATATATTCTCACTACTGATGGAGCTATAGGTTTGACTTGTGATGCCTGATTGCATGTTCATTTTAATGATGATATTCTAAATGAAGGGATAAAGATGCAGAGGACCAAAGTGTCATTGGATACTAACCGTAATCATTTATTGAGTATTGAATGCCAAGATTATTGATTGGATATCATAGACTGAATGTAAAGAAGAGTGTAGCATATTGTGTGTCTCTTTTAGGGATTTTGTCGAAAGGTTCACATTCTACAATCAAGTCATTAATCTTCCTCTTTCTTGTTGTTTGTCTTTTGTGGATACTTTTCCTCTACTTTGCGCTTATGCTTCCCAGAGAAGCCACGACAACTTTGTGAAGAGGGACCTAACCCTGCCAAACCTTGCTTTCCTATATTTGAAGTCTTCAATGAAATCTTATGAGAAGGCAGCAACACAATCTTTTAAAATACTCTTATCAGTATGATCTAGAATATCAAAGCTTCCTGTTGTATTAGGATCTGAGCCGTAATATTCAATTTAATAATCATTCTCTAAACTTTATGTTTACTTGTTTTAACTCACAAAATGGGAGAAGTGAAGGTCAATAGGCATTGAATCAATACATTTGGTAGTTGTTTCTATAGGTGTGCCTTGTTTGTCTAGCTTGCGGGCTTCTCAAATTTGTGTATTGGTACATTGAATAAATACAAACTCTTGTAAAGATGAGCACTTGAATCTCTTGAGTTTAGATGAGTACTTGAATCTCTGATAAGGCTAATAGACTATTATGGCAATAGTATCCCAAGTTTTAGAGGCTACACCCAATTCCATAACATCCCAAGACAGTTTTTGCTGAAAAACAAATGGATACTCAATGCTTGATGTCGTTTTTACACCAACTCTTGGCATATGTGGTTACTTAATGCTCCAACTAGAACCAATCAACGAAATTAACTCATCAAGGTGTAATAATTTCATCTGAACTCTAGAATAGGGCTTATTTGTATTAAGTGATTCAAGTGCTTAAATAACAACAAAACATTCTCATGTTTGCATTTAATGCTAAATAGAAAGAGTCTTAGAGGGAAAAAGTGCACTCTGCAATCACAGCTTTGACTGCTGACCACATCGCTGGAAATCAATTTAACAAATTAGTGGTAGAAGATGAGATCCTTCTATTGAATCCTCAAACATGTGAGATATGAAAAAACAATAATGTAAGGGAATGGGTGAGAGCTTAGAAGCAGTTGGAAATATAATGACTGTTCACCCCGATAACCTCGCAGCCTCCAACTACAATCACAACTTTGACTGATGACCACTTCACTAGAAATCAAGTTAGAAAATGAGATGAAGGTGCACAGTGTGCTCTCTACCTATCTCCGCCCTCTCCAACTTTATTTTTCACTTTAATTGTACTATTAAGCTAGTGTTGCTACGTTATTGCTTTTGACTTAACAGAGGTATTATGGTATCTGATAGTGATCTATACATTTTAAACCTTGTGTTTGACAGTGGTATATTACTAGTACTATAGTTTGAGTGATCTCTATGTTTCAAAGGTTGACTAATTCCACTGCCAAATTGCCATTAATTTCTATTAGTTTCTATTACTATCTTTTATATTTTGGCACACATTAGTGTCTTGTCTACATTAGAAATCCTTAGAAATAGGTAAAGAATAGTCTCATATTTGTCTACATCTAGATTTTTTTAATGTCTTTTGGTGTCAACATTAAATGAAGGTAGATATTACTATGTCTTAAAGTATTTATGTCAAACAATTTAAATGCCTTGTCTAGGCTGCTATAGTTGTTTGTTGCGCATTAATGCACTTTTTTCCTTTATGTTTCTCATGTGATGATTTTGTACCTGTGTAGGCATAACCTTTAGTTGATCTTGATGAGACTAAATCATCAATAGCCATCAGCTTTTTGCTTCAATCGATCCATAGAGGCTGATTCTCATCTCAAGGAATGATTTTACCCTACTATGATCGATATACATACCTTTTCCTTTTGTGCTAAGCATGTATAAAGGAAAATAAAGGAAAGTGAAACAAAAGAGAAAATAAAATGAAGGAAAACAAAGGTTTAAAGGACAAGCCAAAAAGGATGGATTTTCATTTGCACAAGGAGGTTGCAAGAGGTGATCTCAAACAAATCTTGGAGGCAAAGAGGATTGAAGCCTTAAAACTCAAAATCAAAAAAGCATTTTTGAATGCTTAAGACTTTCGTTATACGCTTTAGTTTTATGTTTTGAACCAAATTACTTTTTGGATTCTAAAAATAACAACTCTTGAAAGCTTTCATTTTTTGTGACAAGGAACTTAAAATGAACTTTAGGAAAAAACTTACTAAAGTTGGTTTTCAGAGTTAATAATTGAACAAGGCAACTTTCCACATTTCTTTTGATGCTTTAAAATGAATCAAAATCATTGATTTGTGGACTTAAAATTGAACTTGTGCAACTTTTTATTGTGATTACTTACTCAAACTAACACCATCAAAAAAATGTATGCATTTATCTTGTGCCTCACAATGATCTTGAGAATCAAAAGGATTTTTGATGGTCTTAGGGTGGGATAATGTGATCACCTCCACACTTCATTTTTGGAGCTAAAATTGAACAAATCTTGTGAGTGTGAGTTGGGTATATCGCGTGTGTTCTCCCTTTGTTTCTAAATGAAGGTTGATGGAAACTATGGATGTTCCTACTCATTGTTGTTTACCTTTAGAGGGGCCTTCCTAAGAGACACATATGAAAGGAGAACTCAAAGGTGACTCCAACTGGTTTTTCAATTGGGCCAGTATATAAATGGATAATACTAAACTATCAAGTCCTCATGGTATGTGGGCCTTAGTCATACAGTGTCTTTTAGAACAGGGTACTACCGTAAAAAGTATAAGCACCACTAGTAGGATTGATTAAAGCCTTTAGTGGCTTGCTAGATGCTCACAAGGTGCCATTTCCCTGATGTTCTATCATTAAGAACCTTGTTTGTAGTAGCCAACTAGTTCATCCAATGAGTTTATCAAAGTGGTGCATTGGAACTTAGATTCCAAGAAGTTACTTGCCATGTCCGATCTTGGTTAAAATATAGAGGTTAAGACTTCATTCTTAACATACCATTATATTTTTCCTTGGTTGCATGTAAAATCATCTCTTCTACTACGAAGGGCATGAGGCAAGCCCACCAAGAAAAAATGTACCAATTGAGCTAAGATTTTATATTGCTTGTGAGTTAGTTTGAAAACACAGTGCTCGGATCCAAAACATCAAAACCAACATTCAACAAATCATTAGAATTTCAAACTCTTTTAGAAGAAAAAATACCGTTGAAACATCCTAATGTTACTACTTGGCCCTAGGGGTTCTTATCCCTAGAAGGCTTCTAAACACTGAGACCTACATCTCGATTTGTTCATTCCAAAGTCAACAATAGGAAACTATGATCTTAAAACCTTAATTTTCACATAATGGACCTTGTGGAATGAAAAGGAATTGAGACATAGACATTTAGTTTGAAAACTAAGCAAGAAGTGTGGTTGTGGTAAAAAGAATTCATTAAAGAAAAGATAACAAATTAGACCCCACACATGTTCTTGTTTATCTTTTTATTTTCTTTCGAGTAAACATTGGTCTTTTGGTTTGAACTACTCTTAAAGAAAAGCATGTTCTTCAATATCTTGGTCTAGTAAACAAAGTCTCTCTAAGTTTCTTAGGATCAAAATCAAAACTTTCATCCATCCCCCAAACATCAAATCAAAATCATCTCATAAACAATTATTGGAAATCTTGAAAAATCTCTAATACTAAACTTTGGGAAAATCATTTGAACCTAATCAAAATCATTTCATTTGATTATATGTGTGTAGATGAATCCTTCTCCACATATTTAGTCAAATTATCAGTCTTTGTGAACAAGTCTATCCCTTGATAACATCCAACATCTTGTGGTTTAGGAGTTCACTATCCAAAATCCAAAATCAAATAAAATCAAAATCATCTTGTTTGGTTAGGTGTGTCTAGATGAATCCTTCTTTACACATTTATTCAAATTAGAATCTTGTGGATAAATTTACTCTAGGACAACATCCAACCTCTTAGAGTTTGTGAGTTCACTATCCAAGTCAAACCAATCCAATTCAAATCAAAACATCAATCCAAGTCCTAAAGTTTAAAATCCTTTTCAAGGTTTCCTAAGAGTTCCAATCATTCACCAATCATCCATCTTTCATATCTTATCACCATCCTTTTGATCCTTAAAATATTAGACTTTCTTTCTTGTACCTAGAGTTTAGATCAATCCAAAGAATTAGAGGTTCACTTCCCACATTCTTGAAAATTGATCCTTATTTTACGGTCCAAACTAGACCTCAACACAAGAAAAAAATGGAATATAAACTTGATCCATACATCATGAGCAGTCTAAACCAACCAAACTCTTAAATCCTCACAATGACAATTGATTATCAGAACTCACATTTATACAATCCATACATTGGATCATTATCTCCTACAGACCTGAATAGTACAACAAATATGAGTATACGCAGTCAAATTTTGGAACACCTTTCCCGATGATAGATTTAAATCCGAGCCCAAACCTACAAATCTATCAATCAAACAATCAATGCATGAGTCTTCAAACGAACAACATCATCCCACCAAATCCATACATGCTAAATGTGAATATACCAAGTACAAGTTTTCCAAACATGAACATTTCAAATCCACACTTGGAAAACTTTGGGATAGATATGTTTACAAATGTCGTTCAAAGTCCAAATAAGATGTTAACGACTCTAAGACTAGGTAACACTATCCAAAATCAAAGTTACCTAAATCAAGGCAATGTTCAATTTCAACCTATAATGCCAAATTTGAACACCATCCCAAATCAGAACATTGTCCAAAATCATTTTTTTGATGATCCCATGCGAACACCACAAGTGTATATCCCAAATCTACTTGAAAAAAAACCAAATCAAGGGAGTCAAATTCAAAATCAAGATAAAATTTCACTAGAGTAACTTGCTTCACATGCCAAACTAATTGAATTATTGATCCAAGAGATATCTTCACTCCAAAATCAATACACTCTTCCATTGGTTAATCCATGTCATCAAAGCATTGAGTTGTGTCCACAACCACGTCACGAACAATATCTCCAATTTCAAGATGTTAGATATCAAGATTGACCACATCAACAAATCTAAACCCCACATCTCAAATATCAATCACCACATCTCCAAAATCAATCACCACAGGGTCCATTTAAAGTACAAATCTCACAAGGGAACAAACAAAAATACACACTACTTGTGAGACCAATCGAATCATTCTTGCAACAATTGGTACAAGAAAATCTCATCAAGCTCCCCATCTATGGGAACTATCAACAACCCTAGTTAAACCACTAGGGTATAACGAGGAGCACAATTGTGACTTTCAAAAAATAAAGGGAAACACAACATAAATTTGTATTCAGCTCAAAAATATCATCCAAGATGTCATTGATCAAAAGATAATCACTATTGGGGAAAATGATGAAGATTCGACCACTACTGATAGCATTCATAATCTCTTTGCCACAATTTTTGAAAACAATGATCAAAATCTATCTATCGATAAAGATGTTTCTACCTCATCCAAAAATTAAAAAAACATAAATCAAGGGTCACTTTTCAATCATGATCCACCAACAATACCCAACATTGATCCAATTCAAGAAATATCAACATCACTTGACCCTATGGTTGAAGACATTCACAATCTCTCTATCACAATTATTGAAAACAATGTTCAAGACCTATCCATCAATGAGCACATTGAAGATGTTTCCATCTCATCTAATGACCAACTCACCATACATCAAGAGCCACTTTTTAGTGATCTATTTCAAGGAGTGTTAGAATTATTTGATTCTATTGACATAATGCACGATCCATTGACCAATGAGAATATTGAAAATGCCTTTACATCACCTTATGAGATAGAGGAAATATTTGAAGAATTTATTTTAAAGCAAGATAAAAATCTTTCACTAAGGTCTAGCAATGGTCCCTTCCAAGATATGTTGACCCTCTTTGACCTCAGGGTTACAAATACTGAAGGAATCCTCAACTCGACACTTGATCCAAGTCCACTCAAAGATCAGGAGGATATTGAGCCACTTCCCATTCCTAATGAAGACATCTAGGAACCCTTTATAAGCAATCCATCCTTTGAAACTGATCCATGTCAAGAACTTGATCCAAGCATGTCAAAATAAATTTCGAAGTCATTCAAGATTAAGAATTCATATCTCTAAGATACTACAATATTCTAATGGAAAATATCCTATCTATGCAAGATGATCATATCCATGTAGCACATACTCCTCCATATACCCATGAGATGATCTTCATTTAGAACAAGATTCCTTTACTCCTGATATTATTACACAAAAAGAGTAGGTTACTGATTCCTACATTCAAACAGAGTTGTCAACATCAGGATCAGACATATCCAAAATCCAGAATGAAGACATCATGTATTAAGATATCCAACATTATCCACTCAAGGAAGTAGGTCAGACAGAACAAGATATTTCAGAGTTAGCAGAGTAGCAAATTAAAATAACATCATCTATAGTGGTCGTTTATCAGAGAATGCATTCTAAACTGGAACCCTCAAAACAAGAAGAGTCAAGGAATGAAGGTTCCACTACCACCATACTAGGGGCAACTATGTATCAAGCAAACATCAACACAGGGAGCATGAAGAATCCTTATGATGAAACTGATGCGAGTATTACAACCAACCACGTCACAAATCTTCATCCACCCATCACCCCATGCACGAATTGGGACCAACATCAAAAGAAGGTTTTGAATCAAAGTACAAATAATGTTATCAAATCAAAAGAAGCTAAGAAGCATATCAAACAAATCAAATACAAATGGATACCAAAGAATACAAAGAAAGATTATCCCTATCAAACTCGATTAGTCAAAGAAACTATGGGGAAAAATAAAAAGGAGAAAATTATCCATCAAAGATATCCACAAAAGCAAGAGCAATCTTTTTAAGTGACGTACAAAGTGTATCAAAAAATTGGTCCTAATTCCACGCATAATTTCGTATCCACCCATCATTGCTCATCTTCCCAAGTTTTGAGAGTCAAAGGTTCCAAACTATCAACCAATCCATCTCTTATCCCTAAACACACTCCATCCACGCCTCCACGCATGATATCCAATTCTCAAATTGACCATGTATTGGAAATGGCCCTTCATCATAAGGATTCTGAAGACACTATATCACGATGTTCGCACAGAGATAGAGTTAACCCTAGTATCAATAAAGTAGATTAGGAATCTCAAAAGTTGCATTCAAGTGCACATATCTTGGCAAAGCAACTTCTTCAAGAGGATATCGATGGAACATTATTATAGAAGCATCTATATCGACACGACCAAGTGGTTCAACATGAGCTTAAAATCTTTAAAAAAATTATGAAAATCCAAAAGAAAATAAAAACAAGGATTGAAAACAGTAAAGAATAAAATTGTCCTCTAGTATAAAAACCACTACAGTGGAACTTTGGATAGGTACCATGATGAAAACCTGGCAAACATGCATCATGTGTAGAATTGAGCATCTACATACACCAGTTCAAGAGGAAGCATGTTATCCCATCCATAATAAAGTCATCATTCCATCCATCTTATCCATAATAAATCCATTCATCCATGAACCTTTTATCCAATCCATCTTTATCCATTTGCATCCATAATCCAAGTGATCTTGATCTTGACAAATTTTGATGCAAACTTTACGCTTGTTTATGGTAGAGAGCTTGACATGGGTCATTTTCATTGATCCTATCCTACCCAACATTATCTGAGCCATGAAGCATTATCCAATGAGCATTCTTTATATAAACACCTTATCTTATCACAAGATAATCCATATCCATCCATCCACACAACTATCCAAGCATCCATCCATGGAATTCCATACATTGCTAGACACTGGGGGCAAATATTTACATCTTGCTTTGAGAATAAATCTTGATATATATCTTCCAACTTATGTGGTGATCCGAACATTGGAAAACATGAAATAAAATTGGTCCACCACTTGTGAGCAAAAATCCAAATCACTAGCCCATGACATATTTTGCTGAAAAGAAATTCCTTATGAAGCTTCATCTTTCATCGAACATTAATCCAAACAATTACTATCAGTCTCATCTAAACTATACTTCAAATGTCACATCAAATCAAATCCAATCAAAAAAATCATCATCTCAGGATATTCTTGTGTTTCTTAACACTATCCCTGCATTTTTTTGTATCCTCAACAATGTTATCATCATTAATCCCTTATCATCTTGGGATATCCATCCTAATCCTTGTGTTGCTTCACACAATCCTTGCATTGTTGTGCATCTTCAACAATGTTATCATCATCAATCAACCTTAGCTTGGTTTTCAACAAAATCCCAAAAAAAAGAATTGCTATCATCACACATATATATCCAAATTGTCAAAATCATCAGAAAATCCAAAAAAATCCAAAAACATGGAAAAATCACCAAAATCCAAAAACACTTGAAAAATCAGGGAAATATTAAAAACATGGAAATCCAAACTATGTCATCTTTGAGCTTAAATGTGGGCAAGGCTAATCTTTGATCAGCCCCCGAGACATCAAAATCCAAAAACATTCAAAAAAACACAGAAAACACAAAAAGATTCATAAAATCTCAGAAAATCTAAAAACATTTGCAAAATTGGAAAATCAAAACATTTGTAAAAATCTCAAAAAATACCAAAACCAGCCTCAAAACATTCCAAAAACATCAAAACATCCAAATATTTGAAAAAAATCCATCTGTCTCATCTCACTCTCACTCGAAATAATCAATCATCATAATAAACTGATCATCACCTTCATCCTTTTGCAACATAAACAAAAACAATCACAACAATTAGCAAAAGAAAACTTCAAACACAAAATCAAAATCAAAGAAAAAAACCGTTAAATGTAAAATCAACCTCTTGATCATTTTCAAACATGTCAGTCAGCCTTATCTCAATAGCCTATCAATCAACTAATCAACCCATCATCATCCTATACAATGCATGTCCTGGGATATATCGTTCCAACAATGGGCATCATTTTGGATATCACTTTGGATTCTTATCCTATCAAAACAAATCTCTCTGGCTAGAGATATGAAGAACATTGACTTGTTTGTGTACTTGATCTTTTCTTTTGATTTATCTTATTGTGCTCATTCCAATGACCTCTTGATGATGTCTACTCAAAATGATTTAGAGAGAAAGGAATGGAGAAACGATCATTATCCTCTTGTTTGTTGTGATTTTTGGACGTTCTTGTAATATAACTTGGCAAATATTTTCTTTATTAGGTGCATCCTAGCAAGTTTGTTGTATGCCAGGTGTGAACAAGAATACTCCTATCTATTTTTCGAGTCAAAGTCCATCACACTAAGTGCAATGACATCTTGGTTCTTTATACCTTAATGCATCATGCTTAGGCGTGTTATCAAACATAAGGTAAGTGGCCCTTTTAAAATCCCAATTCTTGATAAGCAAATCATCCATTTCTCATCATCGCTCATAAATTTGGCTTGTTGGATCCTCTTGTCATCATATTATTTCTCATTTCTTCTTCTCCGCACTAACATCATGTCATGAATAGTTAATCATCATCACCAATGCATCCATCCTACATCCACAAACCATCAACATACGACATATCATTCATATCATACATAATGGAAAACATTGATCATCTCAGATCCATTGCATAATCATATAGGCATCATCACATCATCCATGTCATCCATTTCACATGCATTGCATCATCATTTTAAGTTGTTTAGGATAATTTAGATTGGTTATTTTATGCATCTTAAAACCATTTCAATTGCATCATCATCATAACCATCCATCTTGAACCTCTTTATCACGAGATTGACCGTCAAATTGAACATTTTAGCTCGATCTCTTGAGGGGACAATGTACTAGTGTACTTCTTTCCATTGGGGCATCCAAAAAATTCATAATTTTTTTGAATTTTGATCATAGCAAGTTTATTTCTTTGAACCAACGTAGCAAGCACATTGCTTCAAAGACGGGGAAAATGTAGACATATGAACTTACCATCATTCACATTCATCCATTCATCAAATAAATCAAGTATATTTTATTTATCTCTAAGGTCATCCATTTAAATTAAATAAAATTACTTTATTTAATTTAAGCCTATCATTATCCCTCTTTGATTAAATAAATCAAACCTTTATTTAATTAAATTTGAAATCACCTTTCATCTCCCTTAGATTTAGTTTAAATCCCTAAATCTAAGTCATATGGGTCAAATCACCTAATCCCTCACTAAATTAATCTAATCACCCATCACATCCTCTATCTTTTCCCACTTGCACAAATAAATCAATTTATTGATTTATTAATTCATCATTTTCCATCAACATGGAATATTTGAGGAATATTCTCTAAGTTTGAAATCTTCCCCCCAAATTGACATGTACATCCAACAAAGCATTTAAGAGGTCTTACATGTCTCTTGTAAATGTCAAACTCAGCATTTAACTCTCAAATTCAAATTTCAAATCTCCCCCTCTTTGGCACATTGACCAAAATGTGCTCATTCCTCAACCTCTCACAAGTTGACAAGTGGATCCTTCCTATTGGTGGATATTTAGTCCCACATCCTCCATGTTTGGAATTCTTCATCCTTCTTGGCTATAAATAGAGATCTTTTCTATTGTATCAATCCTCCACAATCTGAGTATCTCTCTCCACAACTCATCATCTTGATCATCAACATATTGGAGCTTATCAAGGATTTGGGAAAGGGCTTCTTTCCACAGAAGCACCAATCCACTATGAGATAGAGTTTGCATCATGTTTTTATATGCTTTTACTTTAGTTATCTTGTCATTTTTTGCATTTTTGAACCATGATGTATTATTTCATATGGATGTTGAAGGTTTGTTTTGGTTAAAAACACTAACCATGCTTTTGTATGTTAGATTTTTAACCATTTGTAGATTTTGACATCCATAGTAACAACCAACAAAAAAATCCTGATATTTGTGAAAATAACTAGCATATGGTGACAAAGAAATAAAAGATTCAAAATAAATGTATGCTAGTGATTTAATATAATTCAAACTCAATGCAGCAACCAAGGTCATCGATTTCAAACACGCTTGATGATTATTATGGTAAGACAAATGTAGCTTTGACAAATGGAGTTTTGTTTAGTTAGTATCAGCCAGAGAAAAATCAGTATTAATCTAAACAAATATTCTAGCCTTAGACATTCAAAATATAGTGCGTACGAAACTCACTATTGTTTAGTGCATTCCAACATTAAAAAATAAAACTATTATCTTTCATTTATTTGCTAAATGCTTCCCCTTACTATGTTTTTACTAATTCAATCCTTATTGTACATCTTAAGCAAGACACAAACATTCGCAAGGATTTTATTTTTCTATCAAATTAGCAAATATTTTCATCAAATGCATACAAAACAATGATGTGTCATTCCTATTGAATGCATTCAAACATTCAACCCTCCTTCTAGAACCATAATGAGCACCCCTAAATCTACAAATGATCAATTTCCAACACTCAATAGTGGGCTTAGTTCATACACATGCAAACCTACGAATACTCCTCTGAAATAACATATCATGCTCCAAAATGCAACAAATAACAAGAATGATCAAAAGACATATAAAAGCATGACATGTACCTATCCCATAGTGGATTGGTGTCACTTGTGCAAAGTGACCCTTTCCCAATCCTTGACAAGCTCAATGATAAAATGCCTTGAAGATGGAGTGAAGTGAGAAAAATTAGTTCTCAATTGAAGAGAGTAACTTTGCATAAGATTGTTGATGGATTGTTGAAGAATGAGCCTTCTATTTATAGAATCTCAAGTTGAAAGAGTGCCCAAAAGAGAGCAATGTGGGATAAAGATTTAGCCAATAAGAAGGAGCCACTTGGCACCTAGTGAGTGGATGGAGGATGTGCAATTTTTGGTCAATTTGCCAATAAATGGGATTAGTTGGCCTTTTCAAATTCAAATTTGGCTGGTTGGAGAGAGAAAAAGAGACTTAAATGCCAAGTGGGGGACATGTAAGAGGGGAGTTATTGCCATGTTGGAAGGGACAATTCAACTTGTTTTCAAATTCAAACTTGAGGAATATTCTCCAAAGATGCTTTGTTGAGGGAAAATGAGGAATTTATAAATGAATTAAAATGCTTTATTTGTGCAAGTGGGAAAAGGTAGAGGATGTGATGGGTGATTATATTAGATTAATCAGGATTAGATTAATTTAGTGAAGGATTAGGTGATTTTTACCCATTTGACTTAGATTTAGGGATTTAAACTAAATCAAAGGGAGATGAAAGATGATTTCAAATTTAATTAAATAAATTTTTGATTCATTTAATCAAAGATGGATAATGATAGGCTTAAATTAATTAAAGTTAATTTATTCAATTTGAATAAATGGCCAAGTTAGGAGATTGAATTTAATCAAAAGATGGAAAAGTTAGGATTTGATTAAAAATTGATTTATTTAATCAGATGAGGTAATTATAGTCTTAAATTAAATAAAGTTAATTTATTCAATTTAAATGGATGATCCTTAGAGATTGAATTAAAAAGACTTGATTTATTTGATGAATGGATTTAATGAACTTGATTTACCTAATGAATGTGAATGATGCTGATTTTTCATGTGTACACCAATAAATGGGAAAGAGTGAGAGATGGGTGTAAATAATGTTGTTAGGTTGATTGATTAGGAAAGGCCAACCATGACATGATAAAGATGGAGAAAAAAAGGGTTACCATAACATCAAAGTGGAGGTAATAATAAATGTTATATTGAGAAACTAATGTCAGAATACATGGTCTAAGAACTTAGGGAATTATTGGTTGCGTTGCTCTTCACAAATGTGTCTTACATTTTTTATGTTTTCTTATTTTGATAGGCGCAGAAGGCATACAAGTCATCCACCATCTAAAAGGAAATTGAAGAGATATAAGTGTGGGAGTCCTTTGAGGTCTCTAGAAGTCCAACAATTGTATTATGTAAGATGAATCGAACTATAGATAAGCTCTGATAAGAAGAAGAAGAGAAGAAAAGGTAGAATGTTTCCCTCTTCAAGTGGGTCTCATTATCCATAAAAAATTTCTAAACCCTATTTTTCTTTTCTCTGTTCATTAAGAATGTTGTTGAAGTTAGAAACCATCCTTGTGGATGACATTTTGGTATGCAGTTTATTTTAAGTAATTTTTAATGCATGAACTACCAATCTTATTGGTGATAGGGTGATGCTAGTAGGCTTAATAAAAGGACTATGTAGGTGTTATTTTTTACTTCCATTTTCCTTTGTACATTGATAACACCAATATGACCACTTTATTACACTTATTAGCCTCAATCTAGTACCTAAATTCTACATTATGTTTTTAATTATGTATACTAATTATCTCATGTAGTTGTTTACATGCAACTATTTGAATCTTACGCCTTAACTTCTACTATTTTGAGAAAGATTCTCATGCATTAGATAAACAATTGTGTGTTGTGCATATTCACATTACAAGTTGTTATATAACATCTTTGCATACTAATGTTTTTGCAGTCATCAACTATTTTGACTTACACTCATTATATTTCATTTAATTAATGTAATATTTTCCTAGGGTGGCTCTACTTTTTAAATTTTGTAATAATATTTTGATCATTTAGAAATATATTTGCACTTTAAAATGAGGTCTAAGAAACACACAACAAATTATTGGTACATATGACTATCCTTTATTTGTTTTATCCATGCTTCACTGATTTGGCTACGTAATTGTTTCATTTTAGCATTACTTTATGTTTAGATAAAACTATTTGCCTATTATTGATTTTGTAATTTCCTAAAAGAGGGGTCTTTAAAGAGATTGGAAATATCAAACTAATAATATTATAGTGTGATCCAAATATAATATATTTTCTTTTACTTTGAAAGTCTAAAATATTTAATTGTTTGCTTATTATGTTTCACAGATTCATCATTTTAATTACTTCATTTTTAACATTGCTTTGGACAGTCTAAACTAGCCTGCTTATGAAGACTATAGTTGCATTCATAGTGTACTTTACAAGTTTCCCTTCTACAACAATAGAAACACTAGGTTGACATTATCACAAACATCATATTCAAGAGGGTAATTTGTAGCTCTCACCATGTGCAATTTCCTTTGCCACTACTTTCCAGGTACAAGAACTTTCCTTTAGATGCCAAAATAATAAATATAGAACCATCCATGCAGAAAGAGTTGCAGATAGTTGTGTAATTGTATCTAACTCAATCATAAAGATGAGAACTATTTTTGTTCTTTTCTTTGTGAGAATTCATAGTTTCTCAAAACTACCCAATTAGCACTTGGCAGGAACTACGTTGCACTGCAACTCTGGTTGATTAAGCTTTCTTAAAACTATTCTAATATAAGTACACCTACATTTCAAACTTCATTCGAGTATTACCTAAACTCCTTTTATTATTTTAGTGACATTCCAAATAATTCTAATTTAACATGTAAGAATAAAACATGCAATACTCTTGGTTAATATATTTAAATCATGAAATAGTTGTATATGGGAGTAGTTCAATTTTTTTGTTCAGATATTATAATGCTTTGAAGAGGTTGATGTCTTCATGTTGTTTCATTCAATTGAAAATAAAATGATTAACGTAAACAAAACACTGTACAAAAAAAGGAAATCATAACTTCCACTTACCCAATAATAAGAGGGAATTTGTATAGTATAACTAACCTTAGTAAGTTTATTCTCTAAAAAAATCCCATCTCATACATTCTTTTGCGTAACTTTAGGTCATTGCATATCTAACATATTATAAAATAAGAATTATTGTATGTGATATTACTTATGATAGTAACCATAACAAACAAAAGAAAATTTAAATAGATATAAAATTATATTAAAATGATATTGTAATAGTTTAGAGCAAGCATTGAATAGGTTTATGCATGGAGCAAGGAATTCAATATTTTCTAGTATAATCCACTTCTTACTATAAAACATACAATCTAATAGCTACATGAAAAAATGAAATTATATCTAGCCACATAAATCAATTTGAATTTACAAAAAGTCACATAATAGTGACATAAAAGGAGTATAGTAAATCTTTGCAAGTTCTTATTTAGGATTTTGCAAGAGTTTGAGGCATAGACACTTCACAACCTTGGAAAGTGCATATTTTTTATGTTTTTTAATCCATTTTTCTTATACAATTGAATACTCAATATAGCAATGCTATACTATTTTAATTTTAAATAATATAGTGATAATTTTTCTTCAACAAGGATGAGCATCATTTGACTACTAATACCACCTAGACTACTATTGTTTACCTTCAACAATAATTACCATGCAAATTTTCTTTCAATCTATTGGTGTCTATATAACTCTATTAAAGCCTCAAGGTTGATTAAGAATTTTAATTTCTTCCTACCACATGGAATTTCTATATAATATAGCCCCATTGAATCAATGTAGATTATCCTCATGTTCATTCTTACCACATTTATCCTACAAATAGATTGGCCATGTTGTCTTGACTATAAATAGTTGGTCCCTCTACTTAGGTTTACCATTGCATTCTCACTAGACACAAATAGACACAAATAGGCTATCTTGTGAAAATGTACACTCCCACCTCTATATTGTTGGTTGTGTCCCTATTAATAAACTTGTTGCACCCAATAATTTTTTGAGACAAAAAATATAATTAGAATATCATTGAAAAACTATATAGTTAATAACCTACAAAATCTATTAAAATTTCTTTCCTCAATAAATATTCTAAATATACCATATTTCAAAAAAGCTACTAATGTATTGACTTGTAAAGTAAGACTAATATAGATCACAACATTTACATAACTAGCTCATCAATTCTTCAAGATTTATTAATCTTTGTTAAAATAAGGAATTATGGTTATTACTAAAATTAATTCAAAACTAACTCTAAATAAATATAGGTATTTAAATTTAACCATTAGAAAATTAAACAAAACATAATATTTTTACTAAAAAAATTATAGAAAATAGAAATAAAAAAGTTTTTCTCATTAATAGAGTTATTCCTAAGATCTACATTTTCACCCTCCGATGAGTAGTCTATGAATAATTTGATGGAGTTACCGTGGGGTCTATTTTTTCCTCGATAATTGCCAACCTTTATGTGGAAAACAAAATTACTGGATAAAGTAAAATTAAAGGAAAAACTTTCACGATTCACATATTTCTTTCTATTCCATGATGAAAATCTTGAAGCGGCAAAGTTCAAAAAGAATAAAAAGGAATAGATATTTTATTATGAGTCTATTGTATTGGACTCCATAGGCATCACAAACATTCAAAAGTGTTTTGTAAAGTTAATATATTTGAAAGTGGAAAAATACCTAAAGGCACAGTTTAACCTACCTCAAAAAAATCTGAAAGTAACAAAAAAAAAAAAAAGTTACATATATTTTATGAATGGTTCTATTATATTAGACTCAATAGACACCAAAAAATTTCCCATGTGTTTTGCAAGGATAGAGTGCTTGAAAACAGTAGCATACTTAAAAAGACAGTTCAACCTGCCTCAAAAAAATCTGGAAGCATCGGAACTTAAAAAAAATAAAAAATTACAAATATTCTATGAGTAGTTCTATTGGACTCAATAGAAGCCACAAAATTTTAGAGTGCCTCAAAAAATGAAACTGTCCTTCAAAATTAATGTAGGACCGTATATCAAAGGGACGAAACAACAGTCAGCATCAGTAACTAATTAGTCGATAGGTTATTATAGGTGTGAATTCCACCGGAAAAGTCTTACTGTCTGATGCCTAAAAAATTTCCAGGCTTCTTGCTGCCGGATTTGGTAAGTACTCCAAGAATTTTTTACAGTTTACCATTGTCTGATTGTGGTAGGTACTCCCTATCCTCGTATCCTATTTCTCATAAATATTGGAGTTGACGGGGGCCATTCATCATACCTACCTGCAAAGAAAAGGGATGCTCGTGCCATTAATATGGCATGGTGACCCATTTTCTATGGGGGCCATCTGTCACACCAATGTGCAGAGAAAAGGGGCACTCATGCCATTAAATATGGCATGGTGACCCATATGCTGGGATAGAAATGAGAGTTTGCAGAGGAAGTTTGACACGCAACCTCTATAAATGCACATTCTTAGGCAGTCTGATATAATCTTTTATGAGAGGAGGTGGGCAGTAGAGGTGGAGAGGGGAGAAAAGAGAGGGAGGGTGTTGAGAGGAGGCACTGGTGTCTCCATCTTGGCACTTAATTCCAAAAATAAAACTATCATATCTGTATTTCCTCAATGTTATCCATCTTTCTCCTCCTCTCTCATCAAATGTGATGGCGATTTCTTCTTCGTTGGGCTTGTGATGGTAGACCTCAAGGGTGTAATCCACTGCATATCTCTCTCAGCCTAATGGTTTCATAAACCAATGGAGGAGTTTTACATCTTCCATATGCATTCACTGCAGAATGCATTAATCATGTTCAATATATTTGGTGCCTCTGCATTAAGCTTGTTGAATGGAGGCCTTCAGCTTAAAGTTCATCTCACCAGAGCTCAGCTTGATAAAATGATGGCCAAAAGCCAAGATAGGTCTAAGACTACAGAGAAAATCCTATAGATGTGCTTATAGCAAGCTCAAAAGATGGAGATCGAAGAGGAGGAGCCAAAACAAAGTAGTCTTCCATGGAAACTTGCACTAGGGAGCAGTCTTGAAACTTGTCACAAGGCACAGGTAATTTCTTGTATTTTGTTTTCTTTCAGGTAATAATTAAGAATTCTGGTTATAACTATTTTGAGTGAATTTTTTGCATCATTCATCATTTTGATAATACAATACAGAATAATTTGTTAAAAGATCTCTCGCACAGTTATCATTAGAAGCATTCTTGATTATTTATGGAATGTGACAATAATATTATCTTTGCAAACTGATATCTCATGTAAAGTTATTTCCCTCTTAGATTTAGAGTTATGGTTTGAGAAGGATCTATTTAACTAAATTCACTCTAGACATAATCTCGCCTTTTATCTCTTAAAGATTTCAGGCCTTTATAGTTTACAAGACTTTGATCCATTCTTTATGCTAAAACATATTGTTTGTTCATGTAGTGCAGGGAAACCAGGTAAGATTTCACCTCGCACAATAGATTGTAAATAGTCAGAAGCTTGGAGGCCATGTATAGGGAATTGCGATGGTGAAAATGTTTTGTGGGTGAGCACCATTTATTCTCAACAACTGGAAGTGAACCACATTTACACTCCTTTCACTACTTGGATCTGTCGCTCAGGAACCTCTTGAAATCACCTCTAGATTTGACACAATATAATGTCATCTAACTTGACGTGATTTCAGCTACATATTGTTGTGGTGGAATCCCTATTCAAGAGGAAAATTTGGATCATATTTGATCAGGAGATTATAAATCTCCATATTCTCTAGGATTAGTAGTGAGCAAAAGAATGGATTGAAGTAATCTGAAATCTATGCAAAGAAGCTTGAGTCCATCAACCATAGCATTGATTCATGAATCATATCACTTCCTTTTCATCATTAGTTGAAATGCAAGCAAGAACATATGTGTAGAGGAATGGTGGCATTGCTCGATAGGTGAGCCATTAATTCTTGATGACTAATAGCGAACAGTATTTACCTTGCCCGCCATTTGGAAAACTTGTTCAGCATTTATTTTATCAACCTTATATCCAAGTTTTTGTTGCAGGTTATTAATTCATTCACCTAATAGATCTGTTCGCAATCTTCACCTGCAAATTTTGAATATCTAGGCATAGCAATAATGGGAGGCTAACCATATTAGGTTGGTCTGACATTAATAAATAAATAAATAAAATATAGTATGCCATTGTTATGAGGAGGTGAGTAAGGGTGTGTTGATGGACTATTCGATTTAGTCAGACCTAAAATTTACATTAATGCATATCTATATCCTACAGTGTTCACCTCCATCGCTGCCTTTATCCCTCTGCGATGAGTATTAAATTTAGGCAGATGCAATTGTACCTTTGTTTATTCTTAGACGTTGAAATAGATATCTTCACCCTCCCCATAGTCGGTGTAGCAGATTGTGATGAGATCTCTCAGAAATTTATTATGGGAGGTGTGAGTTTCTTTTTTTATTACCTTCCTTTATTTAATAGAAAAATAGAAGATTAAAAATATAATTTTTAAACTGTTTTAAGTAAGTTTATTTTTTATTGGATGAAATTAAGTTATTTTTTCTGAGGAACATGGAAATTAGTTGCATTGTCAAATAAAGTAAGTTTATTTGTTATCAGATGAAATTAAGTTATTTTTTTCGGAGGAACATGGAAATTAGTTGCATTGTCAAATAAAGTAAGTTTATTTGTTATTGGATGAAATTAAGTTATTTTTTCTTGAGGAACATGGAAATTAGTTGCATTGTCAAATAACATAATAATAATATCATAAATATTGTAAATATTATTATTGGTAATTGAAAATAAATAGAACTCTTCTTATTATAACATAATAGCAATGGCAGTATTGTGTAATGGCAGTTGAATGATTATTATATTGGTTAAATGATGATAAGAATTATAACTGTATTGGTTAATCTAGGGTAATAATATTATTGTTAGGCTTAAACATATTTCAAATAATAATAAGAGTAATGTGATAAAAATAGTAAGTAATATTTATATTAAAGAGTTTTACTATAGTAATATATTTATCACAATAATTAAACTATATATACAATATGATTTATAATTATAATATTATTTTGGAGAACAATATTATATTATAGTATTAAATTAAAGTGATATAATATTTAGAGAACAAACAATTCTCATTAGTGCTATGAATAAGGTTATTGTGGTTGATTTAGTAGAAATAAAATTACTATTGTAAGAAGAGTAAATATTATTGTTAGTATTAAGAGGTTATTTTGAGAGTAAATGTTACTATGACTATTCACAGGTTAGTTATTTGATATTATTATTTTTATTTAGATGGAAGTAATTTTAGTAAGGTAAATAGAGATTAAAAATAAAATAAAAATAAAATGGTTTTTAAAGTGAATCTATCTATTTCAGGGCGGGGGCCCTAGCTCGGTTGGCTAAGTAATTCCGTTGCGGCTCTGCTGGTCACAAGTTCTAGTCTCCCCCGTCCCATGGTACTAGAGGGCGTGTCGCGCCAGCGCCGCCGGTCACGTTAAAAAGTTTACCAGGCGCACTGCAGTTTATAGGGGATCGTGCTACCCGATTCCTGCAGTCTAAAAAAAAAGTGAATCTATTTCCCTGACAATGGTAATGATTAAATGGGTTAAATTGTTGTTTAAGATTAAATGGTTTAAGCTAGGTTAAACATGATCATTATAAGCTTATTGATTTAGTTATAATGTTTATATGAGATAATTAACAATATTACAGATGATTAGATTCATTATTTAAAAGACAATACGATGGTCACGAGTTATATGTTGGGAAGGAGAATGATATCAATTATGTTTAAATTATGGTTAATGATAATAATAACAGTAATAATAATAATAATAATAATAATAATAATAATAATAATAATAATAATAATAATAATAATATTGTAGGGTGGAAATTTGAATATTCAAAGGGGTTTACCTCATGTATAAATTTTTTTTTAGTAAAATATTGGTATGGAGCAATATTAAACTAATCTCCAATTGATAATAAGGAATTGTTGGATTTGAGCAAAATAATAGTATTAATATAAAAAATTAATAATAATAGTAGTGGTAAAATTTGAAAATTATAAAATACTAAAAGGGTGGTGTAGTAATATATTTAGTAATATTATTTTATAAATAAATAATATTATTGTTAATCGACAGAATAATAATAAAACTACTATTATAATTCATGAGTAAATATTATTGTTAAACTAAAAGAATTGTATTAATGTTAAATTGAGCTTTGAGAATAATTGTAAATTATGATGGCTAAATAGTAAGCATACTATTGGCTTATCATTTTAATATTTAAGATAGCATCTATAATGTATATGATTAAATAAACTTATCATCATTATTGAATAATGATCCTTGGAGGGATGAGCTAATGCATAAAATTATATTGTCAACTTCAAATGAAAACTAACTTTTATAATGTTTAGTATAACGTGTTAAGCACTTAAGAGGGTACATTTTCTATTCTTCTAGTGAAATAACAATTTTTTTTAGGAATTACATTTTCTATTATGGTGAAATTGGTAAATGAACATTTATCCATTAAGACAAAACTAGTAAATATCTTTTGTTTCTAATTTGTACTGATCTATATTGCGATTGTGTGAAGTCATCCACAAGGCCAAAAGATTAGATAAGGACGTATTCAATTATCAGAAGAACCGAGAAAATAAAAGTACTATTATTAGAAAATTATTGGAAAATGGCATGTTTTTAAACATTTGGATGGATTTGGAATAATGTGTACTATTGATGCATTTTTTAAATTAAAGAAAGTGAAAGTTGAACAACTATCTTGTCTTGATAAGATACTTTAGTCAAATGTATTAGGTATTAGGGCTATTTTTTTCTCCTGTGTGACCTTTTCGTCTTCATTCATAATTTAATCCTGATTCTGTGTAAAGGAAATCCCCTCTCTCATCTTTTGAAGATGTCAAGTTTTTACTTAAAAATTATAATTCATTAGTTTGGTATTAAACGAATGTATCTTTATGGCTTTATCAAATATGTCACGAGTTACGTGTAGTATATGTGATTAAAATCTTGGTTGTTTTCATAAGTTGTCTTTGACTGGTTGTAGTTATATCCTATAGATTTTATTTTATTTTTAGTTTCTTTTGCACGGATTATAGAGTTGTCTGATATGATTTCAAATTACAGTATCTTTTGGTCAAATAGTTTAAAATGTTCTAGAACATGGCCTCTTCACTGTTAGAGGAAAACAATATATAAGCAATTTAATTTATACTTATGGTAAATCATAATTCCTAGAGCGTATATCTACTTTTTCATAGTTTGGAGATTTGGTAACGAGTCATCATCTTATTACTATGTCCTTTACAATTACACCATAGTCCCTTGGATCATACAAATTTATGATGATTGATGTTTTGGTCTATAAACGTAGTTCTTTGGTGGCGTCTATTGTGTTTTTGCAGTTATTGTTTGTAAAGAGCAATAAAATAAAGGTAAATGACAGTTATTGAAACGTTTTAGATTGATTGATGTTCTCATGTAAAATAAAGAAATATCTTTTTGAAAACTACTAGATTCTCACAATCTCTCAATTTAATATTCTGAGCATTTAATTTCATTCCCTTTTAAGTTGATTTAGCTTAGAAAATATAGATGGAGAAAGCATGCAAATGATATGTTTTTATCATACAGTTCACGCCTTTAAGCCTTTATGGATGTCCCTTTCTAATTTTTATTTTTTATTTTTTAAAGAGAGTCAACTGATCTAATAAAATTTTATTGTGGCTCTTAAATACTTGTAGTCCTCCAAATCAATGGCAGTATGTGCATTTCTCACCTTACGTATTTACCTTCATACTTGTTGCATTGGCCATGTTCGTAATTGTGCAATCAGGGCAGATTCGTTGTCAAAGAATGTATGGAAGCCAAATAGTTTATTTTTTTAAGCATAATCCTATGCCTTTATGTTGTGTTTTTCTATTGACCCATTTAGCATCGATCACTTTTCCTAAGTGATTCTTTCCCATTCTATTGGGTATATGATTTCTGATATCTAGAAATTGGTAAGCTAGCTATGGCATGTGCATAAGTTACCACTAATATTAGGTTCATTTCATTGCACCTGCATCTTTATTTTGGTTTTTTTGCATTGCATATAATTAATTGGGGCAACTGAGTACTTATGTTACCTTGGATACTTAGAACATAAAGGTTAAAACTTGTCTGATGTCTTGTCCATATCATCTTCACTTTACTAAGCTGAAGTATCGACGTAACCATTGCACCTCATTGAGATGCAAGCGCTAGTTATATAAAATAAAGCGCTAGTTATATAAAATAAAACTCTTGCAATCTGCTCAGTCTGCAAAATATAAGTGTTAGCTCTACCAACGCTTACAGTCATACACGGAACAAAAAGCCCGTAAGCAAGTCAGAATCAGAAGTATCCCCGTGGCCAGAACAGTGAGGAGCTGCCATGAACCAAATATGTTTTTGTTTCCGTACTCCTTCGCAGCAACGCTCTATCTGTTGTTATAATGCTTATTGACATCTGCTATCACTTGGTCCAAATATTTAACTCGCGTCAATTTGACGCATTTATCCAAGCCGTTCCACAGGCTTGCCACTTTCCCGTCGTCTGCCAGGTGATTGTAGATAATCCCGCTCTTTCTCAGCAGCCGAACATCTTCGTCCGAGTCGATGATGCCGTTCATGAAATCAGTGTAGCGAGTGAAGATCAAAGCACCCGGAGCTGCCGAAGCTTCAAACGCCACCAGATTTCTGAGAACTACTTCGGTGTTGGAATCCAACCTCAATTTGGGAAGATTAAGGGTTGCAGTGGTCTGGTCGAAGCGAATTTTGGTGACGTCTCCCTCCGTTGGAAGAAATTTTACTCCCGCCGAGTATAAATCGCAGACGGAGGGAATCGCTAGTTCGTCGCGTGTAGGAGGAGTTTCAGTAGAGGACCCGCTCTCCTCATCTTTTTCCTCATCCTTTTCATCTCTGCGCTTAATAGAAAGATTTTCAGAAGCGGAAACAAGATTCGTGGACAACTGACTCACCAACTGCACAGGCCTTCCTTGCAAGACACGCTCAGGGAGTGCCGAGATAAGTTGAACAAGGCCTATTTTTAACGAGGAGAGAGCCTTCCATAAAGCTTCCAGAGCGCGCGTTAAGTATGTTGGTTTCGGCAACGGGACATTCCCGTCCTCATTCTTCTTAGAAATGGTATCTTCCATGGCTGCTGAAGGGACAATACAGTAGTAGAGCACCTCCAGTATGTGACCTTTCTCTTTTATACGCATCCTTGAACTATCCGGCATCTTCAACATAAATGGCGACCATTCTTGACAGGTGAGAGTCACCAGATTGCAGAGACTTTCTTCGGCCTTATCTTGAGAATCCAACTGCATTTCCAGCAGCTTTTGCAGGAGGAACAAAGGTAACTGATTCTCGAGCATCATCAGATCTCTCATAATTGCATTGCGGGTTGCACTTCTGCGAGAGGGGTCTAAAACTCTGCCCAGTCGCTTCACCTGGTATGACGCTTGCGCAATAGCCTGATCCGCCCATTCGGCGCAGAACTGCAAGCACTCGAGCAGGAACGCTGCGTCCAGGGCCATAAGCCATGCAAGGGCTTCCTCGTTGTAGTAAAGATATTTGTGGTAGCAGTTCCTGATCTCCCAGTCGTACTTCTTCACCTCTTCCACTACAAATTCAAACTTGCTATCACCGATTAGCGTCTTCTGAAATCTTCGCGCAGCAGCCACTTTGTATCTCTCCATTTCGTACAGTTGGGATCTCCAGTGGTGATATGGACCAATAGAGACGCACTGTGGAATATATGCTTCTGGCTTCACTGCCAACAGCTCCTTGGGCACACCAAAAATGGATACACAAATCTCTTTTTCGTCTTCTTGCTCGCCATGTCTTTGAAGGCCTTCCTTGATTTGAATAACCCAAAGATCTTGATCAATGACTACTTCATCTCCACTCATCAATTCCATGAATCCAAGTCGGACACAGATGAAAGATCACAGAAAGCAACCAGCCAAGCAAGGGATGAAAATAGGATAATCGAAAGCTCAACTATGAGAAACAAGTGGGCAGGGGGTAGTTATATATAGCTTCATCCTCGACTCTACGGAAAAATCAACTTGAATTTCGCAGAAATTTCTATACTTCTCACGAGAATTTTGAAAGCATTTCTATACATAGAGCTTCACATGATAAATGCTTAACCGAAAGTATTCCATTCAAAGTGCGAAGGATCCTTGTTACTCTCAGGTAGTACTGTTAGACGGTGGGAGAGGGCCCTCTGATAAGGCCCATTTAATCTAAAATATGTAAACATAAGATGTAAATTTCAGACGACCGCAAGATGAAACATGTAACTTCAAATTTTAGAATTTGAATTTAGTCTTCATCTTAGCAAATAGGTTAGTTAAGGAGCACTCTTTGTCAATGGCTTATATGGGCAAGGTCCCACAAGAATACTCTCCCAAGTTGGAACACAATTGCCCCACGTTTACATTGAAGGATTTGGAAGAATTTCATCTGCTTTTAAGACATTTGAAAATGATAATGTTTGCACGTGTCATTGTTATTACTATTTTATTTTTAGTTTCCTTATTTTTAATTAATATCATTAACATATTTTTTCTATGCAATTTTTTTTTTTTTTTTTTTTTTTTTCTAAATTTATATTTGAGAGATATTTTATAATAATAAGGATGTAGATTTATATCAAAAATAATAATAATATATAACTTTTTATTGACAATAAAAAATAGTTCTTAAATAAATAATATAAAATAAATTAATAACATTTTGTTTCCACAGTCCATGATGCTAGTATGCAAGATTTTTGGAAAAAACTGTGTGATTTTTTATATCATCAACGTTTCGGATCATACTCCATGATCCATCATGAGGATGATTATCATCATAAATTTTAAATATTTCATAAATAAATTAATTAATTTTTAAAGAATATTCTACAATAAACAATTTAATTTATAAGTAAAAAAATATTTAAAAATGATATTTTATAATTTTTTAAGATAAATATATTTAATATATTTATATTAATTTTATTTTTTTCATATTACAAATATTTATATATTATGTTTAAATTAAGAAAGAAAACATTATAATTGGTTTATAGTATATATAATATATATTGAAAATTTATAATTAATGAAAATTATAAGACATGGTAATAATAAAATATAAAACTAGAACGTAATTTAGTTTTATTAATTTGAAGTTATTAATGATGACATGTTTGTATAATGTATTATACAATTAGGTTCAACTATTTACTACTTCATTATTTTTCTTAGGTTATGTTCTTTTTTGGAAAATTTTGGGATTGTTAGTAACAACTTATTTTATGTACATGTCTTTATATTCTCCTATTAATTGCAGTTGTCCCATCAGTCAAAATAAATTCTACTAGGACCTAGGAATCACATGTATCTCTAGAATCATTTTCACTTTTTAGCTTACAAACAAACATGAACTTTGTCGAAAGTTGTGATTCTATTTGAATGTCCAATGATCCTTTTGTGCAACTCTTGTCAACACATACTTCTCTTCTCACTTGTCTCCACTGAGTATCACTCTCTAAAGTGAATTCTTCTTTTTTCTTTTCCACTTTTGAAGCAAGAATCTGTGCGACTTTGGACTTCAAGCAATTATTCTCTCGAATCTCCATCCTTTCTTGAGTAGCATTTGGAATGAGAGATCACTTGATGTCTTTTCGAATTGTAGCATCAGAAAATACATTATCACAACCATATAACTCATCATCACCATCTGATTCATCAAAGTCTTCATTCTCTAGTCCTTAAAGTTAAACTTCACTTGCATCTATGGTTGTGTGAGTCACATAAATTCTCAGTGGCTATGGTGGAATAGGATTCAAAAGATCATCTTGTGGTGATTCATCATTACTTAAAACACTACTTAAACCTCCCTTGGAAGGAGACTCGAAATGGAAATGGTTCCAGCACCCAATTGTTCATGATGTCTCACCAATTCTTCTTCAATTCTCACAGCTTCAACTTTTACCATCTCAAAATCAAATACACCTCTTCTCCTCAAGATAAAATGAATTTATAGAGGAAAAGCATGCATAAGTGTAGCTACTAGATTAGTTTCATTAGGCCTAGTAGAACATCGGATCTGATTCAAAATCCTGATGAATCTATCAATAAACCTCCTAATACTTTCATTCTCATTTCTTTGAATATCAAAAATATTTCTTAAGAGAGCTCTTATATTGACCATAATCTTAAATCCCTCAAGAAAGCTATCATTGACATTATTCCAATAAGTAATGCTTCCCTCTATGAGTTGCATGAACCATTATGTTCCCTAACCTTCCAAAGATGCAACAAAAGGATGAATGAATATATTTTCTTTGAAAATACCTAAGGAGGTGCAATAAGTAGCAAAAGCATGTAAATGATCTTTGGGATCCTGTGTATTTTCTCTAGTGAATGTAGATAGTTGTTCCCTAGACCCTTTGGGAAGTGGGGGATAACTTGATAGTGCTAAGGGGCCAAAACCAGTTCCCCAGGGTTGGGATGATGAAGAGGCTAACAAAATAAATTGCAATTGGGATGTGTGGGTTATTTTTTAAAACATAGTCACAATATCATTGGAGATAATTTTAATTTCAATTAATTTCATGGTGGCGCTCTTCAAGCTGGTTGTGGGTTTTCGTTCTAATTGGGTTGAGGTGGTGGGTTAGGATAATGAAAAACTTCAATTCCTGGGAACCTTTCTACCATAGGTCTTAGTAGACATTGTACGAGCTCGTCCTCTTCCTCAAGCAGAAGACTCACATGCATATATTCCATCGCACTTCTTCTGTACCGCCACATAATTATATTCAACTGAGAGATGATGTATTCTTGTGCTGAAGTAACTAAATCTAATCCTTGTTGCAGCACAAGAAATATGCATTCATATGGTAATACCATCTTTTGTCATCATATAAAGGTGACTTATAATGGTTTGAAAAATTATCTTGATAAACTGGACATTCTATTTTTTATAAAAATAAAAATTCCTTAGTTTGATCCCCAGTGGAGTCACCAAAAATCTATTAGTGAATAGATTTGTTCTTTACAAAAATGAACAAAACTGTCTCTCTAACACCCAAGAAGGAAAAAATCAACTCACAATAGTGTTGGATATTGTCGTTGTGTTGCTGATATGTGGTTGTCATTGATTTCAACACTATTAGCATTAATGCATTAGAAGTTGTATATGTGGAGGATATTAAGAAAATTGTAATAAAAAGTGCTAGAGGTTGTTAGTGGTGAAGTGAAGTTCATTCTATCCGTGAGCTTAGTACATTGGTGTTCAGAGGTTGTGGACTAAAGGGTTTCTTGTTGAGTATATCTAGTTTATCCATGTTGAGTTTCAAATATCCGTGTACAGACTTGACCAAGTTATGAAGATTTTTATTTTGACAATTTTTTTGTTACTTCAGTTTGTATTCCTAAATGCATATCATGTGATTTTAGTTAGTTTAGTTGTTGTGTATGCTTCTCTAGTGTTTCATGATGTTTTTGGATGTTTCTAGATCATGCTCTATTTGTGTTGCATGTCCATATTTGAGGAGGGCGTAGCCTGAGACTTAGAAAATAACCCACAAACAAGAGAATAATTTTATTATTTAAAAAATGGAGCTTCTTACATGCAGAGGATCTCAAATCCCCAAGTTCTACAACACATGCAAGTTACAAAAATCTACAGAATCACCCTTTCTCAATATACGAGCTTGTCCCCAATAAGTTACCCAAAAATTAGAAACCCGCCCATAAATAGAGCTCCTCTTTAGTTTGGAGCCAAAACAACATTCAAATTTGAGTTTAGGTGGTTTGGCACTGAAAAATTACAACTTGAAGTTCAAATTTTAAAAGAACATTTGCAATTGTATCTTCTAAAAAGTGCGCCAACTTCCCGGGGCCATAACTTTTGATCCGGGACTCCGATTTGCGAACCGTTTGAACTGTTGGAAAGGTCTTGAAGTCAATAACGTGCTCAAAATCTGATCTACCAATTTTGGCAAGCTTTAGGGCCGATCCAGGAAATAAAAGTGCCTCAAATCTAACTCAAAAGATTTTCAGGTGCAAATCTGGAAAACTAAAACTACAATATCTTTCAACCCAGGAATAGAAAATAAAAACTGTAAATTGGGAATTTCATTATGACAAAAAGGGTATCCAAAAATGTAAAAAAATCTAAAAACCAAGAAACTTGAAATTTAACTATTTTTGGGTGATGGAAGATTGCCCTTACACCACTGGATGCTCCTACATCAGAAACCCAGGGTAATTTGAGAAGTGACCTGTCACATCTCAAATGGTTGAGAAAAACCCAACAAGTCAACCACTGCCTTAGATAGCTAAGATGAATCTTCCACAGGCCTTCCTCTCCATTTCACCAGATATTCTTCATACTGCCTATTTCTAGTACTCCTTCCCACACGACTATCCAAGATTGCTTTAATCTCCTCCCTTTCTGAAGTAGGTGCTGGAATGCCATACTACCCTATTGCTGGTGCTTCCTCTGTTCCACCTTTATGATACTCTATCAAATCTAAAATGTTGAACATAGGGGAAATGTTGATTCCATTAGGCAGCTCTACCTTATATGCATTCCCTGAGTCATGCTTCTTCAAAATCTTACAGGGACTGAATTTTTTCATCTTCAATTTGTTATAGGTTCCCACGGGAAACCTTTCTTTCCTCAATTGGACCATTACTTCATCGCTAGTCTGAAACTCCTTATTCCTTCTTTTCTGATCTTCCTTAGCCTTATATTGCATATTCATCTTATTAATGTGTTATCATACCTTCTCATGTATATTCTTGATGTGCTCTACAAAATCTTCGGCTTCAACACTTATTTTCTTCTCTTGGTCCATCTTCCTCAATTTTGGAGCTGTTCTGGGGCTACCTCCATACACAATTTGGAACGGTGATCTACCAGTGCTTTTGTTGACAAAATTGTTGTAAGAAAATTCTACCTGGGGTAAGATCAAGCCCCATCCCTTGGGTTTATCTCCTACCAAACATGTCAGTAGGTTACCCAGACTCTTGTTAACAACCTCTGTCTTCCCATCTGTTTGTGGATCGTGTGCATAATTGAACTTCAACTCTGTCTTTAGCTTCTTCCACAAGGTCCTCCAAAAGTACCCCACAAATTTGGTGTCATGATCTGAAACAATGCTCTTTGGCAGACCATGTAGCCTCACCACCTCTTTGAAGAACAAGTCAGCGATGTGGACTGTATCATGGGTCTTCTAACATGGAATGAAATGTGCCATCTTCGAAAACCTATCAACCACCACAAAGACTGAATCATTCCCTCATTGTGTCCTTGGCAAACCAAGAACAAAGTCCATACTTATATCCTCCCATGGCCTCTCTGGTATAGGTAAGGGCTGATATAAGCCTGTATTCTGGTTCGCTCCTTTAGCTATCTGACATACCCTCCAGCTTTGTACAAAATTCTTCACATCTTGTGACAACTAAGGCCAATAATAATGCTCACTGATAATGGTAATGGTCTTATCCTGACCAAAATGTCATGCCATTCCTCCACTATGCTTCTCATTTATCAGGTTCTCCCTCATGGAACTCCTCAGGATACACAATTGACTTCCCTTAAATAACATGCCATCATGGATTATGAAATCCAACCACCTTGTCATGTCCACTGTAATAGGTTCATTGCAAGCTTTCCAAGCCTCTGCAAAATTAGGATCTTCTGCATACAGTGTCTTAAGTTCATTGAACCCAACCACTTCAATCTACATTTTTGTCATCAATGTATGCTTGCTACTTAAGACATCTGCAACCTATTTGACTTCCCACTCCTATGTTTCAAAACAAAGGTATAACTCTACAAAAACTCTACCCATTTCATATGCCTCTAATTTAATTTCCCTGACTATTTAGGTACTGCAAGGCCTGATGATTAGTATATAGAAAAAATTCCTTTGGAAACAAATAATGTCTCCATTTCCTTAATGCTTGAACTATTGCATAAAATTCCTAATCATATACATAATACTTTCTCTTGGCATCATTTAACTTTTCACTGAAATAGGCAATGGGCTTACCTTCTTGGCTCAACACTACTCCTAATGGCACAACGACTGGCATCACAATCCACCTGAAACACCTTGTTGAAATATGGGAGGGCTAGAACAAGTTGCTCTGTTACCTTCTGCTTCAACAGTTCAAAACTCTTTGCCACTCCAGTGCTCCACTTGAATTTTTTTCTATCCCCTCTCATTGTTTCAGTCAAGGGTCCACAAATACTACTGAACTTTCTAATGAAATTTCTATAAAAACTAGCCAAACCATGGAAAGATCTCACCTCGGTAGTAGTTCTTGGGGTAGGCCATTCCAGAATAGTCTTCACCTTCTCTGGGTCCATCTTGAGACCTTCTGTTGAGACAACAAACCCCAAGTACACTAACACCCTCTTCACAAAACTGCACTTCTTCAGATTAATCAACAGTTTCTCTTCTCTTAACTTCTCAAAGGCTCTCCGAATATGCATCAGATGCTCATCCAACGTCTTACTAAAAATCAAAATATCATCTAAATACACAATAACAAAACTTCCTAGAAATTCTTTTAGTACCTCGTTCATGAGCCACATGAATGTGCTTGGTGAATTGGTTAGCCCAAAAGGCATGACTAACCACTTGTATAGGCCCTATTTGGTCTTGAAGGCAGTCTTCCATTCATCTACCTCTCGAATCTAGATTTGGTGATATCCACTATTTAGATCAATCTTTGTGAAGTACTGAGCTCCACTCAAATAGTCCATCAGGTCATCCATCCTTGGCAGGGGAAATTTGTACTTGATTGTTATCTTGTTTATGGCTCAGGAATCTGTACACATCCTCCACTCTGATGTAGAGGGAGGTGGAGACCTTCTCAAAATTACTCACACATGAACATCAAATCAATTTCAAAATGGGTTTCAAAGAACTTATCAAAATTCCACCATATAGCATGACCTCCCTTGTAGCATAGGCAACTTGGTTTAAGCCACTTTACACTGAAGCTTTCCAACACACATAACAAATAAAATATGGATTGAGATACCCTTTTAAGGCCTACACAACATATCCAAAAACCAACTATGATTCTTTTGGACCAATATACACTTTCAATACACCTACCCTGCTCAAGGCTACTTAATTAGCCTACTTTTACAAAGTAACCCCTCTCTAACTTTATCCCGTGACTATGAAACTTTCAATAGTGTCTCAAATTGTCTCGAAACCAAGGATTTTCAAGGTCCTAACCCTCTATGACATCTCTAAGTTTCCTGATCACAAAACCCTCCATAAAATGCCTCAAAAGTAGGGCTTCTTAGTTCTAGGCCTTCCAAACACTTCTAGGTCTTAATTTTAGACTTTTCACCATTAATTCAACATGTATCAACTATTTCAACTAAAAAATGTACCTCTTGTTAAGGCAGATCCTCTATTGCTATGCTTTAACCCCCATCCTCATGCACCTTGCATTGTCAAAACTTGGTGTACACCGTATGATTCCTCTTTCCTACGCTTTTAGATTGTTAGATTGGTATGATACAAGTTAATCATGATCCATTTCATTTGTCTCAATTGTATATTCCCATGAAATGGATCATTCATCGTGAAAAACCCTCAAAACTAGTGCAAATTATATGTTTCCTTGAGGACAGTCAATGTAAATTGCAAAGAAATTAATAATTACTACTCTCAGAGCCTTCAATGATGTTAAAACATGTAAAAAAAAATTCTTAAAGCATCTTACTAGAAATAACTTCAATAGGAATCAAGTATTCATCAAAAGAACTCAATAAAATACAAGAAAACTATGTTTTTCACCAGTTCCAGAAAACAATCCATACAGTCACTTCTCCAATTGATCAACCTCCATACAAATGATTATTTTGGGGTTATAGATCAATCCCCCAACTGTTCTAGCCAATTAGAGTTGGTTTTAATACATTAAAATTGATTAATCCCCTAAAACTCACTTACCTGCCCAAAACACAACTAACCATTGGAGTTCAAAAATTTGAATTTCCAAACTTTATTTATTGATTTGTATTGACTAAAAACTATCTACCCTTTAACATTTAAGCTTAATTGATCTAATTAAAACATTATAGACCTACCTACACCCTTTGGACACTATTGATCCACTTACAAGGTTTTTTTGGTCCTATGGTCCTTTCAGGACCCTTAGGACTTTTGATATTCCCATTACCTTTATTCATCCCAAATGCCATTGTAGGCTCCAAGACACCATAATTGATGCTTTGATATGATGGAAAGGTCCTCCTGACCCCTACACACTTCCAATCCTTGAAGAGCTCCTTGAAGGCCTTGGGTGCTCCTACACCATTCTCCCTAAGAAAGAAAGAATTCTTGCCCCAATAAGTATCCCATGTGTTGCCACCAAAAGACCCCTTGCTCTCATATGTTTTCATCTTCCAATGAGAGGGTATGTAGTCTCCCAAAGTCACTATCTTCCTCTTTTGCCAATCTGCACTCTTAACATAATCAAAATATGGATTAGTGTGTCCTCTTTGGTATCTGATCTCAGTTGTATTTGTGCCGTGTTCCTGCCCTCATTCCACTGACTCCCTTGTGAAATGACACCACCTCTATCACACTCAACTATACGGCATTCAATATTCCCCACCTTAATACTGTCCAAGTCCCACAAATTCTGGTTTTTAGGACTGTATCCTTCACAACCTTGCTGCAATTTTCCTTTTCTCAACTTACCAATGTCTTCCCCTATTTCACCCTGCTTATTCACCTGCAAACTCTTCTAAAAAAAAATCACAAAACTATCATTAGACTGCTCCAAAGGAAAAGGCACTAATTTGTATCTATTATCTCCTTTGTGAACCAAATATGTGTTATGGAATCCATCATGCAATGTCCTTCTAGAATACTACCATGGTCTCCCCAAGATGATATGACCACAAGTCATTGGAATGACATCACAAAGCACCCTATCATGATATGATCCAATTGAGAAATCTACATAATATCTCTTACAAATCTCTACATGTTGTCCTTGAGTTACCCAGGTGGCCTTGTAGGGAGTTGGATGATCAAATGTTTCAATCCCCAACTTGGTTATCATATCAACTAAAACTAAATTGCTATGTGACCCTAAATCTATGAGCAATCTGCATATTTTACCATGACTAAGACAATTATTCTTAAAGATAGTTACCTTTGGCTCTTGATGAAGTCTTTCTCCTTGCTTGACCATAAGAAACTCACCATCAATCACAGGGTCTGCCATGAATGTTTTTGATTCCTCCTTTTTGTCCTCTTCTTCTTGTACCAAGTTAGCTCTCCTATCTTTTCCCTTATCAGCTTGTTCCCATTTAGGACACTTGAAGGAAGGATGCCCTGGTTCATTGCAATTGAAGCATCTACCTGTGAATGGTCCTCTACCTTGTCCAAATCTACCTCCTCCTCTAGGAGTGTATCGTCCTCTTTGATCAGAAAATATCTCTTTGCCTTTGTCATTACTTCTCTTATCATTGCTGCCTTGTCCTTGTTCTCTATTACCTCTTCCCCTATTTGAACTACCTCCTCTTCACCTTTTCCTTAGCTCTAATGGCCAATTGAAAACATTCTCCCAATGTTCTTGGCAATTGCAAACCAATCTCATCTTGTAGATTGTACCTCAATCCATTGATATACCTGGCTATTTTCTCATCCTCTTCTTCATAACCTCCTCTAACACTAAGCTTGTGAAATTGCTCAGTATAGGACATCACATCCATGTCCTTTTGATTTAAATTATGCCTCATCCTCTTCACATAAATTGTGTAATCAGATGGTAGGAATTGTTCCTTAACCAAACTCTTCATCCTAGCCCATGTAGAAACTTTTGCCAATCCTCTAGCCATCCTATCATTCTGAAAACTAGTCCACCATGTCAATGATGTACCTCTCAACTTGGTTTTGGAAAACTTAACCTTCCTCTCTTCACCCATCTCTTCGAACTCAAAATAGTTCTCTAAGGCATCAAGCCATCCTAACACCTCTTCACTATCCATCTTCCCTTGATAGATAGGAAAATCTATGTGACTCTTTCCTCCATGACCTTGTACTTCCTTCAACAGTCTCAGTAACCTCCTTTCCTTAGGGTCCTCTGTCTCATCTGCTTGCTATTCCTGATTTACCCTCACATGCTCTTCTTCTTCATCATTGTTTTCTTGGTCTTCTTGTTCTTCTCTCCTCCTACTCCTCTCAAGGTTATTTATCCTTACTTGCATGGTCTCTCTCTCCCTTCTCCATTGCCTTTCTTCTCTTCCTCTTGCTACTTCTTGTTCCCTTCTTTCCCTTCTCTCCCTTTCCAAGATTTCCTTCAACTCCTCCAACTCTCTTGCCAATTGGTTTTTAGGTGCCATTTCTATTTCTTCAATCCCTAAAGGACCTACTCACTGCTCTAATACCACTCTGATGCAGAGGGAGGTCAAGACCTTCTCAAAATGACTCATAGATGAACATCAGATCAATTTCAAAATGGGTTTCAAAGAACTTATCAAAATTCCACCATATAGCATGACCTCCCTTGTAGCATAGGCAACCTGGTTTAAGCCACTTTACACTCAAGCTTTCCAAAACACTTAACAAATAAAATATGGATTGAGATACCCTTTTATGGCCTACACAACATATCCAAAAACCAACAGTGATTATTTTGAACCAATATACACTTTCAATACACCTACCCTGCTCAAGGCTACTCAATTAGCCTACTTTTACAAAGCAACCCCTCTCTAACTTTATCCCCTAACCATGAAACTTTCAACAGTGTCTCAAATTGTCTCAAAACCAAGGATTTTCAAGGTCCTAACCCTCTATGACATCTCTAAGTTTCCTGATCACAAAACCCTATATAAAATGCCTCAAAACTAGCGCTTCTTAGTTCTAGGCCTTACAAACACTTCCAGATCTTAATTTTAGACTTTTCACCATTAATTCAACATGTGTCAACTAATTCAACTCAAAAATATACCTCTTGTTAAGGCAGATCCTCTACTGCTATACTTTAACCCCCATCCTCATGCACCTTGCACTATCAAAACTTGGTGTACACCATACGATTCCTCTTTCCTGCACTTTTAGATTGTTAGATTAGTATGATACAAGTTAATCATGATCCATTTCATTGGTCTCAGTCATATATTCCCATGAAATGGATCATTCATCATGAAAAAACCTCAAAACTAGTGCAAATTTTGTGTTTCCTTGAGGACAGTGAATGTAAAATGCAAAGAAATTAATTATTACTGCTCTCAGATCCTTCAATGATGTTAAAACATGTAAACACAAATTCTTAAAGCATCTTACTAGAAATAACTTCAATGTAAATCAAGTAATCATCAAAAGAACTCAATAAAATGCAAGAAAACTGTGTTTTTCACTATTTCTAGAAAACAGTCCATGCAGTCACTTCTCCAATTGATCAACTGTCCCAACCAATTAGAGTTGGTTTTATTACATTAAATTTGATTAATCCCTTAAAACTCAATTACTTTCCCAAAACACAACTAACCATTGGAATTCAAAAATTTGAATTTCCAAACTTTATTTATTGATTTGTATTGACTAAAAACTAACTACCATTTAACATTTAAGCTTAATTGATCTAATTAAAAAATTATAGACCTACCTACACCCTTTGGACACTATTAATCCACTTACAAGGTTTTTTTGGTCCTATGGTCCTTTTAGGACCCTTAGGACTTTTGATATTCCCATTACCTTTATTCATCCCAAATGCCATTATAGGCTCCAAGACACCATAATTGATGCTCTGATATGATGGAAAGGTCCTCCTGACCCCTGCACACTTTTGATCCTTGAAGAGCTCCTTGAAGGCCTTGGGTGCTCCTGGACCGTGCACTCCCCATCGTTCTTTGGTGCTAGTACTGTAGGTACTGCACATGGACTCAAACTCTCCCGTATCAAACCCTTTCTCAACAACTCTTGAATTTGTTTATTCAACTCCTCATTTTCTGCTAGAGTCATTCTATGAGCTGCCTTATTTGGAAAAAATGGCTCCAGGAATCAATTCAATCTAATGACTGGTCTTCCTTATTGGTGGTAAACCCTCAAGTACATTATCAGAAACAATATCTTGAAACTAATCCAACATCCCAAAAACTTCTTCTAGAACCTTCTCACTATCCTCCTTACTCACCCTAGGAATTAATGCATAACACACATGCTCATGCTTCATACCTTCTAAAAAATTTCTTGAATCTACATAACAAATTCTTGCACTACTGCATACCTTTTCTTCAGTCTCCTTTAGGGGTTTCAACTTGTGACGAACCCCATCATTTTTCAAGGAATAAGTGTTTGCATGGCCATCATGTATAGCTCACCTATCAAACTACCATGGCCTCCCCAACAACATGTGACATGCATCCATGGGGATGATATCACAGAGTACCTCATCATGGTAGCTCCCAATCTTGAACTTTACTAGGCACTGCTCATTGACAAAAACATTGTGGTCTTTCTGCAACCAGGCAATCTGATACGGATGTCGGTGCCTTTCCCTTTTCAGCTTCAACTTTGTGACCATCTCTTTTGACACCAGATTATTGGTGCTCCCATCATTAATAAGGACATCACAACATTTTCCTTCACACTTGCACCTTGCATGCGAAATAGATTCTTCCTCTGTTCTGGTTCCTTTTCCTCAGTCACCAGGGCTCTCCTAATCACTAGGGCTTCTCCCCTTTTAGCATCATCTGAATGTTCAGATTGGGCCTCCTCATCTGCATGTGCAACCCTTCCACAACCTTCTGGCCTTTTGTCTGCCATTCCTTGGTGTTGTGGACATTCATAGGCTTGATTCCCTTCTTCACCACACTGGAAACACGTTCCTTTGAAACCACCTCTTCCAGATCCTTGTCCATATCTCCCTCATCCTCTACCTCTTTGATCACCACTTTTTTGATCACGAGGGTGGTAGAAGTTGTCATTCCTTTAGCTTTAGCTGGTACCCACATCTTCACTTTTCATTTCATCATCATTTCGGCTTCTTGAAGGTCTTCCATTACCCCTTCCACTTTGACCTCCTCATCTTTTTGCTTGCCATCAAATCTTTTATTTAGCTTCTCTTCCACCTTCAGAGCAAACTAATACACATCCTCAATAGTGGTCATTCTGACTAGGCTTAACTCCTCTTGAATGCTTGGTCATAACCTATTAAGATATCGGGCTACCTTCTCCTTATTGGCCTCTATGTGGCCCATTATGATGATTATGTTGTGAAAGTATTCAGTATATTCTTTCACAGATATGCTTCCCTACTTCAACCCTTACAGTTTCTTCAACAAATTTAACTTGTAGTCCACTAGTATGAACTGCTTCTTTGGTTTCTCTACCATGTGATCCCATCTAGTGATATTGCCTTTTCCTCCTCGATTTCTTTCCACCTGGACCTCTTTCCACCAAATACTGGCATGGCCCTTCAGCTTCATTTTTACAAACTTAACCTGATCTAGGTCCTCTATTTCCTCATACTCAAAATATTCTTCTAGCTCATTGATCCAGTCGATCAACTCTTCCGAGTTCAGACTTCCAGAATAACTGGGGACTTTTGCTCTGGGTCTTTTCTCGATCTTCTAAATGGCCCTTATTAGCCGCATTTGGTCTTGATCAATTGCTTCTTCTTCCTCTTCTACATTTGAACCTTCTTCCTCTCCTTCATCCTCACTTTCCTCCCTCAGGTTTAACCCTCTTCTCAACTGCTCTTGTAATGCATCAATCTGTCTTTGGAGGGCTGCCAGTGCATCTCTTCCACCAACATTTCTACCACCTTGACCACCTTTGGCACCACCACGCCTACCAGGCATCACTCTTGGAGGCATCTTTCTTGACATTGACCCACAACCAAGATCCTAGTGCGAACTGCCTCACGATCGGCGATCTGTCCACATGCTCAAGAAAACTTGGCTCTGATACCACTTGATGAGGGCACAGCCTAAGACTTAGAAAATAGCCCACAAATAAGAGAATAATTTTATTATTCAAAAAATGGAGCTTCTTACATGCAGAGGATCTCAAATTCCCAAGTTCTACAACACATGCAAGTTACAGAAAGCTACAGAATCACCCTTTCACAATATACGAGCTTGTCCACAATAAGTTACCCAAAAATTAGAAACCCACCCATAAATAGAGCTCTTCTTTAGTTTGGAGCCAAAACAAAATTCAAATTTGAGTTTAGGCGATTTGGTGCCGAAAAATTACAACTTGAAGTTCAAATTTTAAAAGAACATTTGCAATTGTATCTTCTAGAAAGTGTGCCAACTTCCTGGGGCCATAACTTTTGATTGGGACTTCAATTCACAAACCGTTTGAACCATTGGAAAGGTCTCGAAGTCAATAACACACTTGAAATATAATATGCCAATTTTGGCAAATTTTGGGGCCGATCTGGGAACTCTAAGTGCCTCAAATCTAACTCAAAAGATTTTCAGGTGCAAATCTGGGAAACTAAAACTACAATATCTTTCAACCCAGGAATAGAAAATAAAAACCATAAATTGGGAATTTCATTATGAAAAAAAGGGTATCCAAAAATATAAAGACATCTAAAAATCAAGAAACTTGAAATTTAACTATTTTTGGGTGATGCAAGATTGCCCTTACACCACTGGATGCTCCTGCATCAATATTGATCATTGTGCTTGCGATATGAGATTTTCTCTTGAGTGTTCATGTTTTTCATGTTCTTAGCCGACAAGGTGTTGAAGCGTGTTTTGGATCTTCAAGGGGTAATTAATTGATGTGGTTCATGTTTGAGGATGTTATTTCTAGTCTTCACTATGTTGTCGCTAGCCTTGGTTAATTTGCATGAATAATTTTTAATATTTTGGGCCAACTGTTTATATTATTTTTATTCTTTTGTTGGAGCTGACTTATAGCGATGTAATTTATTGTTGCAAATATATATGAGCAATTATTTATTCGAAATGAAGAGCGTGTAAGGGAGTGCTTCTATGTGTGTGTGTGAATAATGTTCTAAATCATTCGAAGGCATAGCAAAGTGTGAAGAAGAGTGAAGAAGTGTTCATGAGCTTAATTGGAACTATAATCAAGCATTAGTAGATGCTATTTTCTCAGTTGAAAATCTGATGGATATAATCAAAACCTTTATGCAAGACAGCGTGTCTTCCTTTTTTAGTTGAGTAGTGAGCTCTAGGTATTTTTCCTGAATGCATGTGCATTCCCCATTCATATTTTCTTATAATTTTAACAGGGTATAATCTTGTAGACTGACCTCCACCATTTTTTTACCCTTAACAAGGTTTTCATGTAAAAATCTTGGTATTATGTGTGGTTCTGATATGTTGTTCATTTATTCTTTCATTTTTATTGATCAGATCTAATAATTAGGTTAATAAGTTGAATAAGTTTGAAATTATGTGACAATTGATTCACCCCCCCTTTTAGTTGTCTTCCCTTAAGTTGCCAAAAATTGGTATCAGAGCAGGTTCCTTAGAATAATTTTAATAACTTGAGGTTATCCGGGATGGCGACTTATAAGAAGGATAGTCCTAGATTTGATGGAAAAAATTATTCTTTGTGGAAGACTCGAATGGAGTGCCATCTAAGATGAATTGGTGAACCCTACTGGAGCATTACAAGTAATAGGTATGTTATTCCATAAAATGGTCCTACTACTCCTATTGAGATTAGGGATGTTGAGTATAATATCAAGGCTAAGGAAGCGTTGTTGAGTGCTTTGACTAATACTGAGATGACAAATGTGATGGATTTGAAGACTGCTTATGAGATTTGGAAAAAGTTGGAGACCTTGTATGAAGGTGATGCTAATGTGAAGATTTCTAATCTACAAAGTCTAAAAGGGAAATATGAAAAGTTGAGAATGGGTGATGATGAAAATTTTACTACTTTCATGCAAAGAGTGAATGAACTTGTGCGTGGTATCAAATGTGCTGGTGGAAAAATAGACGAATCAGAGATTGTTTCCAAAGTACTTAGATCATTTCCTAGTTCTTACAAATTCAAAGCTAGTACTATTGAAGATCTCTAGACTATGACAACTATTACTAGAGATATGTTGATTGGTAAGCTTACTGCTTTTGAGTTGAGTGAATCTAGTGATGCACTTCCTAAGGTTGAATCTGCATTCAATTCCACTACATCTAGAAGAGATAAATAGAGATATGATCCAAGTGAAAGTTCATCAAGAAAGAAATTCAAGTATGAGGATAAAATGAAACAGCTCGATGAAGAAGAAAGAGAGCTAGAAGAGCTTGAAGCACTGATTGTGAAAAGAGAAGCCAAAGGACAAGGTAAGTATAAAGGGAAGTTTCCTATTAAATGTTTCTCTTGCAATAAGATAGGTCATTTTTCATCAAGGTGTCCTGAGAGAGTTTCCAAGCCAAGATATAACAAGCCTAAATTCAAAAATAAGTGTTACTATGCTGCTAATTAAAGTGTGACAGATGATCAATCTAATAAAGGAAATGCAAGTGAACACAAATTTGTATATATTGCTATCAAGGAAAATAATGCAGTGTCTACTGAATCTGCTAATTGTACAAATGTGGAGAAAGCCCTAGCTACTCGAGTTGAAGAGAAAGATGAATGGGTAATTGTTAGTGGTTATTGTCATCATATAAAAGGAGATAAAAGTAAATTTGTGAGTTTGGAAAAGTATGACGGTTGTGTTGTGAGATTTGGTGATGAAAAATCCGGTGTGATCCATGGAAGATGATTCATTTCTCTTGATAGCAAGCATAATATTGATGATGTCTTATATTTTTAAGGTTTGAAGCATAATCTTTTAAGTCTTGGAAAAATGGTTGATAAGGGATAAAATCTTTAGTTCATGGATGGTAAGTACAAAATATTGGGAAATTCTAAAAATATGATTGAATCAGGTACAACAATAAGAGGGAATATCTTTCACTTGAGTGTTGCTAGTAAAATTTTCTTGATTGCTCAAATTCATGAAAGCTAGTTGTGGCATAGGAGAATGTGTCATGTTAACTTTGATAATATTTTCAAGATAAGTTCTACTAAGGTTGTGAGAGATCTTCCAAAGCTGATGAAACCTACTAATGCCACATGCAAGGAATGTTAATTAGGAAAACAAACAATAATTTCATTTTGAAGAAAACAACAAAATTAAAATGGATTGTTGGATCTTGTGCATACTGATTTGTGTGGTCTTGCTAGAGTCAAAATTTTACAAGGATACAGGTACTTCATGTTGCTTATTGATGACTATTCAAGAATGATGTGGGATACTTTCTTAAGGGAGAAATATGAATCTCTAGAAAATTTTAAGATCTTTAAGGCTATGGTTGAGACAGAGACAGGTCTGAAGATTAAATTTATGAGATAAGATAGAGGTGGTGAATTTACTTCTAGTGAGTTTAATTCTTTTTATTAATAACGTGGGATAAAGAGACAGTTATATACACTATGGATCCCTCAAAAAAATGGAGTTGTGGAAAGGAAGAACAAAACAGTTCTAGATGTTGCTAGAACTATGATGTTGGAAGGTATTGATTTTGAAGAAACCTTTGCCCCTATTGCTAGAATTGAAGTTGTGAGATTGTTTCTTGCTTATCCTACTTACAAAGACTACAAGGTTCATCAAATGGATGTCAAGTCAGCTTTTCTAAATGGTGAGTTGGAAGAAGAGGTATATGTTGAACAACCAAATGGATTTCAGTTAACTGATTAGGGAGATATGGTTTGTCGATTGAAGAAAGCATTGTATGGACTCAAGCAAGCCCCTAGAGCATGGTATGCTAGTATGGATAAGTACTTACTAAATATTTGATTTAACAAAGGCACTGATGATAGTAATTTGTATTTCAAGATTGATCATAATAAATATTTGATTATGGAAGTCATTGTTGATGATATCATATTTGGAGGAGATGATAGTTTGTGCATGAAGTTTGCTAATGAGATACATAATGAGTTTGAGATGTCAATGATTAGAGAGATGAAATTCTTCTTGGATTTTCAAATTACTTAGTTAGATAAAGGGATATATATCTCAATCCAAGTATGTGAAATAATTGCTAAAGAAATTTGGTATGGAAGATTCAAAGCCAGTTGGTACACTCGCAGTGACCAGATGCAAGTCAACAACTAATGATGATTCTCTGAAGGAAAATTAGACTAGATACAAATCAATGATTTGTGGATTGGTTTTTTTGACTCAAACTAGATCTCATATAATGAATGTTGTATGTATTATTGCAAGATTTTAAGCTAGTCCTAAAGAATCTCATGTGACTGCTATGAAGAGTATTTTCAGATACTTGAAGGGGACAGTTGATTTTAGCCTATGGTATTCTAAAGATGATGATCTTACTTTGAGTACTTTTACCGATGTTGATTTGTAGGAGATGTGAATGATAGGAAAAGTACTAGTAGTGGAGTATTTTTCTTGGGAAGGAAGTTAATTTCATGGTTAAGAAAAAAGTAGAATGCTATTTATTTATTTATCTACTGTAGAGGAAAAATACACTACTATTGCTAATAATTGTACTCAAGTACTATGGATGAAGCAGATATTGAAGGATATCAGAGTTGTGTATGATGAGCCTATTGTTATATTTTGTGATAACTCAAGTGATATTAACATTTCTAAGAATCTAGTGTTGCATTCCAATACCAAGCATATATGTATCAAGTTTCACTTTTAGAGAGAGAAAGTAAGTGAAAAGGAAGTCATATTGGAGTATGTTCCTACTAAGGAATAGATTGCAGAAATATTTACCAAGTCGTTGCCTAAGGATACTTTTGAGTATCTAAGAGGGAAGTTAGGGGTGATTAACCCTCCTAATCAGAACTAAGATGCATTGATTTGCATCAATCTGTGTATTTCACAATCATATTTTGATCTAGATTGATGGTGTGGTGGTTGCTACTCAAGGGGAGTAGTCAGATGTTCAGATGTTCAGGTGGTCAAATATGTGGTTCAGAGCTTGTAATGTATGTCTTTTCCATTGATGTCAAAGGGGGAGAACAGTAATGTGAAAAAAAAATTGGGAGAGAAGAACCTTGTGGGCAGAAGTGTTGTGTGGATGAGTTGAGGAAAGAAGAGTCAAAACCTAAGGGAGAGTAAGTGCTATCGTGTTGATGGAATGCCAAAGGGGGAGATTGTTGGATATTATGGTTGTGTTACTGATATTTGGTTTTCATTGATGTCAAAACTATTAGCATTAATTCATTAGAAACTATATATGTTGAGGATATTGAGAAAATTGTATTAAAAAGTGCTACATGTTGTCAATGGTGAAGTGAAGTTCATTCTATCGGTGAGATCAGTACATTTTTATTCAAAGGTTGTGGACTAAAGGGTTTCTTTTTGAGTATATCTAGTTTATCCATATCGAGTTTTAGACATCCACGTGAAGACTTGATCAAGTTATGAAGATTTGTATTTTGACATTTTTTTTGTTACTTCAATTTGTGTTCCTGAAAGAAGATCATGTGATTTTAGTTAGTTCAGTTATTACAGATGCTTCTATGGTGTTTCATGATATTTTTGGATGTTTCTATATCATTCTCTATCTATGTTGCGTGTCTGCATTGATCATTGTGCTTGCAATCCGATATTTTCTCTTGAGTGTTCATGTTTTTCATGTTCTTGGCTGATAAGGTGTTGAAGTGTGTTGTGGATTTTTGAGGAGTAATTAATTGAAGTGGTTCATGTTTTAGGATGCTATTTTCGGTCTCCACTATGTTGTGGCCAACCTTGGTTGATTCACATGAATAATCTTTATTATTTTGGGCTGACTGTTTAATTCTTTTTATTCTTTTGTTAGAGCCAACTTATAGCGATGTAATTTCTTGTAGCAAATATATATGAGCGATTGTTTATTAAAAATGAAGAGTGTGCAAGGGATTTCTCCTATGTGTGCGTGAATAATGTTCTAAATCATTCTAAGGTAGAGCATAGTGTGAAGAAGAGCAAGGAAGAGTGAAGAAATGCTCATGAGCTTAATTGAAACTGTAATTAGGAATTAGCAGATGCTATTTTCTTAATTCAAAATATAATGGATATAATCAGAACCTTTTTGTAAGATAGTGTCTCTTCCTTTTACAATTGAGCAGTGAGCTCTAGGCAGTGTGCCTGAATGCATGTGCATTCCCCATTCATATTTCCCTATACTTTTAACAGGGTATAATCTTGTGGATTGACCTCCACCATGGTTTTTCCCTTAACAGGGTTTCCAAATAAAAATCTTGGTGTTATGTGTGGTTCTAACCTATTGTTCATTTATGCTTTCATTGTTATTGATCAGATCTGATAATAAGATTAATAAGTTGAATAAGTTTGAAATTTTTTGACAACTGATTCAATGCCCCCTATCAGTTGTCTACCCTTAAGTTGCCAACAAATAGTTGGAGAGATTATCATTGGATTGATAATATTCCTCTAAATTTTGGTTGAGGTACAACTCCCTTTTCTGATATAATTTTGTATTTTTCAAATATATAAACTTGGGTATGCTTTTTACTAGAAAGTAGGAAGTGAATACTAACAACTATTCATAGCCATGAGACAAGTGTGAAGGGTAATTCTTAAACTAACTATTGCTGAAATGAAAGGATTGGTAGATAGTCAATATCGTGACTCAAAGATCAAATTACTAACATTTTCTAACTTGACTTAGCACAATTCCAACCATTTACTATAAATAACATGAATCAAATGTGACAAAACAACTCATTCTCAAAGGAAAGGAATGTTCAAATGCTTTTCAAAGCTCAAATGCTTTTTCACAAATATTAACATCTTATTCACAATTACTACACAAAGACAATAACCATTCATAGAAAAATGAATTGAAACTGCAAAATTTGATCATTTATTTAGATCAATTCTCACTCATGCATTACAGTTCAAGGGGCATCAAAATGTCAAACCCTTGCACTATCAAAGTACAACATATTTAAATATTTTTATCTATAATGGTTAAGGTTTCTTGGAATGGCTTCCTGGTTATTAATCACTATGTAGTCAAATAAGGTTGGTTGTAAATTGATAAATTATATTAGCTTATGACAATTCCCTTCATTAATTATTGTTTTTGGGGATGGTTATGATTACATACTATTTCCCGATTGGTAGGACATGAGGATGAACCATCACTTAATATAAGAAAACCACATGGCTTAACTTCGTGTGAAATGATCACTATCTTATCTTCCCTATGACTATTGGTATGCCACCTAGATCATTCCGTGTAGCTCTTTAAATGTTGACGACTGGTTGAATCCAATTTACAAGAACTCCATCACATTGCCTTAATTGAATTAATTAAGTTGAAGCAATTTGTGTGTACTTTGACATTAATTGATTCAAGCAAGCTCCAAAAATTTACCCCTCTTACTATAAATCGTATTCATCTCTATTCATTTTGTACAATGTTAGTTACATCTTCAAGCATGTTGAGCTCATCGAGTGACATAGTTATGGAGAGTCACTTCATAGTAGTAGGAGGAAATGAATGTAGTAATGTTCATAGGCTAGTGCAAGATCAAATGAAGGAATCCTTCCTCATCCGGAGTGATGTGGAGGAAGAATTCATCCACAAGGTGATTGGTGAGCACTTCCTATCACACGTGCATGTTCATAATGCCACCCTTCTCAAGTGTTTTTTGTATAATATCGTACACACTTCTGGTCTATTTGGATGGGCTTTCTAGGTTGCTAAGTATTTGGTTCATCCATGGTACCTATAGACTATTGAATATGATCTAAGAGGGATTTCTATTCACCCTCACACGGGGTTGACTGGTGGCACTATCTATATCTATTGTGCGCTATGAAATGAGAGGGTCATCCAAGTTATTACTCTAATGTGTGTTGGCCTTGAAAGCAACAACATGGATACATTCACTCACTATGTGGAATACAATGAGAACCTTTTCTCCCCTACACAGATTGAGCGAATGCAAGAGGTGATCAAGGCCATCCGAGTCATCATATTTACCCTTTATGCCTAAAGACCCCTGTTATGAAATTACCCCCTTTTTTCGTTAATGTAATATGAAATTTTGTCAATACATATAAATAAATATATAATTATTTTTGGCTTTTCAATTGCTTTGCATCATGGAGATGTTTATCTATTTTATTTAAACTATTTGCAATTTTAACTGTATGCTCATGGAAAATATGCATGAAAAACTGTATTTTCTTGTAAGCGATCTTCTTTTCATGTAATTTCATCCTCAAAAATGAAAAATAGTTGAGCCCCAAATGTACTAGTAAATTCCTCTAGATAATTTCTAGAAAAGCATCAAAGTCCACTAGAACTAAAGAAACTTGCTTATATGTCACCCCAAAGAATGAACTATCATTTCAATTTTCTTGTTAGTCTTTTTGTAAAAAACTTTGAGATGATTATCATAAGTCAATCAATAATGGTTATCAAAAAGAAATAAATTTTTAAAACCTTGTCAAGACCAACAAAGGTCTTAAAACTCTCTAAATCTCCTCTCACTTTCAAAGTTTTTCCCATCTAACTCTTGATAACATCACACTTTTACAACCTTTGGGTCCCACAAGCAAAGTTGTGAAGTTTAAAGTAACGGTCATCAAGAAAACACATAGGTATGATAAATGAATCAATATCTGACATAGGTTCAAAACATAGCTTAGAAATGACAAACGCACCCTTCTTATTTATAAGCATTTGGAAGGAAATTTTTCAAAAGGGCTTAAAATCGATGGTAACACATATCCATGTCATTGATTTAATCAACCCATCACCAATAAAAATTGGTATCTGGAATGGTTAGACCAATTGAATTCACTCATAGAGCTATTTTTTGGTCAAAAGCATCATTCAAATTTTTGTAGCCATCGAATACTATCAATTTTAATCCTGAACTGTTGATTTATTCTTTTCACGTAATGATCCATCAATTCACATTCATCATCCAACTTTAAAACATAAACATTAGATTAAATATCCATTTAATAATCACAATTGATCTTTTTGCATACACCGGGCATCACACAAGGTCCATTAAGACATGTGTCACAAGCCTACTATCCCATGAGCTAAAGACATAGGCCCACCAAATCTTAGTGAGCTGGTCTAACACCATATGTCATGTTCATCAATGTCGTGCAATTGACAACAATTGTGAATTGAAATATTTACCAATCATTAATTTCCACTTTTGTTCACACATCATCATCCACTTTCATTTCCTTACACCTAATTGGTTCCACCAAATACATGTCACAAGCCTACAATGCCATAGGGCCTAGATGGGGACCCACCACATCTCAATGGGATGGTGAGGAGGTCGTCGATCTTCAAGACTTGATCACAACCATTGATCGTGCCAAGGGAAAATAGTTTGCATGGGACTTAGGAAATATTATAGTCAATGAACATTTTCCAGGCTGATAATGCTAGGAATGGGGTCTAGTTACACAGATAACTTCAATGGCTTAAGTTATAACTTAAGCAACCTGCAACTACTAATAACCAGTCAACAACAAAATATAAATTCTATTCATCACCTTGATTATAGAGCCTATGGTTTATCTTCCAAACCCTAATTGGACTAGAAGGCATAGTAAAATATTTTTTTAGCTTACTCCTTCCTCACTGATGATGTACACCACATAAATTAAATCCTCTTGACAAACCCATAACCAATATGGCCTTAATTTTTTTTACCTCTGAATGCGGTCTCTATAGTTTCATGGTAGTATTTCATGACAACTTTGCAATAATTTCAAAACCATGCTCTTTTCTTCATCAATCATCACCAAAATTTCATGACTTGGTGCTACTTCTCTGATCATAACCTTGACATCCATGACACCTTTTGACATCAATTACAACCAAATTTCCAACAATTTCCTCATGATTCATTAGGCATAATCATAGTTTACCTTCCAAATATGCTACATGTCCAACTTAACAGGATTAATGGATTCATAATTGCTATTAATGGTTTCTACTTTAATTTGGAGTAGATGTTGCAAAATGAGTTTCTAGATAGATACTGCATAAATGGTTTTTGTAAAATCAACATACCAAATCATACTTTTTATGTAATCTTGATGATGGATTACAAAATGTAACCCTAAATGAAGATTTTTCTATTTTCTTTTTATGCCAAAAAAAAAATGGTCACATAAGATGTAGTTTATGAATCATCCTAATGATGGGTTGTCTTGGTTCCCAACTCAACAAATCCAATGAGTCCTTAAGAATAGCCACTTTCTCATGTTCAGACTCAAAGATGGATTTGGCCAATGAACAAGATTCAATCAAAAAAGACTAAAATCTCCTACACTTTTGGCTCTGCAAGACCAAGGTGGGTTTCCCTTCATAATACCTAAAGAATTATTTCAAGTATACACAGACATTGCTTTTTATAGAAAATAATTCCCAATTAAAATATACCAAGGAAAATCTTGGCAATTTCAAATCTGGCTATATTTTTGGCATCTCAACACTCACTCAACAATTGGGAAGTAGAATCCTACACCGAACATAAACCCAACAATAGAAATTAAAAATGATTTTTAATTAATAATTGTTTTTGAAAATGATTTCATTAATATCATAGATGAGTGCCTAATCGTAAGGAAAGTAGTCAAATCTAGGATCTTGAATGCAAATTTAAACAATAGCTTATTTCAAATTAGTGGTACTTTAACAATTAATTCCTTACATTAATGTAACCTCTCATATTATTGCATAATCGTATTTAAAATTCCATTTCATTCCCTTAAACCCACAATAATTTTCATATAGAATTTAATTCTTTACTTGAAGAAAACCATACACAAATGACACAACTGAAAAATGATGGCAATGAGAAATCAACATATCCTTGATATATTTAATCCAAGTGATATCTAAGAACACAAAATGGAGACAACTTTTGTAATATTTTCATTGATTTGCTCAAACTAATTGACATTGTTATAGAAATTTGTACATTCATTTACTGTATTTAACAAAACTCCAACTCCAAACTAAGCATTCTCTATTTTCTACCCCTAAACCAAAAGTTCAGAACCTGTACAAATGAGAAGAAGAAAGAAGATATAGAAGAAGGAGAAACCCTAAAACTACATCTGCAGTTGACACCTGGATCCTTCATCTTCCATTGATCTATAATTGCTTTTGTTTCTTGAAGAAACTTCAATCTACACCTTCGTTCATGCATATTGCATTCACTTTCCCTCTAACAAAAAATATTCCTCATTATGATGACTTCTTTATTATGCCCCTCAAATGAAAATATCTATTTGTCACTGACAAAGTTCTTCACTCTGAAATTTACGTTGACCGTGAAAAATCTTCACCCATTTGTTTTTCCCTACAACTGCAAATAATTTTATTTCTCCATGAAAGCTTATACTTTGTCCCTTTGTTATCTTCGTCGCACTTTACATTTTCTTTTATCTACAACTCAAAAAAAAATTATTTTCATGGTGAAATCCATCACATTTCTCTTTTTACATTTTGCCTCGATGCACCTTATGCATGTTGTTACTTTCCAACAAATAAGATTTTCTTAAATTAATAATGAATGCTATTAATTCCATCATTGGGAAAAAATATTTTATCCATGCCTCAAATATTTTACACATTCCATTTAAAATATTTTCCCATTTAAAATTTTCCTCAGGCAAAAAATTTACCCATATCCCTATCTTCACCATTTGGCATTTTTTACTCATAACTTTTAAAATGGTAAAAATAATACTTTATTGAGCAAAAATAAATTTTACCCATGCTTTATACTTTTCACCCCATAATCAAATTTTCTATATATAAAGGAAATGAAACCCCAAAACCTTTTTTTACTTTTCCATATATTTTATATCGCCCAGCAAAGGAAACTTTAGATTTTTAATGACAATGGTTTTTAAAAAAAAATTCCCATGCCCTTTGATTTTTTCACAGGCCCAATTTGAAGCCTCCCCAGACCCCCACTACTTTCTTATTATGGCAACACCAACACCCACGAGCTGGCGAGCAAACTTCATAAAGCCTAAAACATTAGCATTGCTAATGAAGGTTTCACAAATTATTAAAATTTTAAAAGAATTCACAAACTTTTCCCTGCTTCCCCGCCACTGATGCTGACATCAACATTTTTCCTCACGGGTTGGTGGGGAAAAGATGGTTCAGAGTGTGTTTGAGTTGAATATGATCAAATGCAAGTATTGGTGAAAATTAAAATTTCCTCAAGCAATTTTAATACATTTTCACTATGAGTGCAAACTGCTCAAAAATGGTGATACATTGGGTCTTTTTTCTGAATGAAAGGGCATTTTAATGGTTGTAGACACTCAAAATTCATCCCATACATGAATAAAAATATTTCCCAAGCACTAGGAATTGTCAATGGATGAATTCAGACCACGAATCATCAAATTTGAGCTCAAATGAACCCCCAAAAATGCCTAGAAACTCAAAAACGTGATTGCACTTCTACTCTGCAACAATTCTTTCTTGAAGCTACCCAAGATGCCTTAGAAGAACCTCCAACACCTTTCCAATAAAGTGTTTGAAATGGTTATAAAGCATTTGGTGTTGCTTGAAATCTTCCAACACCCTTTCCTGTCCCCCATGAGACTTTGCTGCCATGAGCATGAGCCTTCATAGGTAAGTGCAAAGCTCTCTTTTATAAAGTTAAAATTTTATAAAGATTTAAAATATTTGATGTTTCCCTAAAATGACTTTATTCCCGTGCACTTTCAATTTGACAATATTTAAAATATGTAAAGTATTTTAAAATATTATGTTTTTGAAACTTTAGGAACTTTGCAAATTTTAATTTTTCCTACAAACCAAATATGTGTGAAATAATTTAGTTGCTTTAGAGGATGTGCAAAAATGAAATTTATCTCCATTTCCATTCTTGAATCTGCAGACACTGAAATCTGGTTTAACCCTGCGACTTCAATATTCTTAATAATTCATATTTCTTCCGTGGTCATGATTAAATAATGTCAATTATTTAATTATTCTTTAAGGTCTTCATTTCTTCTATTAATTAAATAATCTTAATTATTTAATTAATTCACACTTTTCTCTATTCCATTTGATTAATTAAATAAATTCTTTTTATTTAATTACATTACTAATTAACCTTATCCTTCTTGTCATATTAAATAAATTCTTATTTAATTTACCTTTATCATATGTCAACTATAATTAAATAAATTCTTTATTTATTTAATTATTCATTTAAATCCCTTCATCACTAATTTAAATAAATCTTATTTATTTAACTTTTCTTCGAATATCAAATATTGAATTAAATCAATTATTTAATTGATAAATTCTATTTTAACACATTCCTCTATATTTGGATAATTGTGCAAATTATCTAAGTATTATCTCTTACTCGACTCAAAGATCTATTTAAATTGCTCAGTTAACTCTTGATTTAATGTCTGAGTGGCTGTCTCGAGTAATCTCTTCGTCAAATCATTCAGTCATCCAGTGGTAACTCAATTGCGTGTACATGCAGATTAATTAAATATTACTATTTAATTAATTAAATCTTTTGTATGCTTTCGAACATAGAGTTGTTTTAATCCTATCTTTATCTTTGTCATGCAAAGACTATTCTTCTATTTTCAAATACCAAACTTGAAGATTAAATCATTTATTTAATCTTTAATTCTATTTATAATTTGTATCACTCATGTCACCACTAATAGTTATCATAATGCATGTCTAATCTGTCGATCTCAACCGTCTGTTGATATTTCAATCCTTACCTATCGTTCGAATGATCAATTTTCTATAAATTGATCTGTCATTCTTCATTCCAATCTCTCTCAAAATCTTATGAATTTTGGAGCAACTATCTTGAATCTTCAATGGTTTGCTAAATCATTATCATAGGTTATACTTGCGTGAACTTTTGAAAATCTAAGGGAAATTATACTACAACAAAAAAATGGAGAAGGGAAATAGAGATGATACATGGAATTACGTACATACTGGGTGAGATTGTTCAATTTATTTATGTTTTGGCTTTCCTCTATTCTCTGTTGCTTAACTTAGATGGCATTAGAGTTTTAGATTGCATTGCATGTTTGCTCTGATCTATTTCTTCTGAATTTTATAGACATTACATAATTTGTCATGGTTATATATTTTTGTATCCCATCATTTCAGAATGGAAGATGATGGAAGCTTCAAATTCTACAAAATTTGAAGTGTCCATGATGAAAAATTTTGATTTACACACTTAGAAATACCCCTAAAATATCTGCCCTAGTGACCTACTTTGGAGGGTCATAATTCAGAGCTAGTTGACTTTCATGCCAAACCCCTTGGTGAGCGTATTCATTTGACATATAGTAGCATGCCTACTCATTTTTAGCCTCTTGTAATGTTTTTTGGTATATTTTTTAAAATAAAATTTGGATGGTTTTGGGACTATTTTTTCGTTTGCAAATTCTCAGGCATGCAAAGTGGCCTCCTGATGAGATAGATATTTCACAGCTGGATGATTATCATGAAAAAAGGATTGGTTCTCTCCATTCCTCTCATATTCATATGCTTCCTGGTTTAGTTTCTGAGTCTCAACATCAGATTTGATATTTTTACCAGGCCAAAAGCAAATGCATATTGTTCTGATTTTATAGGTGCATTTCCTAAATGTTTCAGGGAGGTCAACTGTGACCATTAATATCTTCTGAAGAATGTGGATTGAACGAAAAACCTATTGCACACATACTCAATGAACCTAAATGATCTAATTTTTCTAGTGGTAGCTTCCCAGGAGGAGATTTGATATTTTTTCAAGGAGGTGACTTGGTGAGCCCTAATTGGTTTTTGACCTGTGTAGTCACAGAAAAGTCTGACTGAGCCACTTTGGCATTGAATATCTTGCAACTCGAAATCTCTTTTGCTGAAACATTTGTTGCACTAAGTTTTTAGATCAAATGTCTACTTTCCTATGCATTTTCAAGACATCAAAGGTCGTTTGACTAGTTTTCTAGGGCAATTCCAAAGGCCACTAGGCTAGTTTTGATCACTGTGCAAATATTCTAGAAAGCAGTTTTTAATGACAATCCACTTCAATTTTCTTCACCTGAAGCATATAGAAGCAACCTCAGACTAATTCAGGATGAAATTTTTGTTAAAACAAATATTTTTTTTAACCGGGCCCATATGGGGACCTAGCTTGCTTTACACAACTATGAAGTTAAAATGTTTTCTTTTAATCATGAGTGCATTGGTGAAAAGGAAAACCAAAGTCATTTTTCAATTGTGAATGGACAAGTTTCAAATGTTCATATTGATGCAACGAAGGACAATATTGACTGTGATGTGCATGGTAAGGGTTATCATAAAGGTTTGACATTGCGTTGTATTGTGAATTTTTCAAGCCTTCTCTTGAAGCATTCCAAATGGAGTTTAGTGATGAAATTAGTGAGCACAATGATGGACACAGGGATGTTTGTAAAAGTGAACTCCTTCAGCTTGTTGGTCATGGTAAACATGAGAAAAGGACCCATGCAATAAATTCATGACATTGTTTAATTTTTCTTTGTTATTTGAACAACTATATGATATTGAAAAGATAACTCTTTTATACAAATAATTTTTTTCAATTTTCTTGGTAATGTTGTTGCATTACCTTGAATCGATGGGGAATACATTTTAAAGTGGATGCAATTCAAGATTGACGAATGAAAATCTAAGGCAAGGAATTACATGTTGACAATTCCACTTGGAAATTAGGATTGTTTTGGAGCTTTATGTGATAGAAGATGGATCAAAGAATAGGTTAATACATATGAGGAGGCTCAAGAATAGTACTAAAAACTATTGATGTGATGGAGACCTAGCACATGTTGTTGTTGCGTAGATGTGCAGGAGCAATTCAAGTTTGCAAAGAACTGTGTCAAACTTTTTGAAGGAACCTAATTTTTGGCACTTACATCCAAATCTCTCCAAGTTAAAACACATTACAATGAAAAGAAGTGGCAGGTTTGTGGAAGAAAAATATAAAGAGAAGATTTGGCACTCTCTAATTTTCATGCATTGCTTCGATGAAGGAATTTGGAGTTCCATGTTGACTCTGTAAACATTTGTAAGATACCATCATAGTCAAAGTGTTACCACCATTTCAAAATAGAGGCATGTTTCCCTGCTAGCCCGTCAAGAGAAGGGTTGATGTTAGCATGAGGGTGCGAGGAAGTGGGGAGGAGAGGTGTATGGATTTTAATATTTCATAAATCCATCTTTGACAATTATAAAGCTTTATTTTAAAGCTTTAAAAATTTTTTTCCCTTGAGCCCATGTGTTATGTTGCTGCCATCAAAGGAGAGAAATGAGAGAGTGAGTATTGGTGGATATTTCAGTGTGGGCCCAGTGAAGATTTTTAAAAAAGGCATTGCTTAAGTTTATTTTGATGGTGATTTAAAATATGCTCAGTGAATAAATTGAAATCTTCTCTGATTAAAAAGTGGTAAGGTTTTTTTTAATATAAAATGAATTACAAGGGGAGGCATGGGTAAGATAAAATTTTTCCAGATATAATGATATTTTCACCATTAAAAAGGATGTGAATGAAAATGTAAAGTGGAGAATATGTGGTATGGGTAAGGTATTTTGCCTAGATAAAATTTAAAAGACCCTCACCATTTTTTAAAGTAATTTTTTTTCTTAAAGGTTGTTGGGTAGAATTAGTAAAGTGCTTTCAAGTAAAATATTAAAAGATGGATGCACGGATATGAGGGGAACTTAATGACCCAATGAAGTAAAATTTGAAAGCCTTTTCGTGTTGGGAATTAAAAGTGAAATATGGGAAAATATGAAAATGAGAAAAGTTATTTCATAGGTAAGGCTCAGTTTCTGTTGTGAAAAGATAAAATGAGTAGAGTAATTTTTTTTACAGAGGAACATAATATTGGCAGCCCAAGTAAAATGAACTAAAGATTTTTAAATGAAATGGTAAAAAATATTTGTTTTTAGCTGCAGGGTAATTCAAGAGTGAAATACTTTCACTAAGTTTTTTAATTCTTGCACAAACATATATTTTCAACTGAGGAGCATGGACAAATGGTGGCTCATCATGAAGGGAATAATTTTCTATTTGAGGGAAAGTGAATGCAATAGGCATGATTCAACTTGCAAATTGAAGGTTCTTCATGAGATGGAGGAAGTTATAGATCAAAGGAGGATGAAGGATCCAGGTGTCACATGAAGATGAATTTTTAGGATTTATTCTTCTCCTTATTCTCATTTTTCTCCAGTAGAAAGGGATTCTGTGAGATATTATTTTTTCTCTAGTTTATGAATAAGTGTAATTTCCTGTACAAAGTGGCTTCGCAAGGTTTTAGGTTATTTTGAAGTTTTAGATTTAAGTGATGTAATATTTTTTACTAAGAATGGCAAGTAGATTTAATCTGCGGTTTAGGATGAAGAATGTCATATTGTCAATGTCTCCTTTGTGTAATACAATGATTTTTCAATCAAGATAATCAAGAATTGTTGAGGTTTTCATTGCATATTTTATATGATGATTTTTTTATCTAATAGCTTTTATTTAGGGAATAAATTAAATTATCTTTTAGTTAAGCATTTAGAGCATTGTTATTATGCAAGGATTTGAAAGTAGATTGACAAGATGTCCTTAAGTGGTTGTATTATTGTAAAGCAGTGATGTTTTAGAGGCCATTCAATTAATGTTTATAATATTATCAGGGGATTATTTTAGCTTGACTCTGTTATGGATAAGACACTGGCTTAGTAGGTTTCTTTGTTTGTAAAACCTGGAAGGAATCACTATGTGTTAATAACAAACCATTTAGTCTTTTTGTTCCTATTTGATAGATTATTGGTATTTACCTTGTTCTCCATGTTGGTTAATGAAATTTTCCCAATATCTTAGCCAATGTTGAGTGATATTTCATGTTTCTTGGAATATTCTTGTGGGATCATTATCTGTTAAGTAGTACCCTATTGAGTGTGTGTTTGAATCTTTAGGTGTTGGTAGAAGGGTCACCCCCTAGGTCCTATAGAGCCTAAAGTGCAGGGGAAATGTGTTCCAATGTTATTTCATGTTCATTGGCCAAATGCTAGACTAGATATGAGCATAAAATGTTGATTACTTCTAGGATTTAGTGGACCTGCTGATCTAGGAACCAAAAGATTGGAAACTCTATTGGGGAATCAGTTGAAAAGAGTCAATCAGTTTGTTGATCTGTAGTTTTAGGTCAGATCATCCAAGGACCTGCATACTCGAAGGAGGTTGTTGCAACATTTCTAGTGTATTCTTGAAGTTTGATGCTGCGCTGGTGGAGAGAACTTAGAAATGCATAGATCTTGGAAGAAGCTTTCTATTGCTTGAAGATATTTTCCTCTTTCAAAGAGGTGGTGACTCTTCATAAGTTTCTACATCATTAAAAGAGTTGGTTGTAGTAATTCTCAGGTATTTTTCTATTGTAATATTCTTGTATGAAGGTTTTCAACAAAAAGTTCTAGTTTTTGATAAATGGTTAAAACGGGTTTTATAGGGACCCAAAACCCCAAAGTTTACAAAGATAAAAAAAGGAAATAAAATTACAGCAAAATACACCAGCTGCCCAAAAGGTAAAAGATAGAGCAAGCAGTCGCCAACCATAACAGACCAGAAAGGTCAAGCAAAAAGGGCCAGCAAAGCAAACAACAAGAAATCGGCCGCAATTAACCTAGAGTCTTGTGGATAGACTCCATCTCCGACTCCAAATTCTACATGTCATGGACACCCTTTTTAAAGATTTGAATCATCTTCAGAGTAGGGGGAGCCTTTCTTTTTAGATTGGCTCTGGTTCTCTTTGAAATCCCAGCATCCATATCCTAGCTTTTATCATTGGTTTCCTCCAGATCCACCACCAAAGACCCCTATTGCGCTTTGTCTAGCTTCTTAGTCATAGGATTAATAATAATGGCATTGTGATTGGCCATTTGACTGTTTTGTTCTGCAACATTTTTTATGGTGTTCCTCATATTCTCAATCTCAATTTCAATATTTCTATTTTTTTCAACTCGGTACCAAGTTTCATTACTCAGACCATGATCACCTCTATCCTTTTCTTTATTTTCCATCGCAGCAATCTTGGCCCCAACTCTTCCAACTTGCTTTGAAGGGCCCATTTTTTTTTATCTTAATCTCATTAATTTAATTGGAAGTCCATTTCAAAAATTTGAAATGGGAATCAACATTAGTTTTGGCTAAATTCATAACATCTAAAGAGGGGTCTCTTCCAGTATTAAGACAAGGTTTATCAGGGTCAAGAGTAACAAGGGAGCCATCTCTAGCAGATTTTTCTAAAAATGGGTTAACACTTGACTCAAAATTATTGTCACCAGAATCCTCAAATTTAGGGGAATCTTCAGAATAGGAAACAAGGTTTTTAGCTTTGGGGTTCTTATCAACAAGACTGGTCTTGAGGGAAGGGCTTCCTGGCTCAAACATAGCATGAGCTTTATCAGAAGAAGGGGTAGGGTTTTTTTTTTCAGAAAGGATAGCATGTGAGCTAAGGACAGTTCTAGCCGGACTTAAACTGGGCAAATACTCCAAACAATTGGGCTCTGTGTCATCATCCTCAGAATTAGGGAGGGTTTCCAGATTAGTGGGGATGGGAATTTTTTGATAATGCTCAACAATCAATCTAATTAGCCAAATATGTAGGATAGGAAATATTTTAGGGTTTTTCATATGATCAACCAAGCTTTTCCTCAGAGAACAGAAAAGGTAATAGGGGAATGAAACCCTTACCTTGTAGCAGAAATGATTGAGCAGAGAAAAGTGATAACCATAAACCCTAGTGAAGTGCTCATCCACCGTAATGTACTCCATGATGACCCGTAGGACCTTTCTCCAAAGAGATTTTATGGTGTCGGCATCAAAGTAGCTGTTAGCAATTTTCAGAAGATTTAGCCTTTCTTTTTCTTTTTAGGAAATCTGACCACGACATCATCAAAGAAAACCTTGTCCCTAAAGAACTTCTTCCTATCAGTTGACAAACCCATCACTTCAGCTATCAAATTTTCATTGAGCTCCACATTCCTCCCAAATAGGGTAAGGTTACCATTATTCCAAATTTTCACAAAAAGGTCTATAGCCGCCTGATTTGAGCCATGGATCTTCTCCAGGAAAGGGAGTAACCTACCACTTTTGACTTTATTCCAAACCTTAACATTTTTAGTGTGCACCTCAAAGCTGTCCGGCTCAATTCTTTTCCTATTGCCTCCCATCCTAACCAACACAGTGGGGTAGACACATATGAAATCTTTCCTAAAATTGGCCCCGCCAAATCTGAGAACCCACAAAGCGTGCGAGCTTCCTTGCAACCTAAGCCACTGAGCTCGGTCCCATACAATCTAATGATTGTGATGTGAGAAATCCAACCTATCCTAATTAAAGGGATGACCCACCTCTTGACCATGTAATTTATCATAATTTAATAAAGCGCAGACATTAGAATTTAGATCACTAACATTAAGCCAGGTTCGCAAATCATTACTCCTAACTACTTCACTAGCAAAAAAATCATCAACAGCATTGGCTTCTCTATAAGCATGTGATATTTTAACTTTATCAAATTTAGCCAAAGTCAAGATGGCATCATCAATCCAAGATTTTATTGTCCACGAGGGGGAGACTTGCCACAGAGGTAGTCAATTATAATTTTGGAGTCACCTTCAAGCCAAATATTTTTAAAGTTAAGACTTTGGGCTAAATTTATAATGTAAAAAGTTCCAACCACCTCCGCTAAATGATTGGTTTGGGAGCTGAGAGGAAAGGTCGTCGCACCAAGGAAATTTCCAAAGGAATCCCTTAAGACACCACCACAGCCCGCTTCCCCCGTGTTACCTTTAGCCGCACCATCAAAGTTAGCTTTGACCCATCCATTAGGCGGAAAAGACCAGCGAACACCCTCTCTATCCTTCTTGTCTTTCTTTGGAGCACAAGGCAAGTCCAGTATAATGTTCCATTCTATAGAAACTATAAGGTCATAGGAGGAAATTCCCACTTTCTCCGACAAGAAAACTTTCTGGGGAAAAGCATTGAAATTATCCTTCAAGAATCTGACAATTTTATCAAAAACAATGTCCACAGGAGCTTCTTTATCTTTGTAAATTCTATTGTTGTGTTGTTTCCGAAGACCCCAAGCAACATGAGGGAAAGAGAAATCCCATAAAATCCTGAGCATAGGATTTTTAGTCAGGGCTTCCCATTGAAGGAAGAAGTCTTCAATGGACGAAGGAAAAACCCAAGAAAGATGCCACTGGTTGATAATTTTTTCCCAAATAGCAGCAACAAAAGAGTGATGAAGGAAAAAATGACTCATAGATTTGGCCTCTGTCTTACAAAGAGAGAATTTGTTAGGCATTTCAAATCCATGTTTGCAAAGGTTATCAATTGTGAGCACTTTGTTCTGGAGAAGGATCCAGAAAAAAATGTTGATTTTAGGGATCAAATGTTTGAGCCAAGATTTTGACCAAAAAGGAGGAGAGTATTGAGATGAAGTAATCCTGGTGAAGGCAGATGAAACAAAATAATTTCCTAAGGGTTTGTCCAACCAGACAAGACAATCATCCAACTAGTTAGATCATAGTCTAACAGCCAGCAAAGAAGACTGAATAAGAACAAGAGCCTAATAGACAATACCCAGATCCACCCATTTACCATTCAATCTATAGTCTTTCACATAAGAGCCGTAATGGGCCTTGCAATTCTCAGCCTATTCACTAAAGGAATTGGTTTTAAAAAGGAGCTCCTTGAAAAGCCATCTATCCTCCCAAAATCTGGTATGGTTTTCGTTTCTCACCTACCATCCAGTTCCAGAATCCACAATATTCTTACCATTGATTAGATTATTCCACCAGGTAAAACCTCTAGGAAGAAGGTGGGAGTCCTTCAGAATAATAAAGGAACGGTTATTTTCTAAATATTTTCTAGCCTGGATATCTATCCATTCTCCTGAAGATGAAAAGATTCTCCAAATTTGTTTTGCTAAAAGGATTTTGTTAACCATTCTAATTCTTCTAAGACATAATCCTCCTACCTTTTTTTCTCTACAAACCAAATTCTATCCAATTAAAGGAAGTTTTTTTTTTCTTCAACACCCAACCAAAGAAATCTTTATTGAATCTTTTCGATAGCATCAGCAAATTTAGCAGGAATCTTAAAAAGGCTCAGGGCATAGATAGGAAAATTTTGGAGCAAGGCTTTGAGGAGTTGAAGTTTTCCGCATGACTTAACAGAGCTCTTTTCCAACCAGCAAGCTTCTTGCTGAATCTTTCAACCAACGAAAGCCAAAAAGAATTAGGAGGTTTAAGGCTTAAGGGTAACCCAAGATAGGTGGCAGGTAAAGAGTCCACCCTATAGCCCAGAATTCTGACAATTTTGGTTTGTCTATTATTTTGCGTGTTGAAGAAGAACAAAGAACTTTTTTGATTGTTGATCAGCTGTCCTGAAGCTCTCCCATATTTATCAAGAAGATGTTTTAGAGTTTTTCCTTCAGAGACCGAACCTTTACCCATTAGCATAGTATCATCAACGAATTATTGATAGGAACAAACCAGGTTACTAGAAGAAGGTTTGAGACCAAGAAGAGATCTATAGTCAACCAACTTTTTCAGATTTCCACCAAGACTTTCAACCATAATAGTGAATAAAATGGGAAAAATAGGATCTCCCTGTCTTAGACCTCTGGTACTTTGGAAAAAAGGGGTAGGGGAACCATTAACCATAACCGATATGGAAGTAATAGACACAAGCTATTCCACCATTTGGATAACCCTGTTGCAAAATCCAAAAGCCTTTAATATTTTAAATAAGAAGATCCAATCAACTCTGTCATAGACTTTTGATATATCAAGCTTTAATAAAAAGCCTCCAGTCTTTGATTCCACTAATGAATGAATATTCTCATGCACCATCACAATAGAGTCAAGGATTTTTCTACCAGGGACAAAGCCATTCTGTTGAGGAGAAATCAAAGAGGGAAAAAAAGTTAAAAATCTATAGGTTAAAACCTTAGAAATGATTTTATATATAGAATTACAAATACTTATGGGCCTAAAAGCCTCAAAATTATTAGCTCCAGGTTTCTTGGGGACAAGGATGAAGAAGGTGGCATTTATTTCTTTTAGGAGACTTTTGGATCCAAAAAATTCTTTTACAGCATTCACCACATCTTCTCCAACAATCTCCTAAAGCCATTGAAAGAAAAATAAAGGGAAACCATCCAGACCTGGAGCTTTACTCCCATTAAAGGAGAAAATAGCCCTCTTGACTTCCTCATTGAAGGGGATAGTAGACAACAAAGAGTTATTTTCCTAGTTGATTATTCCTGGTATAGCTTCAACTAACTAATCCTGATCATTTTGGTTAATTTCATCATTCGCTTAAAGAAGATGTTTAAAAAAAGAGCTAGCATGCTTTCTAATATCCTCCTCCTCATACTTGATGCCATTCACTTCAATTTGGTATATTTTGTTTATAGCTCTATGTTTTGAAGCCGGAAGACGAAAATACTTGGTATTTTTGTCACCTAAAAATAACCAAAGAGCTCTAGATCTTTGCCTCCAGAACTCCTCCTTTCTGATTATGTCATGCATCTTAGTGATGATCTCATTCTCTTTTTTCTTAGTGTCATTCAAATATCCCTCCTAGATTTTACATTGAACTTCTCCCAAATCCTTCTGGAGGTCAGACTTGATCCTAAAGATGTTCCCAAAAGACTCCTTTTTCCATTTTTTTAGATTACAGTTCACTTCCCTTAGTTTTTTAGCTATTCTAAACATAGTTGTACCAGGAATACATATATTCCACCATTTCCTAATCTCCTCTTTAAGAGCGGGATGAGAGGTCCACATTTTTTCAAATCTAAAATGGATGATTTTCTTCTTTTTAATGGGATCCATAATTAAACTGATAGGGAAATGATTAGAACCAATCCTAGAGAGAGCTTTAAGAGAACAATAATAATCAAAAAACCAATGATTGGAGATTAAAGATCTATCTAATATGACCTAAATGAGATCCAACCCCTTTCTGCGATTAGACCAGGTATAGGAAGCTCCATGTAAATCCAAATCAATCAGCCCCTAATTATCAATGAAATTCTAAAGATCCTCTTTTCTCTCCACATTGATCTGAGATCCTCCAAATTTTTCTCCATTCATTAAGGGTGTATTGAAATCACACATTACAACCCAAGCCTCTTTATCAAAAATCCTCTTAAAGGCAACCAGCTCCAACCAAAAGGATTTTATCATTCCTTTTCCATTGGGGGCATATACATTCAATTGAATCCAACTAAAATTGTCCCTTATATGTGTGAATCTAGTGTAGTATGATTTGTTTTCTCCAAGATCGGATCACCTTTGATTATGCAGCTATTCCAAAAAGTAGAAATGCCTCTAGAAGCACCAATCGAGTTATTACCATGAGGACTACAAAGCTAGAAAAGTTTCACCTTTTCAAATTTCTCCTTTGACATTTTAGTCTCTTGAATTAGAAGAATATCAAGCTTGTGGTCTCTAAAAAAATTGTGAAGAAAATCTTGTTTATGGGGGCTATTGAGTCCCCTAATAGTCCAAGACATAATCTTTATAAATTACCAGGGGAATTAAGGAATTCTGGGATGATTTTCTGAGACCCATCTGCTATATCCTGAAAGCTATTATGCTCTCTTATCTTTTTAGAAGACATTTTCCTTCGTGAGTTCTTTACTACTCCACAGTCTACCTTAGCTTTTGATTTGGTAGAGATGCCACTTGGAGTTTTCCCTAGTTTATTTTTTTCTTTCTTATTCTTTGATAAGTTCTCTTCTTTATCAGTCTCTTCTTGGCTATCTGACTCTTTGCTAGATTCCCATTCCTTATCAGTAAGGATCCTTTGTTCCCAGGGTAAGGTGTCCATTTTACCATTCTCATAAGAAGACAAGAGATTACTGGAAATATCTGTTGCCTGGTCTTGGTTTTCAAGGGAGTCCTTGACCACCTCAAAGGAGTCGGGATCGAAAAAGTTCGCACCACCCGGGGGGGAAAGACCTTCCGAAGACAGGAAAGGGAATGGGATATTTAGTTCCAAGGACAAGCCCTTACTAGGAATGTCCTCCAAGCCTAGAGTCTCAACATTTTTTTTTGTTGGGATTGTCACTAGTGGCAATGATTTAGCTTTTTGGTTCAAATCTTCAATGGAAACATTTTCCTTAGAAGATAAAGTTTTAACAAGATTCATTTAATGGGGATCCATAGGGATCACACCATTATTTTCCATGACCACTTCAGTCTCAAAAGACGTGCTCTGAATATTAGACTCTTTAATATCCAAGTTCTGAACATTAAACTCTTTATTTTCCTTACTATCTCCTCCAGAATTTTTTTTTTTAGACCATTTTTGAAGGGCCAGTAGGTTTCTCTTTCTCTGATGTGGTGTTTAAGGGACATTTTCTAGCCCAGTGCCTAGATTTCCTACACTTGAAGCAGGCAAACGGGATGGTTTCAAACTCTATATTCTGCAACCAGGATCTAAGTTTAGACTGGATCTCAATCGAAGAAGGAAGGTCAAACTCCTGGGAAACCCCCACACATATTCTCGCAAAAACCAATCTCTTTCTAGCAGATGTCACAGTATCAATAGAAAGGAGCTCACCAAATGAAATCACAATACCATCAAACATATCTTCATTCCAGTACTCTAGGGGCAGGCTCGAAAGTCTAACCCAAATTGGGACATTCTCAAAAATAGAATCTGATAGGTCCAAGTTAAAGGACCACTTCTTTAGAGCCATGGAAGATTTCCCTATTACCCAAGGACCCCCACTTCTGATAGCCAAGATGTCCTCTCTGTAAGTAAATTAAAATGCAAAAAAACCCTTTGGAAGAGCAGCAACTGAGACTTTTCTGTTTGTTCTCCAATTATTTTTAACGAACTCCCTAACCACTTCAATATTTGGTGTAGGGCCCATAAACTTTCCTACAAGTGTTCTTTCCATTAGAGCGATATTATGATCAATTAGCGAAATTGGGATAGAAATAGAAAACTTACCTCTATCCAGGGAAGAGATATTTTGCACTGGAGGGAAAGGTGATTTTCCATTTGGTTTTACCCCGAAAAGAGAGGTCCAAGGTTTGTGATTGCCTCCAATGCTACCTGTGGTCCCCACCGCATCATTAGCTTTCACATTTTTTTGACCGGTAGAGGAAGTAGCAGGATTACCTGTAGGAATATCCTTTCCACCAAGTTCCACCTGGATTTTGTTTCTGGAGTCCACATCATCCTGATCATCCTTACCTTGCTTATTACTCGATTCCAAATCCTAATTCGACTGTGATTTCTCTGATCTTGCTCCATTTCCATTTTCTTTGCTTGGAATACTATCCCTTATTCAGTATTTTAAGATACTAGTAGAAAGGGAAATAAGAAAGTAGGATATTCTGAAAAGGGATATTGAGAAGAAACTAGTTTTAGGGAAAATAATTCTTAATTGAAAATATGTATTGTTGTCCTAGCATTCCCTCTACAAGCTGTAATATCATGCCTAGAACATGGTCATGTACTCAAAGGAAGGTGTTCACTAGTGAAAGATATGATCCTCTAGATTTCAGTAAAATCCAAGGTTACCCACATTTTGTCCTAGGAAGAACTAATGAGTATTTTCCTAAGTTTATAGGATGTTTTGAAGAATCAACATTAAGACATGTACAAGGTTTCATTGATCTGATGGAAGATTGTCAGAATGAAGAAGAGGATTCTATCATGAAGTTTCTTGTAAGAACTCTAGAAGATACTGTTGAATGTTGGTTTTCTAGTTTTTTGATGCATTCCATAGATTCATGCCATGAGATAAAAAATACATTTCATTGATTATTTTGAAGAAGAATCAATAGACAATGAATACCTATTTAAGGATAGGAATTTTCACACCCAAGAGGAATATGAAGAGAAATCTAAAAACGATGTTGAACCTATGTCACCTATTGATGCATTGTGTGATATGGAAATATTTTTGGATGAATCCCCGTATGACTTTCATGATACATTCATGAAATTTCTATTTGATATACCAGAATCAGAAAGGCCTGATGAATCATTTTGAATAGATTTATTCTATGTGAATTGTGAGCCAAGTCTAAGCACCACACCAGCTGATTTGAAGCCCCCAAACCTTGAATGCTTATATCAATGGTTTTTAGTGATTGACGACAATGATAGTGCATCATGTAATTATGAGAGTTTTGTTTCTAAATAACTCATGGAGAAAATGCATGTAGATGAATATTGCAGCCATCATGGTCATGATGAGATAAATGAAATATGTGAATTTTCTTCTATTTTCTTTGAAAATACAAAATTAGAGAGCATATTTTATGTAGTGAATGAAGGCTACAATGATGCAAATTATACTGAAAGTATTTTCTCTTCTATGGAATTTGAATATACAGTTGAAGAGCATGTTGATTCTGGAGTTTCATGGCTTCATGATGAGAACAATGATGTTGTGGATGGAAGTTTGCAACCAACTTAAAAGAATTCTTGTATGGGTGATAAAGATGATTTCAACTCTATTTGCAGCCCTGGTGACTATGATTCCTTTCAAGAGGAGGAAAAATTAATTTCTTTAGGTAGAAAGTGTTTCAACAAGGAAAATGATGATAACTTCTCTAAAGCCTCACTATTTCATGATGAGGTATATGAATTGAGCATTCTTTTTGAAGAAGAAATATATAATCAACATTGTTATGGTACACTTGGTCATGCAAAATGTACAAGTGTTGAATGTAGCATTGATACAAGATTTCACGATGATAAGAAAAAAGAGCTTGCTGATTTGACAAATACTTTTGGGAATGTTAGTATAGCAAATGTAGATGAAAAAGTTTTTAATGAATTTCAATTGGATAGATTATTCACAAGTAGCTGCAATGAAGAAACACATGATGGTTTTCAGTTTAACAGTGAAGCATATGACCATGCTGATTACTATAGCAGTGTGAACAAAGGAGGAGATATGTATGCAAGAGCTTAATTGTACGAATCAATTCAAGTAGCTGCTTATGAGGAGCATACATATGTTTATAATGATAAATAAGGAACTCTTGTTTTGTTTGATGCTTTACCTTCTTCTACTTCTTTTTCTTACTTTAAAGTTATCACTAAATGTTTTCATGATGAGAGCATTGATATAGTTGTACGTGAAAGTGAAAATGTAGAGATAAACATTAGTACAACTAATGGAAATCCTTATGATGAGTTTGCACTTGAAGAACGTGATTATGCCAATCACATGGATGCATATGCAGATTTTTTCTCTGAATCTACAACTCATAGTTTTCCTCATGAGTAGTATGCTTCAAATTATCAAGTTGATGCTACAGGGGGTAATGTTGATTATGATACTTCATGTAGTAGTGAATTTGTGTTTTAACAGTCATTATGAGGAATTTGTTGCAAAAGTAAATTATGAGTCATTTGAGACTAATCTTGAAACTTTTGTGTTTGATAACATTACTAATAATGACAGTCTTTTCTATGAGCTTGAAGTAGGAAACATTGTTTTGGATGCTAACATTTCTTCTAAATGCCATGATTTGAATGTGGATGAAGGTACTATGAGTGTTGGTGAATGTTGTTTTTTGAACATTGAGACATATGGTAATATGATTGAGCTATGTTGTTGGGATGATGATAGTCTTGACTGTGATGTAATTCAATTGAAGGAGTCACCAATGTATGAGAACTCTTTGCTTAATGCACATAAGGATTGCACACTATTTCTGAGGCCTGATATCTTTTTTGACCCCGATCATTGTGAGAGGTTTAGTGAATGCAATGAGACTGTGTCTTCACATAGTCTTGATCATTATCCTCGTGTGTTGTCACTCACCACATAATCAAAAAATGAAATGGGTGGTATTGATGTGGCCTATGTGATTTCACTTCCATGTGACATTAAAGCTAAACAAGGAGTAAGTTCTTACTTGTTCAAAGGCAACCCGACCCATGTTTTTGCAAGAATGAAGTCACTCATGCTGTTGTGGTGTGATAGAGGAAAATATGGATTAAAAGAGATCTTCTCTATTAATAGATTGGTATTTGACAAGGGTAAGAATTGACTTCCCTTTTCTATTTTGTGGTTTGGGGCCACCAAGTGAGGTTGAAAAGTTGAAAATATAAAGACTTCGCTACCCAATTTTTTGGCACTCGGTCTTCTCTTTCAGAAGATTTTGAATTCTCACTCTATTCACTGAGGAATGGATGTCCATAGAAAGATCCACTAATGGAACCTTCAAATTTTGAAGTGTCCACTTCAATTTTCTTTGCCTAAAGGCTCATATAGAAGTAGTACCAAAATAAATCAAGAAGAAATTTGTGTTAAAACAAAAAAGAAAATAGCTAGGCCCACATGGGGAACCAACTTGCTTTACACAGTTATGAAGTTGAAATGTTTTCTTTTAATCATGAGTGCATTGGTGCAAAGGAAAACCAAAGTCATTTTCCAATTGTGAATGGAAAAGTTCCAAATGTTCATATTGATACAATAGTGGACAATATTGACTGTGATGTCCATGGTAAGGGTGATCATAAAGCTTTGACATTGGGTTGTATTGTGAATTTTCAAGCCTTCTCTTGAAGCATTCCAAATAGAGTTTAGTGATGAAATTGGTGAGCACAATGATGGACACAAGGATATTTGTAAAAGTGAAATCCTGCAACCTATTGGTCATGGTAACCATGAGAAATGGACCCATGGGATAAAGTCACAATATTATTTAATTTTTCTCTATTATTTGAACAACTATAGGATACTGAAAGGGTGACTCTTTTATACAGGATAACATATTTCAATTTTCTTTGTAATGTTGTTGCATTATCTTGAATTGATGGGGAATACATTTTAAAGTGGATGTAATTCAAGCTAGACGAAGTAAATCAAAGGCAAGGAATTAAATGTTGATAATTCGACTTGGAAATTAGGATTTTTTTGGAGCTTTATGCGATAGAGGGTGGATCAAAGAACAATTTAATACATCTAAGGAGGCTTAAGAACAATACTGAAAATGTTGATGCGATGGAGACCTAGCACATGTTGCTTCTGCACAGGAGCAATTCGAGTTTTCAAAAAACTATGTCAAATTTTTGGAAGGAACCCTATTTTTGGCACTTACATCCAAATTGAGCTCCAAGTTAAAACACATTACAATGCAGAGCAGTGGTAGGTTTGTGGAAGAACATTATAAAGAGAAGATTTGGCATCCTCTAATTTTCATGCATTTCTTTGATGAAGGAAGTTGTAGTTCTAGATATTGACTCTATAAATGTTTGCAAGATACTACCATAGTCAAAGTGTTACTTTCATTTTGAAATAGAGGCATTTTTCCCAACTAGCCCATGAAGAGAAGGGCTGATGTTAGTATGAGGGTGCGTGGAAGCGGGGAGGAGAGGTGTATGGATTTTAATATTTCATAAATCCGTCTTTGAAAATTAAAGCTTAATTTTAAAGCTTTAAATTTTATTTTCCCATGAGCCCATGTGTTTTGATGTTGCCGTCAGAGGAGAGAAATGGGAGAGTGGGTATTGGTGGAGGTTTTAGTGTGGGCCTAGTGAAAATTTAAAAAAAAGGAATCTCTTAAGTTTATTTTGATGGTGACTTAAGATATGCTTGGTGAATAAATTGAAATCTTCACTAATTAAAAAGTGCTAATATTTTTTAAAATATAAAATTAATTATAAGGGGAGGCATGGATAAGATAAAAAATTTCTTGATATAGTGATGTTTTTACCATCTAAAAAGGATGTGAGTGAAAACATTAAGTGGTGAATATGAGGTATGGGTAAAGTATTTTTCCCAAATAAGTTTTAAAAGACCCTCACCATTTTTTAACGTAAATTTTTTTTAAAGGTTGTTGGGTAGAATTTGTAAAGTCAAGTAAAATATTAACAGATGGATGCATAGATATGAGGGTGAACCAAATATTTTTGGGGGCTATGTACTCTCTTACTCAATTAGGGTTTTTCACCTAAAGGAGAGAGATAGGCCAAAAACCTAGGTGGTTCACTCAAATTAATGTATGTATGATGTAAATATCCCTAAATGAAATGTCCTAAATCTAGAAAACTGATAAAATTGATTGATTATTTATGCAAAACCTAAGATATATGAAGTGTTTGAAAACATAATGTGATATACATAAATGAACTATAAACATGCATAAATGCAAATAGAATTGAATGAGACTGAACATAGTGCACCTGGAGATGGATTGATGATTATGGAAGGTTCTATAATTTGATAGAAATCATGGTTGATGACTAGTGGGACTCATTTGTCACTGATGGTAAATCAGTTCTTCTTCCAATAAACTGTGTTGAAACTAGTTTCTGACTATCGAGAACTGAAATATGAACAAATCAACTTTCCCAACCTTCCAGTGGGACTCATTCACCACTGATGGAAAATCATTCCTCCTCCAAAAATATTCAAATTTAGGGGTTAACCCTATGGGCCCAGATCTGGACTTGTCTTCTTATCGGCTTGACAGAACCAAATCTGCAAAAAATAGGCTGAATGTTGTCTCAAGGCTTGAATTAGGGTTTAGTTGACTTGAATAGATTTGATGACTTATTTACCACTTATCAACACCTATTTCTTTGAAAAATCTTCCTACAAGACCTACAAACACACATGCAAAGAGGAAAATATGTTAAGGGTTAGAGTATAGGGATTTGCCTTGGTCAAATCCCACTTTGGTAATCAAACCCTTGATAAAGAAATGGAATGAAAACAAGAAAGGAATGATGAATAAACAACATGCAAGTGTCCTAAACTAACCAAACCCTTGTTGCTAAACTCTGAAGATATGTCAATGGCTGCTCTAAGATGCTTGATAATTGCTTAATTGATTGATTCTATGATGCTTGAATGCTTAGAGAAATAGAATGCATGAATACTTGAATGAATGGGTGAATGATGGTTAAAATGGATGGACAAACACTTATACATACTTATGCCCTAATTACCCAAAAATAAAACATCACATGCCTACATAAGGTCTTAATGGATAGAAACCTGATGAAAATTTAAAATTATTTTGAATTTTGTGCCAAGAGGGACTCATTCACCACCCATGGTGAATGGGTCCCACTCAAGGCTTGCAAACGGGTTTCAAGAATAAAGTTGTATTTAATGTTGTTTTTTGGGTTTATATTAAAAAATACACTTAATTATGACCTGTAAGTGTATAAAGGGGCCAAAGAAAGCATAAGAAAGCTGTATTTAGTGATAAAAAGCCTAGAAAGGTGTGAAAGTATATTACAAGTCTTTACAACACTTTGAAATAGGACTTGGTAAGGGATAAAAGGGAATATTTAGATGGATTATAATAAGAAGAGTCTAGAAAAGTGTAGAAATGTGTTACAACACTTCACAACACCTTCGCAAGATATCATAATTTAAATATTCAAGACCTAATGGGAATGCATCAGCCACATTGCAACATTAAATCTAAGCAAAAGAAGCCAAGTGTCACAGGAAAAAGACCTAAATTTCCATGAAAATTTCCAAAGATCCATTTTTCTACAGTAAATTTAGCCCCCACTTTAGTGAGAGGATGAACTTGCTTCAAACTCACAATAAAGTAGCCATGCATATAGAGAGGGATCCAAATGCACTTATGCTAACAAGATGAGATAAAAATGATCAAGAGGGATGATCAAGCCCCCATGATGAAGATCCCATGGAAAAATAAACATAAGGACAAAGTAACACACATATGAAAGTGAGGAGAAAAGAAAAAGGAAAAGATTAGATCAATCTTTGATTATTTTCCCAAGTAGTTGTGGATCAGATCTAGGTTGTTTGTCTAAAAACAGAAATGCATACTCACTTTGGGGCAATAGAACTCATGGATTTCTGCCAGGTGAGAAGGACCAAAAGGTGATAAACATACACTCATCTAGTATGTACTCACAAACACATAGGTGGCTACAGGGAAAGTCATGCCTCAGAATGGGCTTCCCGAACAACCATGTCAAATTTATACCTTCTAATAACTTTAATAAAGCACCACAAAGGAAAATGTCAGTTTGTGCTTCATGAGACAAAAAAAGCTTCATATGCTTAGAAGTCATGGACAAACATGATGGCACCATAGGCATGCAAGTTGTGTTATGCAAGGTGGCCATATGAATGCAAAAATGTAAAATTTAGAAGGAATGTTCAAATGAGTCATGTTAAGTTCATGTGAGTACTATCACTTAGGGAACATTTTTTCTAATGTCTCCAAGAGAGGACCAATCAAAGAATACAATAATCACAACTTAGGGGATGCAATGTGTCACATCAAGCCACCAAGAGGAATGTAATATGCTAAGATAGATCACACTTATGAAAGACACTATACCCAATGCCATCCACAAAGTGACAAATGCATCATATACAACAACAAGGCTACACTAAGAACCAAGAAAAATGTAAAATACAAATGAATATTGCCAATGTATGCCCCCACTTTAAAGGAATTGCTACACACTATGCTATGAGAAATTACTTTAAAGTAGCAAATGAAAAATGCAAAAAGAAACAAGACATGAGAGCCAACATTGAAATCCCCTATGCCAAGTCATACATTTTCGAGTAAGGCTACGTCATGCAAAGAAAAGAAATAAAAGAAAGATGGGTTTCCCCCAAAAAGGAATACATCAAACACATAACAGATCTATGGATTTGGGGTCAGTATGTTTCTTGTTGCAATGTTTTTATGAAAGAGCTCAAAACTTTCATCATTCCCCATATGCATAGAACTAGAAGAATGACACAAAGAGAAAGAAAACAAAAGAAAAATGAAATACATTTCGCATCAACATGGAAGAGACATTACAATCTCAAAACTTTGCATCGTCCCCAAAATGAGAAACACAAGCAAAAAGAAAACAAAAAGGTGAGAGAAAAGGAAAATCTTTTGGGTCAACATGAAGGAGACATTTCGGTCTCAATGCCTTGCATCATCCCCAAAAGGAAAACACAAGCGAAAATACAAAGTAAAAAGGAAAAGGGACCGTTTGGTTCAACATGGAAGAGACATAGGTCATCTCAATGCTTTGCGTCATCCCAAAAGGAGAAACACAAAACAAAAGCAAAAAAGACAAGATAAAGTATGACATATAGAAGAATAGAGGTAAAAATAGAGGAAGTGCACAAAGAGAGGGAGAACATCAAACACACATCACAAGGGAACATGATACGCAGATGAAAGAAAGGAAAAAGAAAAAGAAAAATTTAAAAAGGTTGGTTAAGGAAAATGCAAGTCAACCATCTAAAAATTCATCTACCTCCCAATCATGTTCAGTATATTGTGAGGGCGATTGACTGTCCAAAGGAAGAATTCCAAGTGCCAAACTAGGGGAAGTACCATGTTCCTCACTTGGTGTAGGAGATTTATCATTTAAGCTCATGGAAGAGGAAAATAAAGAGTTTAGATCATTATGCATCTCTTCATCTATTTTAGAGATCTCCTCCTCATCATCATCATCAAGATTAATTACGACGGGAGGACACATGGTAATTTCCAATGAAGGATGTATCAAGAGTTTTAGTTGTTGTATTAGATTTTTTTTGTTGTGATGGTTGTATCGTAATATCTTGTGGCAGGCTAGGAGGAGGAGGGTGATCAGGTATTGCTTCTATCATAGGTGGAAGTTGATTTTCTTTGTTTTCTTTTGTTTGTAACTGATGAGCAAGGAGACGACAAGATTCCTACACTCCCTACCATCATGATTTCTTTTAATTCTATTTTGAAGTTATGTAGGTGGAAGAGTAGGTTTATCCACCATAAGCTCATTTTCTTCCCAAGGAGGAGGAACAAAAGGAACCAAAGGAGATGGGTCAATCACTTTCTCTTTAGCTTTATAAACTTTTTTAATGTGAGGAGGCACGATGGGGTTGGTTTCATTATCTCTTGGGCATTTAGATGGTGAAGGTGAAGTGTGTATTGTTGGTTTCTTGTGAGGGTGCATTGTTTGTTCAGGGTCAGATTCAGGTTGAAGCATTGTCTCATCTAGGATAGGAGTAGTAGAAGTGGACAGGGATATGTGGTGAAGAGACAATTTGGCTATTCATTTGGCTTTGAACTTTTGATAGGCAATGAAATAGAAGTCTTTACGAGGGGTGATTGGTTCCATAGGTTCAGGCCAAAAGGATTCTAAGGAAAATTACCTTTGAAAATGGATTAAAGCCACTACATATGACGTACAATAAATATCTCATTTTCAAGTAGAAACTTCAAACATTTGTGAACAACTGAAGGGACAACTTTCATCGAGTGAAGCCAAGGATGACCCAGTAGCAAATGAAACTGATCTGACTGTGGGATAATAGAGAATGTTACATCGAATGTTTTAGGTCCTATTTGTAATGGGAGTACGATCAATCTGATAGTAGGGCACACAAAACTAGTATGTGTTTTAATCCATGCTATTGGTTTGTCATAATCATCTTGATAGAGATTGATTTAATACTAAAAATTCTTCTGTGATGACATTCTCACCACGGGAAGGATCCATTAATATCCCATTGGTGGGCTTATCATAGATGTAGCCAGCTATGTAAAGAGGACCATTGGGAATTTTTTAAGTATATCATGAGGATAAAAAGCAATATCAAGAGATTTTTTAGTTGAGCCCTTACAAGGGATAGCATCTATAGTACCCACAAGCTCATCCATAGGATTAACATGGGTAATATTTGGAGTAAGACCATGTTGCTCAATATTTGTATCAACATTCATCACATCAGTGTTTGAAGGTTCACTAGCTTTGACAAATCAAACATTGTGTTTAGGCATGGGATTGGTAAATATTTTTAAATCTTGATTGGGGGGGCAACGAAATTATTGCCCTGATCATTGACACCTACAATGGATAGATGGCTAGAATCAATGAGGTCTTGCATTATGTGTTTGAGATGCTTACATTATTATGTGTCATCCATTTTGGTGATGAAAATGACAATAAGTATTTGGTTTAAAGGTGGGGGGTAAAGGCTTGGTAGTATCAAGTGGTTTTATTGTAGGAAAAGTGATCATTTGTTGTTGTAGCAATTGATTCATTATGTTATGGAGGGTATCAGGTAAAAGGTTAGATTGTCTCTTTGGGTCCCCATAGGTAAAGGGAAGCATTGATTTAACAGTGGCCACTTGATTAGGAATGGGTTGAGTTGGTTGTGGAGGAGGGGGATTGAACTATAAAAAGCCTCTATTTGGTTTTCTAAAGTTTTGGGAGTTGTTTTGGTTTCTTTATTTAGAATTCTCAGCTCGATTAAAAGTGGATTTTGAGTCATGACTAGTAACCGAGTTGTGGTAGTCACAAAGGGCTATTCATAAATGCATGAAATAAGGAAATTTCATCATGGTCAATTTATCCTAAATTTGAGGTTGTAATATTTTGATAAACATCTTTTGGAGATGTGAATCAAGAACCTTGACATCTACCTGAGAATACAATGACTGATAATGTGAAATGAATTAGTTACTTTTTCATCCGCATTTTGTTTACATCTCATTAAATCAACCATTGTCTTTATGGGAGTCATATGGACTTGGAAATGACTTATAAAGGCATCAAAAAGTTCATGAAATGATCAACCTAAATGATTAAGTTTCAAAATCACTCCAAGGCAGTGTCCTTTAAGGTCCTAATAAATATTTTAGCTAACAGTTTATCATCAAGGAAAAAATCAATACACAAGGCTATATAAGCATTGACATGATTAGTAGGGTCTTCTTTACCTCCATAATTCTCAAACCTAGGCATCTCAATTCCTTGCGGCATCAATGTTCTTAATATTTCCAAAGATAATGGACTACTACAAACATAGTAGGTGGGTGGTGTGGTTTGGTTTTGGTTAATGGTGGATATTTGTTGTTGCATGGAGGAAATGGTGTGAAATATTTGTGTAATAAGAGGGTCAGTGTAAGTGGTATGAGGTGGAAGAGAGAATGGTGATCCAGAGTATATGTAATGTTAGGAGAAGTGAAGGGGACACTAAGAGGGGTGAAGGTGGTGGAAGATTGAACATTCAATGGCCCAAAAGAACTAGGAATGCTAGTTGGAATAGAGAAAGGAGTCACATGACTAACCTGTTGCATGGTTTTTGTAACTTGAGGAATGGTATAATTGGGTATGGATGATCTAGTTGAAGGAGGAGGGATGTGAGACCCTCCTTGACTAACCATAGTTTTTGTTGGTTGGGAAGTGGAAAGAACATTTTTGTTGTATATTTCAAGAATTCTTTGGATAACTTTTAAGCCATTGTCACATTCAATCAAGCTATCAAGGTTGTCTATAGCAGGTATTGTAGCGGTGGAAATTTTTTCAAGACATAAATCTTGTTGCAAATGTGCTAAATCCTAGTGAACATTAATGACTTTATCTTGTGGAATTTGATTGGTTTGTGTGTTAGCATGCATTCTATGTTAAGGTAACAGTGTATTAGTGGTAGTATCCATTCCCAATGCACCATTTTCCATACTAGGAGTAGGAGCTCGATACAACCCAAGGTCCACAACAAGTGTGTTATCATGGGATGCCATGAGACAAGAACTTCTTCTCACTAAAGTATTATCAATAGGGCACCAAAAAATCATACAAATACCACAAGAGGTGGGGTGAATGCAAATGCAATGCAATCTACGAATAATGAAATGCAAATAACAAAAATTATGTAAACTGAAACAAAAAGGCAATACTAGAAAATAGAAATACAAAAATTACTATGAAAATAACAGAAATTGTTGTGCAGAAAGTGCCACTAGAGTGATTCACCTGGGGTGGCGAATGAGTCCAGGGGTGGATTTTCTTTTTTTTTCTAGAAAATTTACAGAATTTTTTATGCTTTTTTGATGCAAAACTGAGGTGAAAATATAGAATCTAATTTTTTGTAATGGTTTCAAGTGCAAAAATGAAATCCATATGACATATTCACTAATGCAAGTTTGTAAATCCTAGGATGTAAAACCAATGCAAAGGATAATGCAAAAGCTAATGCTATGAGTTCTAGGATGTAAATCCAATGTAAAGAAGAAACATAATGTCCTATATGTAGGTTCACCCAGATGAACCAAATATTTTTTGGGGCTATGTACTATCTTACTCAATTAGGGTTTTTCATCTAAAAGGAGAGAGATAGGCCAAAAACCTAGGTGGTTCACTCAAATTAATGTATGTATGATGTAAATATGCCTAAATGCAATGTCCTAAATGCAACAAACTAATAAAATTGATTGATTATTTATGCAAAACTTAAGATATATGATGAAGTGTTTGAAATCATAATGTGATATGTAGAAATGAACTATAAACATGCATACATCAAAATAGAATTGAATGAGATTGAACATAGTGCACCTGAAGATGGATTGATGATTCTGGAAGGTTTTGAAATCAAGGGTATGTGTAGGGTATGTGACTGACAATTTTTTTTTACCCAAAATTGATGAAATGAAAAGGGTTTTTAAAGTAAATTCTCAACTTTCCACCAATATAAATTATGCTTTACTTTCAATTTAATAAATAATTATTATTCATTTTATATTTGAATTATGAGTAAAGTCCCGATTGATAGGTTAATTGAAAAACATCTATAGCTTTCCAATGGTGTCACATTTTTTGAATCTGAAACATCTGTCACATTCTATTCTTGACATACAATATTATTAAAAAAACAAAGTGAATTTCATGAAGGTTTGACCAAGTTAAGGTGGCCAGACATACGAGTTTTTATATTTTTTAAAAGTTGTAGTAAAAAAATCATAATTAATTATTTACTTGGGAAAAAATTACAAAAGAATATGCATCACATTCGGACATAAGTCCTCTACTTATATCTAAAATATTATAAAAAAAATATTATCATTTTATTGTGATTAGGGTGGTTAGACATAAACCTACTTATTTTTTCCTTGAAATTTAAGTACTACTACATTGAAATTTCAAATTTCACCAAATAGATTTTTTTTAAAAAGTAAACCTAGTAGTTTAGAAACTACATTCAATTTGCTATAGATTCTATTCTTACATATTTTTGAAATAATATAAATAACTTATTCAAATTTTTAAGTCAAGTTGCCTAATTCTATTTTTTCTAAAAATTTTGCCACTTAAGGGCTTGTTTTTTCCATGATTATCTTGCACATAACCTCCAAAAAACATCATTGTTCATGACTAGTGGGACTCATTCGCCACTGATGGTGAATCAGTCCTTCTAGTAAACTGTGTTGAAACTAGTTTCTGACTATTGGGAACTGAAATATGAACAAATCAACTTTTCTAGCCTAGCAGTGGGACTCATTCTCCACTAATGGAAAATCAATCCTCCTCCAAAAATTTGCAACTTCAGGGGTCAACTCTGTGGGTCCAGATCTACACTTGTCTTCTTATGAGGTTGACAAAACCAAATCTGCAAAAAATAGGCTGAATGTTGTCTCCAAGCTTGAATTAGGGTTTGGTTGAATTGAATAGATTTGATGACTTATTGACCACATTTCAACACCTATTTCTTTGAAAAATATTCCTACAAAACCTGCAAAGACACATGCAAAGAGGAAAAATGGTTAAGGGTTAGAGTATAGGGATTTTCCTTGGTCAAATCCCACTTTGGTAATCAAACCCTTGATAAATAAATGGAATGAAAAAAAGAAAGGAATGATGAATAAACAACATTAAAGTGTCCTAAATTGACCAAACCGTTGTTTCTAAAGTCTTAAGATATGTCAATGGTTGCTCTAAGATGCTTGATAATTGCTTAATTGATTGATGCTATTATTTTTGAATGCTTAGAGAAATAGAATGCATGAATACTTGAATGAATGGGTGAATGGGGGTTAAAATGGATGGAAAAACACTTATTTATACACACTTATGTGCTAATTACCCAAAAATAAAACATAATAGGCTGACATAAGGTCTTGATGAATAAAAAACTGTAGGAAATTTAAAATTATTTTGAATTTTGTCCCAAGAGGGACTCATTCGCCACCCATGGAAAATGGGTCCCACTCAAGGCTTGCAAGTGGGTGTCAAGAATTAAGTTGTATTTAATGTTGTTTGTCGAGTTTATATAAAAAAATACACTTAATTATGACCTGTAAGTGCATAAAGGGGCCAAATAAAGCATAACAAAGGTGTATTTAGTGATGACAAGCCTAGAAAAGCATGAAATGATGTTACAAGACTTTACAACACTTTGAAATAGGACTTGGTAAGGGATAAAAATAGAATATTTAGATGGATTATAATAAGAGTGTAGAAGAGTGTTACAACACTTCACAACACCTTCACAAGACATCATAATTTGAATATTCAAGACCTAATGTGAATGCATAAGCCACATTGCAACATTAAATCTAAGCAAAATAAGCCAACGGTCATAGGAAAAAGACCTAAATGACCATGAAAATGTCCAAAGATCCATTTTCATATGGTATATAGGGGAACTTAATGACCCAATGAAGTAAAGGTTGAAATCCTTTTCGTGTTGGAAATGAAAGTGAAATATGGGAAAATATTAAAAGGAGAAAATCTATACCATAGGTTAGGCTCATTTTTTTGTTGTGAAAAGATAAAAAGAGCAGAGTAAAAGTTTTTATAGAGGAACATAATATTGGCAGCCCAAGTAAAATGAAATGAAGATTTTTCAATGAAACAGTAAAAACTATTTTTTTTAGCTATAGGGTAATTGAAGAGTAAAATAATTTCACTAAGTTTTTGTATTATTTCACAAATGGATATTTTTAATTGAGGGGCACATATGAATGGTGGCTCATCATGAAGGGAATAACTTTTGGTTTGAGGGAAACTGAATGCAAGAGGTGTGATTCAAGGTGTATATTGAGGATTCTTCATGAGCTGGAGGCAATTATAGATCAAAGGAGGATGAAGGATCCATGTGTCACATGAAGATTAAGTTTTAGGGTTTCTTCTTGTCCTTCTTATTCTCATTTTTCTCTAGCTGAAAGGAATTTCAAGAGATATTATTTTTTCTCCAATTTCAAAATAAGTGTAATTTCTTGTACAAAGTGGTTGTGCTAGGTTTTAGGTTCTTTTTAAGTTTCATATTTAAGTGATGTAATATGTTTTATTGATAATGGTAGGAAAATTCAATCTACAGTTTAGGATGAAGATTGCCATATTGTCAATGTCTCCTTTGTGTAATACAATGATTTTCCAATCAAGATAGTCAAGAATTGTTCAAGTTTTCATTGCATATTTGTTGTGATGAATGTTATATCTGATAAGTTTTATTCAAGGAATAAATTAAATTAGCTTTTACTTAAGCATTGAGAGCATTGTTATTATGCAAGGATTTGAAAGTAGATTGACAAGATGTCCTTAAGTGGCTGCATCATTGTAAAATAGTGATGTTTTAGAGGCCATTGAATTAATGTTTATGTTATTATCAGGGGATTATTTCAGCTTGACTCTGTTATGGATAAGACACTAGCTTAGTAGGTTTATTTTTCTACAAAACCTAGAAGGAATCACTATTCTTTAATGACAAACCATTCATTCATGTTGTTGCTATTTCATAGGTTATTGGTATTTTCCTTGTTCTCCATGTTGGTTAATGAAATTTTCCCAATATCTTAGCCAATGTTGAGTGATATTTCATGTTTTTTGGCATAGTCATGTGGGAGCATTATCTATTAAGCAATAACTTATTCAGTGTGCATTTGAATCTTTAGGTGTTGCTAAAAGGGTCACCCCCCTAGGTCCTATAGAGCCTGAAGTGCAGGAGAAATGTGTTCCAATCTCATTTCATGTTCGTTGGCCAAATCCTACAGTAGATCTAAGCATTAAATGTGGCTTACTTCTATGATTTAGTGGATCTATTGACTTGGGAACCAACAACAGCTCTTGAGAATGAGGAAACACAATAGAATGAGTTGTGAATGATAGGTAAGATGAATGGAGATGAAACTTTTTGTTGATATAATATCACCAATTACCTCTTGGTCTCTTGAATTTATTGTACACATCCCTACACGAGCGATGAAACCCATGCGTTGAACTTTACAACACCACATATACACTAAAATGTCAAGTTGTTGTCCCTTGTTAAAAAAAAAAATTTGAAGCAAGAACATATTAGATAGATTTCCCAAAACATAATTGGGAACTAAATATGGGTAGAAACTAAAAATATAATGAACCAATAAATGGGAAAGAGTGGGAGATGGGTGCAGATAAATTTTTGCAGGCTTATTGATTAGGAAATTCCATCCATGATGTGATAAAGATGGAGCACACAAGGGTTAGCATAAAATCAGACTGGAGTTAACAATAAATGTTATATTGAGAAACTAATGTCAGAATACTCACATGGTATGAGAACTTAGGGCATTATTGGTTGTGTTGTTCACAAAAGTGTCTTACATTTTTTTATGCTTTATTTATTTTGATAAGTGTAGTAGGCATATAATTCATTCACCATCTGAAAGGAAATGCAAGAGAAAAAAAGTAGGATTTCTTCAAGGTCTCCTATTTGTAAGTTTAGAAGTCCAAGCACTGGATTATCTTAGCAGAATCAAACTACAGATAAGCACTAGGAAGAAGAAGAAGAAGAAGATAATAAAAGGTAGAATGTTTCCCTCTTCAAGTGGGTCTCATTATCCATAGAAAAGTTCTAAACCCTATCTTGTTTTTTCTCTCTTCATTAAGCATGTTGGTTAAGTTACAAACTATCCCTCTAGATGACATTTTGTTATGCAATTTATTTTAAGTAATTTTTTATGCATGAACTACAACACTTATTAGTGATAGGGTGATGCCAATAGGCTTTATGAAAGGGACTTGTAGGTTTTGTTTTTTACTTTCATTTTCCTCTATACATTGATAACACAAATATGACTACTTTCTAATTCTTATTAGTCTCATTCTTTTACCTTTCAAGGTGCAAAATCTAGTACCTAAATTCTACACTATATTTTAATTACATACTAATTATCTCATGTAGTTGTTTACATGCAATTGTTTGAATATTACACCTTAAATTCTACTATTCAAGAAGGAATCCCATGCATTAGATCAGTTATTCCAAGTTGTCCATATTACCATTACCAGTTGTTACATAACATCTTTGCATAGTAATGTTTTGGCAGTCATCAACTATTTCAACTTACACTCATTATATTTTATTGAAGTAATGTAATATTTGACTAGGATGGCTCTACTTTTTGAAGTTTGTAAAAAAAATTTGACCACGTAGAAATAGATTTGCACTAGAAAGTGAGGTCTAAGTGTGGTCACCAACAAAGTAACCCTTCTACTTTTTCTAATTGGTTTGGGCCCTCCTTGTGGTTTTTGCTTAAGGTTACCTTGATTTAGTGTTGTAATATGGATAAAACATTCACAATAGGTCTTGGGCTCTTGTGAAATAAAAGGATTTAAATGGTACCTTACCTAGCTGTTGTGAAGTGTTGTAACACACTTTCAAACTTTTCTAAGGTCTTGTTAATGTATTTCACCTAAATAACCTCTTTTCATCATTTATCAAGCCTTATTTCAAAGTGTTCTAAAGTGTTGTAACTAACTTTCAAACTTTTCTAGGCTTGTCATTAATAATTGGGCTTTCTTATACTTTAATTGTCCCCATCTTGCATCCACATTCCTTATTTTGAGTATTTTTTAGGATAATCCTGACAAAAGGCATTTAAAACATCAAAATTTTGAAAACCCACCTCAAATTCCTAAGGTGGGACTCATTCATCATTATGGGTGAATGAGTCCCCTTATGTGGGAACCATTAGCACAGGGTGGAAAATGAGTCCCATTTGACTCTAAAATCAAATTTAATTTTGTGAATGATGAAAATGTCGATTGTTACACTCCTTTGACAAAATGGAATAATTGAGGAGAGAGATCAAATTTCACACTATTCACACTCATGGACACCTTTGAGATCTCAACCCAATGAAGGTTATGAGAGATCTGACAATAAAGTATCCTAGGCTATGATTGAGAAAAGAAAAAGGGCTCACCACCAAGTGTAAACTTGGAAAACATGAAATGTTCAAAAAGATAGTGTGATATGCAAAAAGACCTAGAAAGATGAATTGAATGCAAATAAAACAGAATAGGAAAGGTAGACAGAAAGAGTGCACCTAGAAAATTGTTGTAGATGGAATGGAGCTCTAGAATCCTAAGAATTTTGTTTTTTAGGCTAGCGGGACTCATTTGAAATTCTTGGTGAATCAGTCCCAAACTTGGAAAACTGCACTAGAGCAAGTTTCGAGCAAATGGGTATCCAAATCTACAAAAATCTTTAAAAAAGACCTACAGTGGGACTCATTCACCATTCTTGGTGAATAAGTCTAGTTTGACTTTTTCTAGAAATTCAAAGTCTGAATCTGCTCTTCTCTATCTACTCAATTTGTTCGTCTAGGTGTCCAAATCTGAAACCCTAATTTTCGAGGCTGTAAGTGACTTTTTGTGAATATTTTGACCTTTCCAATAGGTAGATGACTCTAACAAGTTTGAAACCTATCCTTCAATCACCTCCAATCCTTTAAAGCACCTAGATCTGCAATCACACAAAGAAAGAGAAAAAAAATATTTTTAGGGAATAGGGGTTTGCCTTGGTCAAAACCCTTTTAGGTAATTAAACCAAATGATTAAATAATATAATGAAGCATGAACATAAATCAACACAATTATAACCTTTCCATGATGATGGATCTTGAATTGTTGCAACAATTGATAAATAATCTTTCCCTTGAATGCCTTATAATTGATCTTTAAAGCTATCTTGATGTCATTGTGAAGACTTGAAATGCTTAACCCTTGAGTGCTTGACTTGAAAATATGAAAATATATGATGAAAAAATTATTTGGAAGCTTTTTTATAGAGGAAATCCACTCACATGACCATTAATTTGATCCCCAAGGATGACATAGGAGAAATTTAAACTTAAAACCTAGTTTTTCTTGCTCAAACCCCAAAAATAGCTCAAATGGGACACATTCACCATCTTAGATGAATTATTCCCACTTGGATGGGATTAATTTGTCCAAAGTGGTAAATGGGTTCCACAGGGGCTATTTTTCCAGCTTGGATGTTGGGGAATGCATAGATTAAGTTTATATGTTGATCTAGTGGAGTTTTTGATGAAAATCTTCCTCAGGATGCATAATATGGGGTAATAGGGGCCTATTAATGATGATGTAAAGGTCATAAATGTAATAGGGACCAAAATCTATTGTGAAAGTGTAAATAAATACATTTTACAACACTAAATTAAGGAAAAAATTGGTCTATTTAGCTTAGAAAGGCCTTAAATCCCATGTGAATTTGTAAAACACATTAAAACACTAGATTAGGTCCACTTCATTTACAAGCCTCCCAAATTTAATGTGAAGATGTAAATAAATACATTTTACAACAATAAATTAGGACAGAGTTAGGTTAATTTAGCTTTAAAAGGGCCCAAGACCTAATGTCGATGTGTAAAACACCTCACAACACTAGATAAAGGTGATATCAAGTCTAATTTATCATTAATTATTCACAAATCAAGCAAGGAAAAAGGCATACTTTTTTGGTGATCACATTTAGCCCCCACTTTAGTGAGAGGATGAACTTGGTTCAAACTCACACTAAAGTAGACATTCAAAAGGGGTCCAATCATAACAATGCAAATGGTCTAGGATGAAAAAGATCAAGGAAGCAGTCAAGTCCCCAGGATCCAAGATCCTAAGTTGAACCAACATAAGCACAAGAGGACATGTACAAGGTATATAATATATAGCAAGACAAGATAACCGATCATGCAAGGTCAAGAACTAAAATAAAGAAAAATGAGGCATGGTTCAAAGGTGTGCTCACTTTGGGGCCACAGAACATCAAGTCATCTGCACATGAATTTGTCCCAAAGAAGTGGTTTAGTGAGAAAGTCATACCAGTGTGTTGGCTTCCCACCATATAATTAGAAAGTCATGCCAGTGTGTCAGCTTCCCATAATACTAATCATACCAAATTTATCCCCCTAATAAATTTGATAAGGCACCACAATGTAATGCCTTTTATAAATGCTTTTGGGTATGTATAAGATCTTGATGGGCCAAAAAGTGGCGATATGATGGGTATGTGTAGGATATGTGGCTGATGACTTTTTTCACCCAAAATTGATGAAATGAAAAAGGTTTTTAAAGGAGATTCTCAACTTTCCGCCAATATAAATTATGCTTTACTTTGAATTTAATAAATAATTATTATTCATTTTCCATTTGAATTACGACTAAAGTCCCAATTGATAGGTTGATTGAAAAAATCTATATCTTTCAAACGGTATCACATTTTTTGAATCCAAAACATGGGTCACATTCTATGCTTTGCATACTATAGGATTAAAAAAAAATGAATTTCATGAAGTTTTGACCAAGTTAAGGTGCTTAGACATACGATTTTTTTATATTTTCTAAAAATTGTAATAAAAAAATCATAATTAATTAAGGGTATGTGCAGGATCATCATGGAAAAAACACACCCTTAAGTGGCAAAAAATCAAGAAAAATTAGAGTTTAGCAACTTGATGTAAAAATTTGAATAAGTTATCTATATTATTTCAAAAATATGTAATAATAGAATTTGTAGCAAATTGAATGTAGTTTCTAAACTACTAGGTTTATTTTTAAAACAAAATCTATTTGGTGAAATTTTGAAATTTTAATGGAGTAGTACTTAAATTTTAGAAAAAATAAGTAGGTGTCTATCGACCACCATAACCACAATAAAATGATAATATTTTTTTTATAATATTTTAGATATATGTAGAGGACTCATGTCCGATGTGATGCATATTTTTTTAAATTTTTTTCCAAGTAAATAATTAATTATGATTTTTTTATTACAACTTTTAAAAAATATAAAAACACGTGCATCTAACCACCTTAACTTGGTCAAAACTTAATGATTTTTTTTTTAATCCTATAGTATACAAACGATAGAATGTGGTACATGTTTTGGATTCAAAAATTGCGATATCGTTTGAAAGCTATAGATGATTTTCAATCAGCCTATCAATCAGGACTTTAATCGTAATTCAAATAGAAAATGAATAATAATTATTTAGTAAATTCAAAGTGAAGCATAATTTATATTGGTAAAAATCTAAGAATCTCCTTTAAAAACTCTTTTCGTTTCATTAATTTTGGGTAAAAAAAAGTCGTCAGCCACATACCCTACAAATACCCATCATATTGCAACCTTTCGGCCCATCATGATCCTGCACATGCCCTTAATTGGAAAAAAATTACAAAAAAATATGCATCACATCGGGACATGAGTCCTCCACTTATATCTAAAACCTTATAAAAAAATATTATCATTTTATTGTTGTTAGGGTGGTCAAACAAACACCTACTTATTTTTTCCCTGAAATTTAAGTGCTACTACATTGAAATTTCAAATTTTCACCAAATATATATATTTAAAAAAAAAACCCTAGTAGTTTAGAAACTACATTAAATTTGCTAAATATTATATTCTTACATATTTTTGAAACAATATAGATAACTTATTCAAATTTTTACGTCAAATTTCCTAACTCTAATTTTTTTGAATTTCATCACCACTTAAGGGCCTATTTTTTCCATGACGATCCTGCACATACTTGTCATGTAAATTTTTTGTTGAAGGGGATTTTTCTTTTTTCATGTAAGGTCTTCTTCTTAGGGAGCATTGTGCCTAATGTATCCAAGAGAGGACAAGTCAAAGTGTCAGATAGTCGCCCATGGGATGCCTCGTTCGAATCATCCCATGTCAATAGATCGTACACTCTTGGACAACATTAAACCCGATGACACCACCAAGAAGGGGAAACATCACAAGGAAAAAAAGAAAATCATGCCATGAAATTTGCAAAAATATGCCATCTATGTATGCCCCCACTTTAAAGTAGTTGCTACACCATCACTGTGAGCAATTGCTTTAAAGTAGCCAATGAAAGAAGACATGAGAGCCAACTTGGAAAGCCCTATTACAAGTCATATGTCTCCAAATTGAGCTACATCATGAATAAGTACATCAAATGTGAGTCAACTTAAGGCATGTTGTCCACATCCCAATCTTGATCTTATATGTTCATGAAAAGTTAAGATCTAACCAAAATAAATAATGACAAGGGACATACGGGGATAAGGCTTCCTCACCCCTTGCCCTCACTTAGTGTAGGACAAGGGTGAGCCTATAATGGATGATGATATGTTGCTCCTTGTGATGAATGTAAAACATTCAATAATGAGTATGTTATGATCCTACAACTATTACATGGAAAGGAGCGGAAACTAATGTTATTTATTGTGATAAGTAAAGAAAGTTTGTGCTTGATACATATTTAATGAGATGTCTATCAATTTAGGATGTACCAATGTTAAAGTTGTCTTGGACGAAGCTTTTGCGATAGCGTTGAGATTGAATGAGAGCTTTTGTGTTGAGGGACAATAACCAAGATCATTAATTATTTCTTGCATTTTAGGCTTTATAGGGACATGGATACCATGTTCTATAGCATCACATCATTTTGCAAGTTGCTTCATAAGTTCAAAATGTCTTCCAAATTTTTTTGTCACTTTTGTTGGATTTGGTGGTTGTTCAATTTCGTCAAAGTTTTTCTCAGGTATTGTCTTTTCTTTTGAGGTGGTTGAAATGGATTCTTTTGAATTTTGTATTGTTGTTACCAGTTGCTCTTTTCTCTTTTTAGACTCTTTTTTTATGAGCTTGTATTATCCAATGGATATAGGTATGAAATGAAAGGTTTCTGCAGCATCTTCCAATAACTTTGTGGATTTTTCAATTTTCTTTTGTCTTTCTATATCTTTTTTCTTGGTACTAATCATAGCACATGGAACATTTTTCTTTTGAGGAGTAGAACATGACTTGTCATAAATTCCTAACATTTTCTTCAAGGCTTTATCACTTTCAAAGTGCTCCCAGGATGGTGGTAAATCCATATCTAGCAATTCAAGGTGCTTCATGGTGAGATTGATTCTTGGCTTACATGTGATAGTGTTGATGTTTAATGATGGTCTTTTGTTTGCTTTTGTTTTCTTAGAAAAGGAATACCCTAAACTAATCTTTGTCTCTTGCATGTTAGGTTCTATAGGAAATTGAATACCTTTTTCTTTCTTTCCACAACCTTTATTGATGTATGCCAATTGTTTCACAAGTTCATAACCTCTCCCATAAATTTTTTCCATTTCTTTCGAGTTCGGTGGTTGTTGGTAATCTATCTCATCAAAGTTAGTTGTGTAATTTGTATTTTCTTTCAAAGTAAATGAGGTAGATACTTGTGAATGTTCTTCTGAATTATGAGTTGACATAACCATTGGTTGTTCTTATTTTTCATCCCTTTTTCTTGTGATTATATACTCTCCCATAAATGAAGGTGTAAAATCCAAAGAACCCCAATCATCACCTAATAATTTGGACACTGTTTCTTCTTCTTGCTTGTCAACCTATATAGATTCTATGTGGGATGTTGGAATCAATGTATTAGAGGACTTGTTCCATTTTCAAGTTGTAGGAAGCTTTCATGCTCGGGGTCTATTTCAACATGATATACCTTGTTGTTATAGACATATTTCATGATACGATGAAGGGTTGAAGTCACCGCATGCATCTCATGAATCGATGGTCTTCCCAAAAGAAGATTGTATGAAAGATCATGAGGAATGGCATGAATAGGAGTTTGTATGGTAGCCTTTCCAACTATAATAGGTAAGGTAATCACACTGAGTGGTTTCTTACTCACATTGTCAAATCCTCTAATCGATAAAGATTTAGATTCAATTTTTTATTCTTCTACATGCAATCTATCTAAGAGTTTCACACTACACACATTAAGGGTTGAGTCATTATCAACAAGGATCCTTTTGATGCCTACTCGATTGAATTGGGCTATTATCATAAAGGCTTCATTTTTCTTTCTTAATTCTAAGGGAGGGAGCTCATGTTGGTGGAAGGTAATGTCTACATTAACTATATTCATTCCTTTTATTAGAGCTGCCACATCATTTGCATTTGTACCAGGAGGAACCACTACTTGCTATAAGGTTGTTTGAATCATAGTGTAATAGTTTGGTGAATAGTGAATTAGTCCCAAAGGGATATTTTTGCAGGAGTATTCTTAAGTTGTTAAACAAGATTGTACTCCTTCCCACTATTCGAAGGAAATCAAGGAGCACTAGGAAATATGAGATTAGGAAAAGATAAGGTTGTTGTGGTGGATTGTTCTGGTTGCAGATTATTTCTAGTGTTATATGTGTTAGCAACAGTATTGTGATTTGGTTGTTGGAAGACATAATTCTTAGGTTGATAAAGGGTAAATTGAGGCTTATTTGTAGGTTGAGGCTTATGTGAAGGTGGGTAAAGGATAAGTTGAGGTTGGATCATGTTGACTTCTTTTGTTTTTTGTTTCTCACAACAAGATTTAGTGGATGGGCTTTCAAGATGAAGCCTTCAAGAGCTTCATCTAACATGTCAAAGTCATCACTATTAAAGGGCTTGAGGGTTAAGCTAACTTTGGTCAGTTTGGTATTTTCATAACAAGCCTTAGTAGATGATCTTAGTGAGAGGAAGTCCTCAAGGGCTTCATCTAACATGTCTAAGTCATCACTACTAAAAGGATTTCATTATATGCTTTTTCTAAATTGGAGCATTTTTTGAATTTGTTTATTTACATGTTTGTAGTTTTCTGTTTTCATTTGCTAATGGATCTAATCTAAATGAACTAGGAACTAATGATGAAAATGAAAATTGCAAAAATCTAATGCTCTCAATAATTTCCATGAATTTAAATAATGTTATTTCTAATGACTTCAATGTTACAAAAAGCAATTGAACTGACATCAAAAAGTACTAAGAGCAAACAAAAACCTAAAAACTAGAAATTGAATTTTGAAAATAGTAGTGCAAAATTTGCACTGGGACTGATTCGCCCCTATTCGCCCAGAGTGGCGAATGAGTCCCAGTAGGGATTTTTTTAGATTTTTCAAATTTTTTTGGTTGATTTTTATGTTTTGTATGTTCTATGATGCTATTCAATGTTAATGGAAACTAAATATAGGATGTATATGCACTCCAAATCAGAAATATTATGTTCAAAATTCAGGTTCACGAAAATGTGAACTATGAAAATATGGATTGCTACACTCCTTTCGTGAAATGGAGTACAAGGAGAGACATCCAATTTCACACTCAAGGACACCTTAGAGATCTCAACCAAATGAAGGATATGACATATCTAACAATAAATTATCTGAGAATATGATTGAGAAAAGAAAATGGGTTCACCACCAAGTGTAAACTTGGAAAACATGAAATGTTTGAAAACACAGTGTGATATGCGAAAAGACCTAGAAAGATGAATTGAATGCAAATAAAATAGAAAAGGAAGGATAGATAGAAATATTGCACTTGGAAACTTCTTAGAGATGGAATGGAGCTCTGGAATCCTAAAAATTCTTATTTTTAGGCTAGTAGGACTCATTTCACATTCTAGGAAAATCAATCCCAGATTTGGAAAACTACACTAGAGCAAGTTTACGAAAAAATGGGTATCCAAATCTATGAAAATATCTGAAAAACACCTACAGTGGGACTCATTCACCACACTTGGTGAATGAGTCCAATTTTACTTTTCTAGAAATTCAAAGTCTAGATCTACTCTTCTCTATCTACTTAATCTATTCCTCCAGGTGTCTAGATCTGAAGCCCTAATTTTTGGGGCTGTAAGTGACTTTTTGTGAATATTTGGACCTTTCCAATAGGGATATGACTCTAAATTTTTTTAAACCTATCCTTCTATCACTTCCAATCCTTCAAAACAGCTAGATCTACAATCACACAAGGAAAGAGAGAAAATGTTGATTGTTATGGAATAGGGGTTTGCCTTGGTCAAACCTCGTTTAGGTAATTAAACAAAATGATGAAATAAGATACTAAAGCATGAAAATAAATTAACACAATTATAGCCTTTCCATGATGATAGATATTTAATTGCTACAACAATTGATAAAGAATCTTGCCCTTGAATGCCTTATAATTGATCTTGAAAGCTATCTTGATGACCTTGTGAAGACTTGAAATGCTTAACCCTTGAGTGCTTGACTTGAAAATATGAAAGTATATGATGAAACAATTATTTTTAAGCTTTTTTATATAGGAAATCCACTCACATGACCATTAATTTGATCCCCAAGGACAACATAGGAGAAAGTTAAACTTAAAACGTAGTTTTCCAGCTCAAACCCTAAAAAATAGCTCAAATGGGACTCATTCACCCAAAGTGGTGACTGGGTCACGCATGGGCTATTTTTCCAGCTAGGATGTTGGGGAATACATAAATTAAGTTTATATGTTGATCTAGTCAGGTTTTTGATGAAAATATGCCTTGGGATGCACAATATTGGGTCATAAGGGCCTACCAATGATAATATAAAGGTGATAAATATAATAGGGCCCAAAATCCAATGTGAAAGTATAAATAAATACACTTTACAACACTAAATTAAGGAAAAATTGGGTCTATTTAGCTTAGAAGGGCCCCAAATCCCATGTGAATGTGTAAAATATATTACAACACTACATTAGGTCCACTTTATTTACAAGCCTCAAAAATTTAATGTGAAGATGTAGATAAATACATTTTAAAACATTAAATTAGGATAGAGTTAGGTCAATTTAGCTTTAAAAGGGCCCAAGACCTAATGTGGATGTGTAAAACACCTCACAATGCTAGGGGTGATCCCACAAAGTTGGTTTACAATTTCTAGGAGATTATGATTTTTGTTGAAATCACATATTTTTAGAAAATATAATGATTTAAACCTTAAAAAGTACCATTTAAAGCATTCCAATTGATGATATTTTGATCAAACTACCCTAGATCAAACTCCCTTGGATAGAACCCGGCTAGTTTTAAACCATACTTATAACGGAGTCTACTTTACACCTATCAAAATGCTGATAAAAAACCACTTTTGATTTACCTTTTGGGGGATCAAATGAATTCATTTAAAGTTTATTTTTTGGAACTTTGTATTCCTTATTATAAGGTTCCCAAAAGGTATAATTTTACATAAATTTAATTTAATTATTATATTTATTTTTTATTTCTTATGAATGTAGTTTTCTCACCAAAAATTAGGCTCTATGTTCTGCGCATGCGGAAAAATAGAAGATTATAAAAAAAAATGAAAAATATGAGTGCACCATATATTTAAGTCCTTGATCTAACAAAAAAAAGTGAATTTTGATAAATACAAAAAAAATTGTGCTATACGGTCTATGTCTGAATTGTAATTAGTTTGACTTTGAAACTTGATTAAGGAAAAAATATTCAATAAAAAACTATGAAATCAATTCGAAGCACTAGATATCATAGTTTTACAAATTTAAATTAAAAAAAAATATAATTTTATCATTCAAGCAAAAAAAGTTATGTGTTATATGGTGAGTGTCACTCCTTAAAAATGGTGTTTACTGAAAAACAAAGTAGTTTTCAAAGGAGATGGAAAAAGAAGTGCAATATGATTTTCAAAATTAAAAATAAATTTATATTTAGAATCTATAGACAAAATGATACAAATCACTAGTTTGCATCATCTCCAAATTCCTCATAGTTTAGCTGCTATAGGTGCCCGAAAGTGAAGATTTAGTTAGAAAAAATCAGTTCAGTATTTAATTTGGCCAAAAATTGTAAACCAGTATTACAGGATCACCCCTAGATCAAGGCGATATCAAGTTTGATTTATCATTAATTATTCCCAAATCAAGCAGGGAAAAATGAGTACTTTTTGGTGATCACAAATTTAAATTTCTGGTGGATTTTATTCTCCAAAATCCAAGGTCGGCTTGTAGTGTTGCAATTTTAAGATGTATTGCATAATTGAGTATAAATAAAAGGTTACTTCTCTCATTTTTATCCTAACAAGAAATCATGTCAGCTAGCATTTTCAAGAGTTCACAAGAGCATTTGAGCATTCACAAGAGCATTCAAGGCATTTCAAGGGCAGATTATCAAGCATTTTAAAGCATTCTTCAAGTGTCCATCATCATGTCAAAGAGTGTTTGTATCATGTTGTTTTAGAGAGCTAATGATTGTGGTGTAGGAATTTGTGATTCAAGCAAGCATTGCATTCAAGTTCTATAAACATCGAGCTAGATTCCAAGTCTACATCCATTAGAGCCATTACTTATATGTTTCCAACACCTTATTGCTATGGTTTTGTGAGTTTCAAATTTTCCTTTTGTTCATTTTTCATTCTCCATTCATATTTGCTTTCATTTCAAGGTTTAATTACCAACAAGGGGTCTGACCAAGGCAAACACTTATCTATTAACTCCCCAACATTTTTCCATCTTCTTGTGTGTGATTTGAAGGGCTAGGTTGCATATTTTCTAAGAAGCAAAGTTAGAGAAAAAATTTCAGGTTGTAAAAGTTGTTAAAGTTGTCTTTAAGCCTTGGAGAAGCTTGGAGAAGTTCTATAGGTGGCAATTTGTAGATTCAAACTTGAAAATCAGTCAAAAAGAGTAGAGCAGACCGAGAGGCACAAATTTTAGTTTTGAACTCTCAAAAAAGTAGAAGTGGAATGATTTTCCACTATTGGCGAATGAGTCCCACTCTACAACCCTAACATATATTTTTCCAGATCGGGATACCCTTTTGGCTGAAACCTATTCTAACACATTTTCCCTGAAACGAGTGATTCACCCAGCTTGGCGTATGAGTCCCTGTTAGCATTAACAATGGGATTTTGAGGATTCCAAACCTCCATTCCACCTTCTTTAGTTTCCCTGGTGCACACTTCCAGTTTCATATCTTTTTGTTTCATTTTACTTGCATTTTATTCATCTTTCTAGGTCATTTTGTATATCACACTATGTTTTCCAATTTTACACTTGGTGGTGAACCCCATTTCTTGTCTCAAATCATATCCTATGATACCTTATTGTCAAATTCTTTCCATATTTTATTGGGTGAAAATATCTAAGGTGTCCTTGAGTGTGAAGAGTGTGAAATTGGATCCCTCTCCTTGTACCCGATTTAGTCAAGGAAGTGGAGCATCCATTTCCCTTGTCCACATTTTGGTGAACCAAACTTTAGAACATTAGAATTCTGATTTGGAGTGCATTTACATCCTAGAGTTAGCTTTTATTAACATTGCATTACATTTTGCATTAGTTAATTTTCATTCTAGTGTTTTAGAATTTGCATTTGTGAAAAGCTCATCTAGCTTGCATTATTGTATTTAAATTCATTGAAAATTCATCAATTTCTATATTTTCATTTCAAACTTGCATCAAAAAACATAAAAAGCATAAAATCCAATTTAAAAATTCTGAAAATTTTCAAAAAAATCAGTACTTGGACTGATTCCCCACCATGGGCGAATCGGTCCCTTGCATATTTTGAACTACATTTTCTGGCATTTAAACTTTATTTTCTGAGTTTTAGTTTTCTCTTTCTACATTTATTTTTTACTTTCCAAATTTTAGTTATAAGCATTTCATTTTTCTTAGTTTACATTGCATTTGCACTCATCTCGCATTTAATAACCTTTGCATGAGTGTTTGGTGTCCTATTGCTAATACCATAGTGAGAAGAATTTTGAGACTCATGGCATCCCACAATAGCACAATCATTGTGGATCTTGGGTTATCTAGAGCTTTCACTCCTAGTATTGACACTAGTACACTAGGCATGTATAACACCCTTAGCAACTCTTTTCCTTCAAGTAGCATGCAAGTTGAACCAAGGAATGATAATATTCCTAAAGAAAACATAATTCAAATTCCTCAGGATTTAGTAAACTCATAACATCAAATAATCCTTGAAAACATTTCAAATACTACAATCCCTACAATAGAAAACATTCATCGCATGCTTGAAAGGGATGATGGTATTGACCTTATGAAAAATGTAGTTGAGATCTTTGGAAAACATCTTCCTTCAACCACTAGTCTAGTCCTATGCCAAAAAACAATGTCACAAGCCAAGGAGGGACTAAAATTCCTCCTCCTACAATAATAGCCTCAATACCTACCTATACCACTCCTCAAATCACAACAACAATGCAACAAGTTAACAATGTGATTCCTTCCTTGGGTATTCCTGCTAGCATCCCTAGTTCGTATGTGACATCATGAGTTATATCTCCTACATTACCACCTATAAGCATCCCATTCACTTGTCCTACAACTAAATAGACTCCATCACCACTTTCACTCCCATCTCATAACACAAGTAATGATCTCTCATATCATAACTTTTCCAAACTATTTCATCCATGCAAAAGATGGTTTTCACCATAAACCAAAATAAAAATGGCCCACCCACATATTATGTCAAAAGTAGTCCATTGTCCTTGGAGATATTGCGAGCACATATTCCACAAGGTGTAGAGGTGTCGAGATTTTAGAAATATGGAGGGAAGGGAGATCCTTCTAACCATGTTAATTCCTATACTACCTTATCTAGTGACTTTGTCAAGTGATGATAAACTATTGGCAAAAAAAATTCCTAGGTCCTTAAAAGACATTGTCTTGGAATGGTTTTCCTCCTTACTGAACAATTCAATTTGCTCATTCAATGAGCTCATTGAGGCATTTTTAAACAATTTCCAAGTGCACATGAATCCCAAGATGACCTTGGCCGATTTGATGAGATGCAAGCTAAAAGAGGAAGAAAAGATAACTAATTTTATCTCACGCTATTAATCGCTTTATTCCCAAATTTATGTCAAGCTCCCAGATCCACAACTTCAAAATATATTCATAGAAAACTTGAAAACTAAGATTCAAGACAAGCTCACTATGATTAAATTCCCATCCTTCATTCACTTGTGTACTACCCTTTGTGATTATCAAAATTCAGTTAGTAGTCGAGATACAAAGTCCACTCCTAGCACAATCAAGAGATCTGAGCCCACAAACCAAAAGAATTCCCAACCTTTTAGAAGAAAAAATAAAGGGTTTATTAAATTAAACCCTCCTCAATGAACAACCCACAATGTCAATAACAAAATAGCAGCTATCAAATCCACAGTACCCTTTAGTTATGGCGAACCAAAAAGATAATTCACTCCCTTACCTAATACCCTTCATAACACAATGTCCCCACTTTTAGAACAACAAATGATTACCTTGCATCCAATCAAAACACCTTACCCTAATAATCCTTTTCCCACAAGATTTAAATCAAATGCTTATTGCCAATATCACAGACAAAATGGACATCACATGGAACATTGCAAGCATTTTAAACATTTTTTCCAAGACCTTGTTGATTTTGGCCATCTATCCATTTGAGGTGCTAGCAATCAAGGCAATAAGTTCATTTCCCCTCTAAAATAAAATTGGAAAATTTTCATCAATCTAATGCCCAAACATAATATTTCATTTGTCAAAGTTAGTGAAACTACAAAGAATGATGTGATGAATGTTGATATAGATGATGAAAATAATGATTTTGTTCTAAATAATGCTATCAATGTCAATCCTATAGATGAAATGGAAAGGAAAATAGATTTCATCGCTTGTAAGGGCTGAACTAAGAGTCCTCTTGACATTTCTTTCTCCTCTAAGCATATAATTAAACATGCACCCGATGGTCCTCTCTATATAGCCAGTCAGATCTATGACAAGCTTCCCACTAATGGGATACTATTAGATCCCAGGCCTGTGGATAGAATGTGATCATTGAGGAATTCTTACTCTTGCATGAACTTTATCAAGATGAATATGACAAACCGAAAGCATGGATCAAGAGACACAATGGTTTTGCTTTCCCTACAATAGGATTGATCACCTTACCATTACAAATAGGACCAAAAACATTAGATGGCACATTCTCCATCATCTCACAATCAAACCAATTTCATATGAGGCTAGGCCATCCTTGCCTTTGCTCCATGAAAGTTGTCCCTTTGGTTGTGCATAATGCTTAAAGTTTCCCTTTGACAATGAAATATTCACTATTCACCATAGCGGATTTAATCCCTTGTCATCCAAAGGAAACTTTTCCTTCGATTCCTTTTGGCCAAGCCCATGGAATCTATCAAGCAATGAGAATACTTCTTTTCATATCCTACCAAATATTCAAAGCCAACAAAATAGCTTAACTATATCTCTGAAACATGTCCCCCTTGACTTTTGAATCTCCCATCCTTGACAAAACCATGCTCAAACCTAAACAAGACCTAAATAACCAAGACCAACCTAACATAGAAAATTCATCTACAACCTACAAATGACCAAGAGATAGTGAAACCAACACTGTTACACCTCCTAGAATCAAAAAAGTTTACAAAGTCAAAGAGGTAGTGCTTGAACAACCTCCTATGGTTCCTTCCATTCCTCCCCTTAGGGATGAAAAGAAACCTCCGGTTGATCAACCCGCTCCTACACAAATGCAACTTAAAAACAAATCCAAAAGAAAAAAAGGTGCTAGAGAGTGTAGGCATAGACGTCGTGCTCTTCCTCGCAAGTTACATGAGGAACCAAATAAAGAAAATAAAAATCCAAAATTCATTGAAGCAATACATGACCAACCTCCCTCTTCACCAAAACAAGATCTTCCAATAGAACCTCCACAACAAGATTTAAACTCTTCTAGGGATATTATCATACGACCTCCTATTGGGATCAACTTGGATGATGATGATGATGAGGTTTCTAAAATTGACGAAGAGGTGCATAATGAATTGAATATACTATTTTCCTCTCCCTTGAGCTTAGATGAAAAATCTTTGATAAAGAGTGTTGAACTTGGTACTTCTCCTAGTTCAGCACTTGCTCTTGTCCCTTTGGCTAGTTGCCCACCTTCGATATAAAATGAACATGATTGGGAGGTGGATGACTTGCTCATTTGTTTACTCGTATTTTTCTTACTATCTTTTCGCATTAGTTTTTATTCCTTTTCTTTTGTGTGATTGCATGTGCATGATGTGATCCCCCTGCAGAAATGGAAAATGTATTGATTGACATCGCACATTTGATCTCGATTACTAACACCATTTCATCCTAAATCATCCATCGGTCTAACCATTTAATCAAATACCCTTATTTGATTAAATTCATTAATTTTTCTTCCCTTAATTAAATAAATAATTTATCTAATTAAGTCATAATCTCTTGTTAATTAAATCAATCAATCTGATCTAATTATCTCTATTTAATTAAATAATTCTTTTAATTTGATTAAATCTCTAAAAGTGATCCTATTAAATTAAATAAATTAAAACCTTATTTGATTTAATTTAACACCATTCCCTTTAATTAAAAAAATAAAAAATATTTATTTAATTAATCTCTAAATCATATTCTTCTCATCTTTTGATTTAAATCAACCCATAAATCTAAATCAATTAGTCACATTATCTAATCCCTCATTAAATTAATTAACCATTGATTAATTTAATTCTAATCCATGTCCCATCCTCTATATTTTGCCACTTGCACATAAAAATAGATTTAATTCATTTATTAAATCCCTATTTTCTCTCAACATGGCATAATAGGGGAATATTCCTTCAAATTTGAATTCCTTCCCAGCGGACTTTATCCTTCCAAGAAGACATTTATTTCATCTTACAAGTCCTTTTGCATTGAGCCAAGTGGCCATTACTCCATTTGACTCTTCATTCTTGTCATTTCACCAATTTAAAATTTCAAATATATGCATTTATGGGAACATTCATCAAAATGTGCTCATCCTTCATCCATTCATCTCTTGACAAGTGGCATCTTGCCATTGGTTGAAATTTGGTCCCACATTGCTTCATTTTAGGCATTTCTTTAACTTGTCATTCTATAAATAAGAGGCTTCTCTCCTCATTTTATCATCCACAATTTGAGCAAACTTACTCTACTCATTTGCATCTTCAAGCAATAGCATCTTTATCAATTTCATCAAAAGCATAGCTAGGTTATTGTAGGTTTTCTCCATAGAGTTCATTTGAAGCAATCACCAAGTGGATCACATCTTCATCAAATCATCAAAGCTTGCATAGGAGTTGGGAAAGGGCCAATTTTCACATCAAATTGGCACCAATTCCCCCATGGGATCAAGAGTTTGCATGTTTTTAATAGGATTTAATCTATCTCTTTGCTTGTTCATTATGTTCTTGCTTTTATTCCTATTTTGGGCATTGTTAATAGATTTTATGGGGAACTTTGATCTTAAGTTGCATTATGATCTTCTAATGTGTTTTTTTGTTGTGTTTTGGAGGTACTAAGATCTTGGTTCTACATTTTGGCGCTAGAAGGAGGGCATGTGTTTCTATCTGTTCATAGAAAACGGGTGGAAGGAGCTTATGTTGCTGACATGATTACTATAGGAAGGTTTTTTTTGTCTATTCCTCACAAACAGGTGGAGGGAGCTTATGTTTATGACACGATTGCTATAGGAAGTCTTTTTTGTTTGTTTCCTGGAAAACAGGTGGAAGGAGCTTATGTTTCTGATGCACTTGCGACATAAAGTTCAAAATATATCTGTCTATTTTGTGATAGAACATTAGGTTAAATTTTATTTCTATTATTTTTTATGTCTATCTATTCCTGGTAAACGGGTGGAAGGAGCTTATTTTTCTATCTATTCCTAAAAAATGGGTGGAAGGAGTTTATGTTTCTAACATAATTGCTACAGGAAGTTTGTTTCTATCAATTTCTTGGAAAACGGGTGGAAGGAGCTTATGTTTCTAATGCACTTGTGACGAAAATTTCAAAATATATTTGTCCATTTTGTGATAGAACATCATATTAAATTCTCTTTCTGTTATTTTTTGTCTGTCTGCTCCTAGCAAATGGGTGGAAGGAGCTTATGTTTCTTACACAATTTCTACAAGAAGTTTATGTTTGTCTATTCCTGGAAAATGGGTGGAAGGAGCTTATGTTTCTGACATGCTTGAGACAAAATTTTTGAAATATATTTGTCAATTTTGTGACAAAAGATTAGATTAAGTATATTTCGATTGCTTTGGGTTGCTAATTAGTTTTTTAATATCTATTTTGTAGTTGTAATTATTTTTGTAGGTTGGTCTAATCAAGGTGAAGGAGGAAAACAAAGTTGAAGGTTGCATTATGGCATCATTCTCACATTACACCAAGTGTTTTTTAACACTTTAGTGTTTTTTTAAAACTCTTAGAGAATTCATAATCTCTCTTAAAATTTTGTTATCTTTCATGTGCTTAGGATATACTAAATTTATTTTGGGATCTAAAAAGAACATTTCAATTTTGCTACAAAGGGCTTAAAAATAATGTTAGGAAAAACACACTAGATTTGGTTTGAGGATTAACAATTGAACAAGGAAATCTCCACATTTCATTTTTGGTGCTCTAAAAGGAAGCAAATTATTGCTTTGTGGATTTAAAATGAACAAGTGTTTCTTTGTTTTATAATTACTTACTCAATGTAATACCATTAAAAGGATGTATGTCCTTCTCTCACACCTCATGGTGATCTTGAGAATCAAAAGGCCTTTTGGTGACATTAAGTTGCATAAGTAATTGCCTATACATTTCAATTTGGGTTTAAAATTGAACACATCTTTGCGAGTGTGAGTGGAACATATTGTGTGTGTTCTCTCTTTGTTTCTCAACAAAGAGCGATAAAAATATGGATATGTTAAAGCTTGCTTTTGTTTATCTTAGAGGGTTTGCCTTGGGGAAAAATTATTCACCCAAGGGAATGACTCAACCAGTAACACACTAAAACCATGTGTATTTCCAACTAGGATATAAAAGTGGGTACTGGAACAAAGGCCAGTATCATGTGGTTGGTCTCGACAAGAAGGGTAGAAATGGTCTCTTGCCACATTGGTCAATCCCTACAAATGAAAAGTCCGAATTAAAACCCTTTTTTAGAAAGGACAAAATCCCTAACTTTTTTTTTGGTGCAAGAACGATCGTTCTGAAGTTTCCCCACACTTTTACAGTTTTTAGTAGAAAGAGAAAGTATGCCATGGGAGTTTCATGGGTGTTGATGCTTGGCTATCCCATAGAAGTGAGTGTCATGGAGTGGATCCTGTGGGGTCAAGCATCTAACCATTCACTAAAAAAACTATAGCTAGACTTGTCCAAGTGTGGAGTCAACAAATACAATCTTTCATATCCATAGGGTTGTGCTTGTTCTTGGTTACAAAAAACTTTGCTTGTTCGTAAACATTAGAAAAAAAAATTCAATGTTTTCATCAAATTTCAAACCCTTTAGGAAGAAAATATCATTGACCAATTCATGTGTTCTTGCTTTCCCTAGGGATTCAATCCTTAGAGGATTCTAAACATTTGAATTTATATCTCAATTTGCTTGTTAAATTCAACAATAGGAAACTTTTTCATTAAATTTCTTGATTTCCACATAATACACTTTGTGGCATGATAAGAAGTTAAGACATTATACATATAGTCTAAAAATCTAATCAAGAGAGTTTTTGTGGTAAAAGCAATTCATTAATCAAGATTAAATCAATTGAACCCCACACATGTGCTTGTTTATCTTTTGTCTTATGGTCTTTTGAGAAAACATTGATCTTTTGGTTTGAAGTACTCTTAGGGAAAAGCATGTTCTTAAAAACCTTGGTCTTGCAAACAAAGTTCTTCTTAGGTTTGAAGCACCCTTCAAAATCTGCATACACTCTTAAACTTCATGACAAAGGCTAGTGCATACAAACTTCTAAGTACTCCTATGGAATAACATGTAAATGCTTATAAAATGCAACCAATAACAAGGATTAAAAAACATCTAAAAGCATAACATGTACCTATTCCATATTGGATTGGTGTCAATTGTGCAAATGAACCTTTCCCAATCCTTGCTAAAACTCAAATGATGCAATGCCTTGAAGATGGAGTGAAGTGGACAAAATCAGTTCTCAATTGAAGAGAGTGACTTTGCATGAGATTTGTGTATGATTTGATGAAGAATAAGCCTTCCATTTATAGAATATTTTGATGAGAGAAATAGCCAAATGGATGAATGTGGGACAAATATTTAGCCAATGAGATGAAGCCACTCATCACATTGTGAGTGGTTGAGGAATGTGCAACTTTTGGTCAATGTGCCAGACAGGGGGAGATTCAAATTTGAATTTGAGAGTTAAATGTTGAGTTTGAATTTTGCAAGAGACATGTAAGAGCTCATAAATTCTTTGTTGGATGTATATGTCAACTTATTTTTGAAATCAAATTTGAGGGAATATTGCTCAAAGATTCCATGTTGATGGAAAATGATGAATTTATAAATTAATAAATTGATTTATTTGTGTAAGTGGGAAAAGCTAGATGATGTGATGGGTGATTAGATTAGGTTAATCAAGATTAGATTAACCTAGATGATGATTAGTTGATTGTGACATTCAACTTAAATATTTGGGTTTATTTAAATTAAATGAGAAGAAATTGATCATCAGAGATTTAATTAAATAACTTTGATCTATTTAATTAAATGGAGATCTTTAGAAGATTAATTTATTTATTTAATAACCTTTAGGAGATTGATTAAATAAACTTGATTTATTTAATTGATGAGCGAATATGGTTTAATTAAATATTAGTGATGTCACTTTCACGTGTCTAGATTTTGCCCCTCTTTAAAGCAATGTACTTGCTGCATTGGTTCAAAGAATAAACTTGCCGCAAACAAAATTCAAAATTTTTCTAATTTTTTTCGGATGCCCCGGTGGAAAGAAGTGCACTAGTACATTTCCCCCTCAAGAGATCGAGCGAAAAGATTCGATTTGAGGGTCGATATCATGATAAAGAGGTTCAAAATGGATGGTTATGATGATGATGCAAATGAGATGATTTCAAAATGCTTAGAATAACCAATCTATATTATCCTAAACAACTTAAAATGATGATAAGATGCATGTGAGATGGATGATGCGATGATGTGATATGCTATTATTATGCAATGGATGTTTTATGTAGATGCTTAGACTAACAGATCTATATTATGATGATGAAAATGCATGTGAGATGATGTGCAAAATGTTGATGGTTTGTGAATGTAGGATGGATGAACTAGTGATGATTATTAACTATTAATGATGTGATGTTAGTGCAAAGAAGAATAAATTAGGAATGATATGATGACAAGAGGATCCAACAATTCCATGATCTGATGAGACTTTATTAGAGATGATGATGATCATAGATGATGATTCACTTATCAAAGATTGGGATTTTAAAAGGGCTACTTACCTTATGTTTGATAACACACATAGATACGATGCATCAAGGTATAAAGAACTAGGATGGTGTTGTACCTAGTGCGATGGACTTTGACTCAACAAACATATAGGAGTATTCTTGTTCACACTTGACATATGGAAACCTTGCTAGGACATACCTCACAAAGCAAGTATTTTCAAAGTTATATTACAAGAACGTCCAAAAAACACATCAAACAAAAGATAATGATCGTTTCCCCATTCCTTTCTCTCTAAATCATTTTGATTAGACATCATCAAGAGGTCATTAGAATCAGCGCAATAAGATAAATAAAAGGAAAAGATTAAATACGCAAACAAGTCAATGTTCTTCATATCTCTAGCCAAAGGGATTTGTTTTGATAGGATAAGAATCCAAAGTGATATCCAAAACGATGCCCATTGTCGGAATGATATATCCTAGGACATGCATTGTATAGGATGATGATGGGTTGATAAGTTGATTGATAGGCTATTGATATAAGGTTGATTGACATGTTTGAAAATGATCAAGAGTTTGATTTTGTTTTAAATGTTTGTTGTTTGCTTTTGATTTTACGATTGAAGCATGCTTTTGCTGATTGTTGTGATTTTTTCTGTCTGTGTTGCCAAAGGATGAAGGTGGCAATCAGTTTATTATGGATTTTTACAAATATTTTGATATTTTTCAAGATTTTTACAAATATTTTGATTCTTTTATTTTTTCAATGTTTTTGGGGTTTTATGAGATTTTATGAATGCTTTTTGGATTTTTTTTTGAATGTTTTTGGATTTTGATGTCTCGGGGGCTGATCAGAGATTAGCCTTGCCTATGTTTAAGCTCAAAGATGACGTAGTTTGGATAACCATGTTTTTGATTTTTTTTCACTTTTTGAGTGTTTATGGTTTTTTCGCACGATTTTAACGATTTGGATGAGGATGTGTCTAATGATATCAGTTCTCTGTTTAGGATTTTGTTGAAGACCAAGCTAAGGTTGACTGATCGAATCAATGGATTGATGATGATGATAACATTGTTGAGGATACACAACAATGCAAGGATTTGATTGATCAGGATTGATGACGATAACATTGTTGAGGATGCACAAAAATGCAAGGATTGATTAATTAGGATTGATGATGATAACATTGTTGAGGATGCACAACAATGCAAGGATTGATTGATCAGGATTGATGATGATAACATTTTTGAGGATGCAAAACAATGCAAGGATTGTGTTGAGCAACACAAGGATTGGGAAAGATATCCCAAAGATGACGAGGGATTGATTGGATTTGATTGATTAGGATTTTGAAGCTTGGTTTGAAACAAAAGATGTTTTGGATGATTTGATGTGATGTTGAAGGATGCATTAGATGCAACTGATATTGATTGTTTGGATTGATGTTTCAATGAGAGATGAAGCTTGATAAGGAATGTCTTCTCGTCAAAATATGCCATGGGCTAGTGATTTGGATTTTTTGCTCACAAGTGTTTTGACCAATTTGATTTCACGTTTGTCAATGTTCAGATCACCACATAAGTTAGAGGATATAGACCAAGATTTATTCTTGAAGCAAGATGAGAGATATCTACCCTCAATCTCTAGCAATTTATGGAATTTCATGGATGGATGCTTGGATAGGCATGTGGACAGATGGATATGGTAAGCACGCAAAGGATGCCAAGGATTATCTTGCAATAAGATATAGTGCTTAGATAAAGAATTCTCATTTGGATAATGTTTCATGGATCAGATAACATTGGATAGGCTAGGATCAATGAAAATGACTCATGTCATGATGTTTACCTTAAGCAAGTGTAAAGTGTGCACCAAAATTTGTCAAGATCAAGATAACTTGGACTGTGGATGTAGATATATGAAAATGGATTGGATAAATGGTTCATGGATGAATTGATTTATTATTGATGGGATGAGATGCTTTCACCTAAACTCACACACATAGATGCTTGATTCCACACATGACACCTATTTTCTAGGTTTTCATCATGGTGCCTATCCAAAGCGCCACCATAGTGGTTTTCACTAGAGGAGAATTTTTTTCTTTACTGTTTTCAATCCATTTTTTTCTAATATTTTTTTGGATTTTCATATTTTTAAAGCTCATGCTAAACCACAAGGTGTTGCTGATGTATATGATTTTTTCATGATGTTCCATTGATAGCTTGCTTGAAGAAGTTCCTTTGCTAAGATATGTGCACTTGAATGCAACTTTTGGGATTCTTGATCTACTTTATTGATAATAGGGTTAACTATGTCTCTATGCACACATCGCGATAGAGTCCCTTTAGAATCCTTATGATGAAGGGTCGTTGCCAATACATGGTCAATTTGAGAATTGGATATCATGCATGGAGGCGTGGATGGAGTGTGTTTAGGGATAAAAGATGGATTGGTTGACAGTTTGGAACCTTTGTCTCTCCAAACTTGGGAAGATGAGCAATGATGAGTAGATATGAAAGTGTGCATATAATTAGGACCAACTGTTTGATACACTTTGTATGTTGCTTGCAAATATTTCTTCTTTTGTGGACATCCTTGATGGATACTTTTCCCTTTTATATTTTACCCCATAGTTTCTTTGACTGATGGAGTTTGATAGGGATGATCTTTCTTTGTATTTTTTGGTATCCATGTGTATTTTATTTTTCCATTATTCTTCTCAATTTCTATTGCTTTGATAATTTTCTTCTTTCTTTGATTTAAATATTTCTTTTGAAGTTGGTCCCAATTCCTAGATGAAGATTCATGATGTGGCTGATTGTAGTATTGGCATTGGTTTCACCATAAGGACTCTTCATGCTCCCTATGTTGGCATTTTCTTGAGACATAGTTGCCCCCAATATGGTGGTAGTAGCACCTTTGTTCCTTTATTCTGCTTGTTTTGATATGTCTTGTTCAATAATCATGCTATGATAAATGACCACTGTAGATGATGTTGTTTCCATTTGTTGTTCTACTAACTCTAGAATATACTGTTCTATCTGACTTGTTTCCTTGAGTGGATAATGTTGGATATCCTCATCCCTGATGTCCTCAGTCTAAATTTGGGATATATCTTATCCTAATGTTGATAATTTAGTTTGACTGTAGGTATCAATAAATTTCTCTTTTTGTATAATAATGTTAGGAGTAAAGGAATGATGTTCTGAATGAAGATCATCTACATGTCCATCCATAGAAAGCATCTCATGGGTAGATGGAGGAGTATGTGCATCTTGTATAGATAGGAGAGTGTCCATTAGATCATTGTAATATGTTTGAGATACAAATTCTTGATCTTGAATGATTTTAGAGTTACTTTCATCATGATTTGGATCAAGTTCTTGACATGGGTCAATTTCAAAGGATGGATTGCTTAGAAATGGTTCTTGGATATCCTCATTAGGCCTAGGAAGTGGCTTGATATCTTCTTGATCTTTGAGTGGACTTGGATCAAGTGTCAAGTTGACAATTCCTTTAGTATCTATAACCATGAGGTCAAAGGCGGTCAACATGTCTTGGAAAGGACCACTGCTAGACTTTGGTGAAAGATGTTGATCATGCTTTGGAATGAATTCTTTAGATATGTCCTCTAACTCATAAGGTGATGTGGAGACATTTTCAACATGATCACAGGTCAATGGATCATGCATTATGTCAATAGGATCAAATAATCTTAACACTCCTTGAAGTAGATCACTAAAAAGTGGCTCTTGATGTATGGTGAGTTGATCATCGAGTGGGGTAAAAACATCTTCAATATGCTCCTTAATTGAGAGATCTTGAACATTGTTTTCAACAATTGTGGTGGAGAGATTGTGAATGTCTTCAACCATAGGGTCAAGTGATGTTGAAATTTCTTGAATTGGATCATTGTCCGATATTGTTGAAGGATTCTTATCATGATCAAAAGGTGACTCTTGGTGTATGTTTATTTGATCTTTGGATGAGGTAGAAACATCTTCCATGTGTTCATTGATGGATAGGCCTTGATCATGTGATCGTTGAGTTGGATCGATACATGGAGTCATTAACATTTTGTTGGGATTTTGAACATTTTCTTGTTGGGCTTGGTATTGGGCTTTAGCTTGCACTTACACTTGAGCCTGGGCTTTTGCTTGTTGGGCTTGTAGTGTGGCTTGGAAAACTTGAGAAACTTGTGCAGTTTGCTAAGCAACTAGTTGTGTAGCTTGTCAGTTTTGGTTTTGTTGGTGTGCCTTTTGATAACAGCCTACTGAGTAGCTTGAAGTGTAATGCTATATTGGTTTGATGTGTTTGGTTTGGGTGGTGGTGGTGGTGGATTTGTAATTATGCTAAATGTAGTGACGAGTCATTGAGATACATTTGCAGTGATCGTGAGGGTTTGAGATATGATGGTTGTGATAAGGGTTGTTGGAGTGATCGAGGTGATAGATCCTTGGGAGACCATATTTTGATTTTTTAGGATTGATGTTGTCATTTGATTAGATACCATTTGTTGGTGTGATGTTGATGGTATATTCAAAGGATTTGATGTGATGTATTGATTGGTGTTAGGTGGATTGATTTGGATGGAGTGAATGGTTCTAGGTAAAGGAGGAAGCCCTAAACCAAGGAATGATGTTGATATGGGTTTAATGGTGGTGGAGATGTCACTTGGAGCAATGACTCAACTATCTTGGTAAGTGTAGCAATTTGATCTTGATTTTGATCTTGACTCCCTTGATATAGTTGATTTAGTTTTTGTTCAAGCAAATTTGGGATGCATACTTGTGTTTTTTGAATGGGATCATGGAAAAATTGATTTTGGACAATTTTTTTCATTTGCGATGATGTTCAGATTTGGCATGATTGGTTGAAATTGAACATTGTTGGTGTTGGGAATCACATTGCCTTGATTTAGGTAACTTTGATTTTGCATGGTGTTACCTTGATTTGGAATACACAGAGTCGTTAACATCTTGTTTGGACTTTGAACAACATTTGTATGATTCGCAAACATATTTATCCCAAATTTTTCCAAGTGTGGATTCATGTTTGGTAATCTTATACTTGGTATATTCACTTTTGGCATGTATGGATTTGGTGGGATAATGTTGTTTCATTGAAGACTCATGCATTGAGTATCTGGTTGATAGATTTGTAATGTTGGATTTGGGTTTAAATCTACCATCAGAAAAGGTGTTCCAAGATTTATATTGGGTAGACTCACATTTTTTGTACCATTGAGGTTTGGAGGAGATAATGATCCCATGTATGGATTGTATAAATGTGAGTTTTGAAAATCAATTGGCATTGTAAGGCTTTGATAGTTTGGTTGACTTGGATTACTCATGATATATGGATCAAGTTTATATTCCATGTTCCTCTTGTGTTTTGACCTTGTTGTAAAAGTGACCTCTAAGGTGTTTAGGACCAATGATGAGATGAAGGATGAAAAAGAGGTGAATGATATGAGTGTTGAAAGTTTGGGGACTTTGTATCAATTCTAGACTTAGGGCTTGATTTTTATTGTTTGATTTGGATAATGAACTTGTAAAACCTAATATGTTAGATGTTATCTTAGGATGAACTTGTTCAAATGGGTGCTAATTTAACTAGAGGTATGAGAAAAGATGCATTCCAATACTCCTAACTAAACAAGGTGATTTTGATTTTGATGATTTACCCACATCTAGAATGATGTTTCCAAAGCTCTAAAGTTTTTTGGGGGATGGAATGATAAATGTTTGGAATTTGGATGAAGTGTTTGATTTGATCCTAAATGAACCTAGGAAGGACTTGTTTACAAGACCAAGATAGTGAAGAACATGCTTTTCTCTAAGAGTAGTTCAAACCAAAAGACCATTGTTTCCTTGAAAGACAATGAAAAGATAAACAAGCACATGTGCAAGGTTCAATTTGGGTTAATCCTAGTTAATGACTTGATTTTCTCACAAACAAACTTCTTGCTTAGTTTTCAAACTGAATGTCTATGTTTTAATTCATTTTCATTCCACAAGGTCCATTATGTGAAAATCAAGGTTTCAAGAGCATAGTTTCCTATTATTGACTTTGGAATGAACAAATCGAGATATAGGTCTTAGTTTTTAGAAGCCTTCTAGGGATAAGAACCCCTAGGGACAAGCAATAACACGTGGACTTTTCAAAGGTATTTTTTCCTTACAAAGGGTTCGAAATTTTGATGATTCGTTGAATGTTGGTTTCAATGTTTTGGATCCAAGCACTTTGTTTTCAAACTGATTCACAAGCAATATAACATCCTAGCTCAATTGGTATGTTTTTCTTGGTGGCCTTACCTCATGCCCTTCATAGTAGAAGAGATGATTTTACATGCAACCAAGGAAAAAATATAAAGGTATGTTAAGAATGAAGTCTTAACCTCTATATTTTAACCAAGATCAGACATGGCAAGTAACTTCTTGGAATCTAAGTTCCAATGCACCACTTTGATAAACTCATTAGATGGACTAGTTGGCTACTACAAACAAGGTTCTTAATGACAAGACATCGGGGACATGGCACTTTGCGAGCGTCCAGCAAGCCACTAAAGGCTTTAATCAATCCTACTAGGGGCTCTTATACTTTCTACAGTAGTACCCCATTCTGAAAGACACTGTATGACTAAGGCCTACATACCATGAGGACTTCACAGTTTAGTATTTTCCATTTGTATACCAGCCCGAATGAAAATCCAGTTGGAGTCACCTTCATGTTCTCCTTTCAGATATGTCTCTTAGGAAGGCCCCTGTAAAGGGAAACAACAACGAGCAAGCACATCTGTAGTTCAATGGAACTTCATTTAGAAACAAAGGGAGAACACACGCGATATACCTAACTCACACTCGCAAGCTTTATTCAATTTTAGTTCCCAAAATGAAGTGTGGAGGTGGTCACTTTATCTCAATCTAAGATCATCAAAAGGGCCATTTGATTCTCAAGATCATTGTGAAGTGTGAGAGAAGCACATATGTCCTTTTCGATAATGTTAATTTAAGTAAAAAATTATGAAAAAAAAGTTGTACATGTTCATTTTAACCTTTCAAAAGTAATTATGAGTTCTTTTTAAAGCACCAAAGGAAAAATGAGAGTTGTTTAAATTGTTAACTCGAAATCAAATCTAGTCAATTTTCCTAAAGTTCATTTTATCCCCTTTGCAATAAAAATTTGAAAGCTTTTCAAACATTCGTTTTAAAGCCCAAAACCAAAGATGAGTTAGCCTAAAACATAAAATTAAGGTGTAAGACAAAATCTTCGAGCATTAAAAAATGCTTTATCAACTCCAAGTTTAATGCTCAAATTTACTCCAAGTTTCTTCAAAGGTCTCTTGCAAGCTTCTTGTGCAATGAAATGCTCCTCGCTTTTCCTTCCTTTACCCCTTCCTCATTTTCCTTTGTTTTCCTTCCTCATTTTCCTTCTTCACTTTCCTTCACACCTATTAATAAAAAGAGATAATCATGTGAGGATCATTATATTAGTTTTGACCATTAACTTCAAATAATAACATAATCTCAATCGAAAAGATAAATGATTTTGGATGATCATGATAATAAAGGAAACATCTGCAAGTGAATAATGCTTTATCTCTTATTGATGTCTTATGTAATAGTTATCCATTGATTCACACTAGAAAAGCAATAAATGAAATTATTATAATTAATATCACACCAAGAAAGATATGAAATGCTTCTAATTAACATTTAAATCACTTTTTATTTTTTAGGTGCCAAGGGCAGCAAATAAAAGAAATATCAAATGTCAAAAGTTAAAATCAGTCAGCATACTAATCAATGTGTAATGAGCTTTAATCCATAATGCATTTAATCAAAAAATTGATGAACAAAGATATCATCGTAATGATTATAAGTAGATTGCACCATAAATAAGCATGAATTTAGACGCCTATCAATATTTGAATTTCATAACACATGCTAAACATACAATAACCAATCATATCACTATCCCACGTAGGCATTAAATTTTGAAGCTTTTTTCAATAGAAACCAAGGATAGTTAATGAGCAGAGTAAAAAAAAAACAAGATAATGGGTATGTGCAGGATCATGATGGGCAAAAAAGTGGCAATATTATGAGTATTTGTAGGGTATGTGGCTGACAAATTTTTTTAAATCCAAAATTAATGAAACAAAAAGGGGTTTTAGAGGAGATTCTCATATTTCCACCAATATAAATTATGTTTTAATTTGAATTTAATAAATTATTATTATTTGGGCGGGGGCCCTAGCTTGGTTGGCTAAGTATTTCCTGTTGTAGGTAGCTGGTCACGAGTTCTAGTCTCCCCCGTCCCGTGGTACCGGAGGGCGTGTCGCACCAGAGCCGCCGGTCACGTTAAAAAGTTTACCAGGCGCGCTGCAGTTTATAGGGGGCCGTGCTATACAAACCCGATTTCTGCAGCCTAAAAAAATAAATAAATAATAAATTATTATTATTTATTTTCTATTAGAATTACAACTAAAGTCATGATCGATAGGCTGATTGGAAAACATCTATAACTTTCAAATGGTATCACATGTTTTGAATTTGAAGCATGCGTCACATTATATGCTTCACATACTATAGGATTAAAAAAAGAAAAATTAAATTTCATGAAGTTTTGACTAAATTAAGGTGGTCAGATATACAAGTTTTTTATAATTTTTAAAATTTGTAATAAAAAAATCATAATTAATTATTTACTTGGAAAAAAATTACAAACAAATATGCATCACATCTAGACATGAGTCCTCTACTTATATATAAAATGTTATAAAAAAATATTATCATTTTATTATGGTTAGGGTGGTCAAACAGACACCTACTTCTTATTTTTTCCCTGAAATTTAAGTACTACTGCATTGAAATTTCAAATTTTCACTAAATAGATTTTATTTATTTTTAAATAAGCATAGTATTTTAGAAACTACATTCAATTTTCTACAGATTCTATTCTTACATATTTTTGAAATAATATAGATAACTTATTCAAATTTTTACATCAAATTGCTAACATTGATTTTTCTAATTTTTTTGCCACTTAAGGGCCTATTTTTTCCATGATGATCCTGCACATACCCTAATAAAGCTGAATATTTTATAGCATATCATACGAAACAATCTTAAAAAAGAAAATATTTTTTGCCAACAAACCCTTTGCTCTCCAATGCATGAATTTAGATCTCGTCTTGAATCAACACTTAATAAATCAAGCACAGTAAAAGGAAAAGTGAGAAGTAGTTCCATTAATGTCAAAAAGCGTTTATCTTATTTACTGCAATTACTCCTTTTTGCCTATCCTTGTTCAAGTGAATTTCTTAATAAATTTCCATCATGGTACTGACAGGAATCTTCTGTATTATCATCTTGTGTAAATAAAATATTGCAGGCTATGCACTAGTACTAAGTCTTTGGTCTCTCCACGACCATGTAACAACAAAGAAATTAAAGTTCAGTGCGTGGAGGTCAACCTTCTAATGGGAAAGGATGAACAGATGCTTGTAATTCACCTTTTAGGTGAGATTCAACTATCAAATCTTAGATAATACTCAAGGATCCAGCAAAACTTTATGCTAAATTTCTTATTTTTAATGTCTAAATGCCATAAGACCAAGTCCCACATTAGGTAGGTGGTTGTTCAAGAACCCTGAAGATTGATAGCATGCCTCAACATATATGTCATTTATGGAATAAAAAAGGAGGAGACTTAAGGATCCATGATTAGAACACTACACAACGCTAGCAAATATCTATGCACTTGCAAGTACACACAAAAAGAATAAAGCACTTTTCAAATAATAGAGGATTAAATGTATGTCAAGAAGAAATGAGGTAGATTAAAGGGTTAAAGGCAGAATGTATGGTAGAGTATTAAAGGTGATAGTTGACATAAACATCAAATCCCACCTCTATACTGTGACTCTCAATCCAGCCAGCCCCACAAAATTCAAAACCTCAACCCTGTCACCTCAAAGATAAAGTGATACAAAGCTGCATAAACCAGCCAGTTGAATGGGGGAGGTATACCATTCTGACAAATATTAATGGTAAGCAGAGAAAAAAAGACAAAAAGAGAGATAAATTGACTAAATGCATAACAACACATTTATTTGCTTCCTTAGTAAAATGATGTGAGCTCCCTACAACCATTAATCAGTATTAGGCGTGATGTTAATACAATAGATACCAATGGTATTTGAGACCATAGTCACAACTGATTAGTCTTTGTTTTCCCTGTGTGTACGTTACTTCTTTATGCATTAATGATTTTGAAAAAGCTAAAAGATTTAAGAAAATTCATTTAGCAGGTGTGAAGTGCACAAAATGGCCTCATTTCAAAGGTTTCAAAAAAAATTTAAGCAAATGAGATGGTGGGTGTAACACCAAAAACCTTTATCGGAATTTTCACTAATTTTTCCCAACATGGGAGACTCGAAATGGGGTATGGACATCTGATCAAAATTGATTTATAGTCAAGGTCTCAATCTCAATGAGGTGCATGATACTCCATCTCTCTCGTATGTACACAAGAAGAGTGTCGCCGACAAACATAATCCCTGTAGCTGGTATGTGAGATAAATGCACTAGAAAAAGTTTGAATTCTATGAATTGAATGATTGATGTGTCTTTTTCTTTTTGAGCAGTGAAAGATAGTGGATGAAGTCAAAAATAAAATCGATAAAATAATAGATGACAAAATAGCAATAAAGGTAGAATTCATACAAAATGGATTCACATAAATTGATGATAACAATATTAATAAATCTTCAAATAGAAGTCAACAGATATGTAAGCTGGCAGTAAGGTTTTCAAGGTAAAGCATCACACTTGGAGATCTCATATGGAAAGATTCCTTGTGCAAAGCTCAAACTAAGGAATTCTATACAACATTTTCCATTGGATGCCTACCCCAAGCAATGATTGATGAGTGTGTGCCTATAGCATCATCTTTCTTCCTCATGATTCCTTCTTCACATGCATCTCACCAATGCATTCATCTTTGTGCATCACTCTCACACTTCTAGCTTTTAATTTAATAGATTTATCAGGAGTAGTGACTGGTTAGAATGGAGTTATCGAGTATAGATAAGGGAAAACAACCAGTATCAAATATGGACCAAAATGGCGGTGAGGAGAGGAACATAGATTTATATGGTTGGGCATTATGAATCGACCAGAGAAGTTTTTTTATTTAGTTTTTGATTTGAGGAGGTAGGACCCAGCTAAAGTGGGTTATTGCAGCTTGATGATGATGCGCTTTCTGCCATGAGCTTCATAGAGCCACTGAAAGAAAAGCCATGTTTAGAAGTGGACCAGAGAAACAAATTGGATGAAATTACAGTCTGTGCAACAATGAAATCTTCTCTAAGGGAAGCTCAAAATTATTCAAATTTGAAGATTATATGTGTAAGCTATTTTGTATGTTGAACAATAGAAAAATGTGAAAAGAAATAAGTGGTGATCCCATGATTCTAATTTAAACTGCCAGTATTAGCTATGGGTTAGATTCATTCCAATTGACATGGAGTCAACTTGAAAAGTTAGTAGAAATTTGTAGCATTTCAAAAAAAAAAAGGAAATATGCTCATTTTTTAATTTTTTTTCTCTCAAGTTAGGTTCTCAATCAGAATGCAATGCTACAAAAAAAAAAAACTAGATAAAAGTGCATTTTGTTTAAACAAACTATCTAAATAGCTATTAGAAATTAAATCATCACCAAATATGTAAAACTTAGTGACAGGGTAAAACAAAAGATGATAAAATGGATGTATAAATCCTCGATAATGTAGAGAATTGAATAAATTGAGTCAAATATATATCCTACAATAGAAAAACAAAAGGTCCAATGATATGGTTAAGTTAAGGATAAACCAAATCCTCCAAATAAACTAGGCCCTCCTTCTAGCACCGTAATGAAGCACCCTTCAAAATCTGCATACACTTTTAAACTTCATGACAAAGGTTAGTGCATACAAACTTGCTAAGTACTCCTATGGAATAACATGTAAATTCTTAAGAAAATGCAACCAATAACAAGGATTAAAAGACATCTAAAATAATAACATGTACCTATTCCATATTGGATTGGTGTCAATTGTGCAAATGAACCTTTCCCAATCCTTGCTAAAACTCAAATTATGCAATTCCTTGAATATGGAGTGAAGTGGATAAAATCAGTTCTCAATTGAAGAGAGTGACTTTGCATGAGATTTATGTATGGTTTGATGAAGAATAATCCTTCATATTTTGATGAGAGAAATAGCCAAATGGATGAATGTGGGACAAATATTTAGCCAATGAGATGAATCCACTTGTCACATTGTGAGTGATTGAGGAATGTGCAAGTTTTGGTCAATGTGCCAAAGAGGGGGAGACTCAAATTTGAATTTGAGAGTTAAATGTTGAGTTTTAATTTTGCAAGAGACATGTAAGAGCTCATAAATGCTTTGTTGGATGTACATGTCAACTTGTTTTTGAATTCAAATATGAGGGAATATTCATCAAAGATTCCATGTTGATGGAAAATGATGAATTAATAAATCAATAAATTGATTTATTTGTGCAAGTGGGAAAAGATAGAGGATGTGATGGGTGATTAGATTAGGTTAATCAGGATTAGATTAACCTAGATGATGATTAGTTGATTGTGAGATTTAACTTAAATATTTGGGTTTATTTAAATTAAATGAGAACAAATTGATCATTAGAGATCTAATTAAATAACTTTGATCTATTTAATTAAATGGAGATCTTTAGAAGATTAATTTATTTATTTAATAACCTTTAGGATATTGATTAAATAAAATTGATTTATTTAATTGATGATCAAATATGATTTAATTAAATATGAATGATGTCAATTTCACATGTCTACAAGGTTCATTTAAGATCAAAATAACCAATCATTTTATCCATCTCAAACATTAATCAGAACCCATCTCACAAACAACTTTTGAAACATTAGAAAAATCATTCATACTAGACTTTTGGAAAAATCCACTTGAAATCAAAACAAAATCATCTTGTTTGACTAGGTGTGTGTAGATGAATCCTTCTTCATACACTTAGTTAAATTATCACCTTGTGGAAAAATTCATTCCAAGAAAACATCTAACCTCTTGGAGTTTATGAGTTCATTATCAAATCCAAATACAAAAATCCAAATCCAAATCAAATCCAAAATAAATAAAAAAATCCGAAAGTCCTAAAGTCTAGTATCCCTCCAAGTTTCCTAAAATTTCAACACCCATATCATTCACCCCTTTCATCCTTCATCTCATCATTGGTCTTAAAAGGTCACTTTTACAACATGGTTAAAACACAAGAAGAGCATGGAATATAAACTTGATCCATACATCATGAGTAATCCAAGTCAACCAAGATATCAAAGCTTTACAATGCCAATTGATTATCAAAAATCACATTTATTCAATCCATACATGGGATCATTATCTCTTACAAACCTCAATGGCACAAAAAATATGAGCATGCCCAATCTAAATTTTGGAATGCCTTTCCCAATGGTAGATTTAAATGAAATTCCAAACCTACAAATCTATCAACCAAACAATCAATACATGATTCCTCAACAAAAAAACATCATCCCACCAAATCCATACATGCCAAATGTGAATATACCAAGTACATGTGTACCAAACATGAACATTTTGAATCCACACTTAGTGAACTTTAGGATAGATATGTTTGCAAATCACACCAATGTTGTTCAAAGTCCAAACAATATGTTAACAACTCCATGTATTGATCTAAATCAAGGTAACACCATGCAAAATCAAAGTTACCTAAATCAAGGAAATGTGATTCCCAACCACAACAATGTTCAATTTCAACCTATCAGGCCAAATCCAAACATCATCCCAAATTAGAACATTGTCTAAAATCAATCACCACATCTCCAAGATCAATCATCACAAGGTCATTTTAAATTACAAATCTCACAAGGTGAAAAATGAAAATACACACCACATGGGAGACCAATTGAATCAGTCACGCAATAATTGGTACAAGAAAATCTCATCAAACTCCTCGTTTATAAGAATTATCAAGAGCCCCTAGTTAAACCACCAGGGTATAACGAGAAGCACCTTTGTGAATTTCATAAAGTAAAGGGACACAACATAAAATTGTATTCAACTCAAAAATCTCATCCAAGACCTTATTGATCAAAAGATAATCACTATTGGGGACAATGATCAAGATTCAATCACTAGTGAAAACATTGCCAATCTCTCCACCATAATCGTTGAAAGAAGTGATCAAGATCTATCCATTAATGAACACCTTGGAGATGTTTCTACCTCATCTGCTAACGATCATGTTGAAAATTTATCTACATCACCTAATGAGTTAGGGGGCATATCTCAAAAATTTATTCCAAAGCATGATCAATATTTTTCACCAAGGTCTAGCAATGGTCCCTACCAAGACATGTTTGCAGATATTGAAAGAATCTTAAACTCAACATTTGATCAAAGTCCACTCAAAGATCAACACGATATTGAGCCATTTCTCATGCCTAAGGAAGACATCCAAGAATCCTTTATAATCAATCGATTCTTTGAAATTGATCCAAAACATATCGAAAGCAATTCTGAAATCATTCAAGATCAAGAATTTATATCTCCAAGCTACTACAATGATCTAATGGATACTCTCTTATCTATACAATATGATCATATCCACATAGCACATACTCCTCCACCTACTCATGAGATGCTTTATGTGGATAGACACATAGATGATCTTCATTCAGAAAAGGATTCCTCTAGTCCTGACATTATTAGACAAAAGAAGCATGAAGTTATTGATTCCTATAGTCAAACTTAGTTGTCAACATCAAGATCAGATATATCCCAAATTCAGAATAAGGACATCATGTATGAAGATATTCAACATTATCCACTCAAAGAAAAAGGTCTAACAGAACAGGACATTCCAGAGTTAGCAAAGCAGAAAATTGAAGCAATGCCATCTACAATGGTCATTTATCAGAGCATGCTTACTAAACAAGACATCTCAAAACAAGAAAATCAAGGAATGAAGGTACCACTACCACCATATTGGGGGAAACTATGTCTCAGGAAAATGCCAACATAGGGAGCATGAAGAATCCTTATGATGAAACTAATGCTAATACTACAACCAACCACATCATGAATCTTCATCCACCCATCATCCCATCCATGAATTTGGACCAACATCAAAAGAAGGATTTGAATCAAAGCACAAAGAACATTATTAAAGAAAAAGAAGCTAAGAAACATATCAGACAAATCAAATACATATGGATACCAAAAAATACAAAGAAAGATGATCCCTATCAAACTCCATTAGTCAAAGAAACTATGGGGGAAAATAAAAAGGGGAAAAGTATCCATCAAAGATTTACACAAAGTAAAAATGAGGCTTCTCAAGCAATGTACAAAGTATATCAAGCAGTTGGTCCTAATTTCATACACACTTTCGTATCCACCCATCAGTGCACATCTTCCTAAGTTTGGAGAGTCAAAAGTTCCAAACTATTAACCAATCCATCTTTTATCCCTAAACACACTCCATCCACACCTCCACATGTGATATCCAATTCTCACATTGACTAGGTATTGGCAGTGACCCTTCATCATATGAATTTAGAAGGAACTCTATCACGATGTGCGCACAAAGACAATGTTAACTCTGGTATCAAGAATCTCAAAAATTGTATTCAAGTGCACGTATCTTGGTAAAGAAGCTTCTTCAAGCAGGATATCAATGGCACATTATGACTAAAGCATCTTCATTGACACCACAAGGTGATTTAGCATGAGCTTAAAATCTTTCAAAAAATCAAAAAATATAAAAAATATGAAAATCAGAAAAAAAAAATTAGAAAAAGAATTTAAAACAATAAAGAAAAAAATCATCCTCTAGTGAAAACCACTACAGTGGCACTTTGGGTAGGTACCATGACGAAAACCTAGCAAACATGCATCATGTGTAGAGTCAAGCATATATATGCGTCATTTTAGGTGGAAGCATCTCATTCCATCCATAATAAATTCTAGCATTTCATCCATTTTATCCATAAGAAATCCATTCATCCATGAACCATTTATCCAGTCCATTTTCATCCATCTGCATCCCTAGTCCAAGTTATCTTGATCAATTGGTAAAAATTTTAGTGCACACTTTATGCTTGCTTAAGATAAACATCTTGACATGGATCATTTTCATTGATCCTATCCTATCCAATGTTATCTGAGCCATGAAGCATTATCCAAATGACCATTCTTTATTCGAACACCTTATCTTATCACAAGATAATCCTTGGCATCCTTTTCTTTCTTACCATATCCATCCATCCATACACCTATACAGGCATCCATCCACAACATTTCAAACATTTCTATACATTGGGGGTAGGTATTTACATCTTGCTTCAAGAATAAATCTTGATCTATATCCTCAAACTTATGTGGAGATCCAAAAATTGACCAATGTGAAATCAAATTGGTCAAAGCATTTGTGAGCCAAAATTCAAATCACTAGCCCATGGTGTATTTTGATGAGAAGATGTTCCTTATCAAGCTTTATCTTTCATCAAACATCAATCCAAACAATCAAATATTAGTCGCATCTAATTTACACGTCAATGTCACATGAAATTATTCAAACAAATTTTGTTCCAAATCAAGCTTCAAAATCATGATCAATCAAATTCAATCAATCCCTCATCATCTTGGAATATCCATCCAAATCTTTGTGTTGCTTAACACTATCCTTGCATTTTTGTGTATCCTTAGCAATGTTATCATCATCAATCCTGATTAATCAAATTCAATCAATCCCTCATCATCTTGGGATATCCATCCTAATTATTGTGTTGTTTAACACTATCCTTGCAATGTTTTGTATCCTTAACAATGTTATCATCATCAATCCATCAATATGATCAATCAACCTTAGATTGGTTTTCAAAAAAATCCCAAAACAAAGCACTGATATCATCACACATATCAAAAACATCAAAATCAGACTAAAAATCCAAAACCATTCAAAAAATCAGAAAATCAAAAAGAAATACAAATCATATCAAAATCCCAAAACACTCATAAAAATAAAAAACATCAAAAACATGGGATTTGAACTATATCATCTCTAAGATTAAACGTAGGCAAGGCTTATCTTCGATTAGGCCCTGAGACACTAAAATCCAAAAACATTCATAAAATCTCGTAAAATCCAAAAATATTCAAATAACCCAAAAATACCAAAAATAGCCTCAAAACATTTAAAAACATCAAAAAAATCAAAATATTTGAAAAATCCATCCATCCCCATCTCGCTTTCACCCACAATAAGCATCAATCATAATAAATCATCGTCATCCTCCACCTTTGGTGAAACAGTCAGAAACAAGTCTAGCAGTTCAAAATTGAAAACCCAAAATGTCAAAGTTTTAAGTCTAGGTCAGTATGTGAAAAAGTTGATCAACTCTTCGTTTAAAAAACCTATCATCCAATCAGTCCCATATCAAATCATTTGATATTCATGTCCTAGGATGCATCCTTCCTACAATAGATATCAACATTAGGCATCACCATAGTTTAGTCTTAGCTAGCGGTACTGAAGAACATTGGCTTGTTTGTGTACTTGATATTTTCTTTTGATTTATCTTATTGTGCATATTCCAATGACCTCTCAATGATGTCTAAAATAAATGATTTAGAGAGAAAGGAATGGGGCAACGATCATTATCTTTGGTCTGTTGTGCTTGTTGGATGTTCTTGTAATATAACTTGGCAAATACTTGCTTTGTTGGGTACATCCTAGAAAGGCTTTCGTATGTCAAGTGTGAACAAGGATACTCCTATCTTTTTGTAAAGTCAAATTCCATCGCACTAGGTACAATGCCATCCTAGTTCTTTATACCTTGATGCATCATACCTATGTGTGTTATCAAACATAAAGTAATTGGCCCTTTTAAAATCCCAACTCCTTGGTAAGTAAAATCATCATCATCACCATCATCATCTCTAATAAAGTCTCATAGATCATGGGCTTGTTGGATCCTCTTGTCATCATCTCTTATTCCATCTATTATTCTTTTCTCTACTAACATTTCTTCCCAAGTATCAAATGTGTAATATATCAAAATATACATGAGGCTACCCATGGTCGATGACTATTTATACATCATCAAAATTGTCTACGTCAAATATCTGATCTTTTAAAAGAATTAGCTTTCGTCCTCTGATTAGTAGAACCACTCCTCACATTTTATTGTGATCTCAATTGGAAAATTAACATTTCCACTTGATCTCTCGAGGGGGAAGTATACCAGTATAATTCTTCTCACTGGGGCAGTAGTGGGGCATACGAAAAAATTAGATAATTTTTTAATTTTGATCAGGACAATTTATTGTTTGAACCAATGCAGTAAGTACTTTGCTTCAAAGAGGGGCAAAATGTAGACATGGAAAATGTACCGATTGACATCGTACACCTAATCCCAATTACTAACACCATTTCATCATAAATCATCCCTTGGTCTAACCATTTAATCAAATACCCTTATTTGATTAAATTCATCAATTTTACTTCCCTTAATTAAATAAATCATTTATCTGCTTAATTCATTATCTCTTGATAATTAAATCAATTAATTTGATCTAATTATCTCTATTTAATTAAATAATTCATTTTATTTGATTAAATCTCTAAAAGTGATCCTATTAAATTAAATAAATTAAAACCTTAGCTGATTTAATCTAACACCATTCCCTTTATTTAAATAAATAAAAAAATCTTTATTTAATTAATCTCTAAATCATATTCTTCTCATCTTTTGATTTAAATCAACCCATGAATCTAAATCAATTAGTCACATCATCTAATCCCTCATTAAATTAATTAACCCTTGATTAATTTAATTCTAATCCATGTTCCATCATGTAGCTTTTGGCACTTGCACATAAAAATAGATTTATTTCATTTATTAAATCCCTATTTTTTCTCAACATGGCATAATAGGGGAATATTCCTTCAAATTTGAATTCCTTCCAAGTGGACTTTGTCCTTCCAACAAGACATTTATTTAATCTTACAAGTCCTTTTGCATTGAGCCAAGTGGCCATTACTCCATTTGACACTTCATCCTCCTTGTCATTTGACCAATTTCAAATCTCAAATGTATGCATTTATGTGCACATTCATCAAAATGTGCACATCCTTCATCCATTCATCTCTTGACAAGTGGTATCTTGCCATTGGTTGAAAGTTAGTCCCACATTGCTTCATTTTGGGAATTTCTCCAACTTGTCAGTCTATAAATAAGAGGCTTCTATCATTTTATCATCCACAATTTGAGCAAACTTACTCTACTCATTTGCATCTTCAAGCATCAATTTCATCAAAAGCATAGCTAGGTTATTGCAGGTTTTCTCAATGGAGTTCATTTGAAGCAATCACCAAGTGGATCACATCTTCATCACATCATCAAAGCTTGCATAGGAGTTGGGAAAGAGCCAATTTTCACATCAAATTGGCACCAATTCTGCCATGGGATCAAGAGTTTGCTTGTTTAATCAGGATTGAATCTATTTTATTGCTTTTTTATTGTGTTCTTCATTTCATTTCCTAATTTAAGCTTTGCAAATGGATTTCATGGGGAACTTAGATTTTAACTTACATTTCAATCTTCTAATGTGTTTGTTTGTTGTGTTTTGCAGGTACTAGGATCTTGGTTGATACACCTCCATAATAGTCTTATTGATGTCCTCTCTCTTTGTGACATTCCTCTATTTGTACCTTCATTCTTCTCTATGTCATATATATTTTCACATTTCATTTTATCCTTTTCAGTTTATGCTTTCCTTTTAAGGATGACACAAGGCATCAAGATACCCTATGTCTCTTCCATGTTGACCCAACAAGATTTTTCTTTTCTTTCACCTTTTTAGTTATCTTGTGTTTTCCTTTTCGGGATGACGCAAGGCATTGAGACACCCTATGTCTCTTCCATGTTGACCCGAAAGGATTTTTCTTTTCTTTCACCTTTTCATTTGTCTTGTGTTTTCCTTTTGAGGATGATGCAAGGTGTCGAGACACCCTATGTATCTTCCATGTTGACCCACAATGTTTTTCTTTTGTTTTCACTTTCTTTGTGTCATTCTTCTAGTTTTATGTATATTTGGGGGATGATGACAGTTCTAGCTCATTAAAAAAATTACTGCAAAGAACATACTGACCCCAAATCCATAGATCCCTTATGTGTTTGATGTTTTCATTTTGGGGGCAACCCCTCCCTTTTCTTTTTCTCTTACATGACATAGCTTCACTCAGAAACATATGACTTGGCATAGGGCTTTCCAAGTTGGCTCTCATGTCTTCTTTCTTGTTTGCATTTTTCATTTGATACTTTAAAGTAATTTATCATAGTATGTTGTTTAGAAATTTTTTAAAGTGGGGGCATACATTGGCATTATCAGTTTGCATTTTTCGTTTCCATGGTTCTTAGTGCAACTTTCTTACTTCATACGATGCATTTTTTTTCTTTGTGGATGAGATTGGGTGTAATTTCCTTCATGAGCATGATCTATCTTAGCATATTACATTCCTCTTAGTGGCTTGATGTGACACACTGCATCCCCTAAGTTGTGAATTTTCTATTCTTTGATTGGTCCTCTCTTGGAGACATTAGGCACTATGTTCCCTAAGCTAATACCTAGCATGAACTAAGAAAAACTCCTTTGAACATTTCCCTTTTTGCATTTGTATGTATATGGCCACCTTGCATAACACAGCTTGCATGCCTGTGGAGCCATCCTATTTGTTCATGAGCTCCAAGCATATGAAGTTTTTCTTGTCTCATGAAGCTCAAAAATAATTTTTGTGTAGCACCTTATTAAAGTTATTAGGAGGTATAACTTTGGTCTACTTTGAGCGAGAATCCCAATACGAGGAATGAATTTCCCCATAGCCACTTGTGTGTGTGTGAGTGCATACCAGTCATGAGTGTATGTTTCTCACCTTTTAGGCCTTCTCACCCAGTGGACAACCATAAATTCTACCGCTTCACAGTGAGTATGCATTTTCCAAACAAATAGCCTACATCTGATCCACATCATGATGGACAAATGATCAAATCTTGATCCAACTCTTTTATTTCACCTTTTCTCTTCTTCATCTTTGGTAGTGTACGCTTGTGCCTTGTAATTTTACTTTGTATCATTTTCATGTGTGTTACTTTGTCCTTATGTTGGTTTGTCATGGGATCTTGATCTTGGGGGCTTGATCACCCCTCTTGTTCATTATCTCAGCTTATTAGCATTAGCACATTTGAACCCCTCTTGATGCGCGTTGGTCTACTTTAGTGTGAGTTTGAAGCAGGTTCATCCTCGCACTAAAGTGGGGGCTAAATGTGGTCATTGAAAAAGTAACCCTTCTACTTTTTCTGACTTGTTTGGGCCCTCTTTGTGGTTTTCACTCAATGTTGCCTTGATTTAGTGTTGTAATTTGGATAACACATTCACATTAGGTCTTGGGCCCTTGTAAACTGAAAGGATTTAAATGGTACCTTACCTAAGTGTTGTGAAGTGTTGTAACATCTTTTCACACTTTTCTAGGGTCTTGTTAATGTATTTCACCTAAATAACCTCTTTTCATGATTTATCAAGCCTTATTTCAAAGTGATGTAAAGTGTTTTAACTCACTTTCACACTTTTCTATGCTTGTTATTAATAATTGATTTTTCTTATGCTTTAATTGGCCCCATATTGCATCCACAAGCCCTTTTTTGATTATTTTTGAGGATAATCCTGACAAAAGGCATTTGAAACATTAAAATCCTGAAAAGCCACCTAAAATTCCTAAGGTGGGACTCATTCGCCATTCTAGGTGAATAAGTCCCCTTAGGTGGGACCCATTTGACTCAAAATTCAAATTTAATTTAATTTTATAGTAGGATTTTATTCTCCAAGATCCAAGGTCGGCCTGTAGTGTTGTAATTTTAGGATTTATTGCATAATTGAGTATAGATACAAGGTTAATTCTCTCATTTTTATCCTAACAAAAAGTCAAGTCACCTAGCATTTTCAAGAGTTCGCAAGAGCATTTGAGCATTTACGCTCGAGAATTCAAGTCATTTCAAGGGCATATTATCAAGAATTTTAGAGCATTCTTCAAGTGTCAATAATCACATCAAAGATTGTTTACATCATGTTGTTTTAGAGCTAACAATTGTGGTGTAGGATTTTGTGATTCAAGCAAGCATTTCATTCAAGATCTATCAACATCAAGGTAGATTCCAAGTCTACATCCATTAGAGGCATTACTTATATGTTTGCAACACCTTATTGCTAGGGTTTGGTGTGTTGCAACATTGTCTTTTATTCATTCATCATTCTTCAATCATATTTTCTTTCATTTCAAGGTTTAATTACCAACAAGGGGTTTGACCAAGGAAAACCCCTATCTACTAACCCCCCAACATTTTTTTCTCTTCTTGTGTGTGATTTGTAGGGCTAGGTTGTGGATTTTCCAAGAAGCAAAGTTGGAGAAAATTTTCGAAGTTGTAAAATTTTCTAAAGTTGTCATCAAACCTTCAAGAAGCTTATAGAAGTTCTACAAGTGGAAATTTGTAGATTCAAACCTAGAAATCAGCCAAAAAGAGTAGAGCAAACTAAGAGACACAAAATTCTATTCAAAACACCCAAAAAAGTAGAAGTGAACTGATTCACTACTATTGGTGAATGAGTCCCACTATATAGGCCTCATATTTGGCCACCCTTTTTGCAAAAACCTGTTTTGACACATTTTCCCTAACACTAGACTAATTCGTCCAACTTGGTGTATGAGTCCTAGTCAGCATTAACAACATACTTTTTAGGATTCTAGACATCCATTCTTCCTTCTTCAGCTTCCTAGGTGCACACTTCTAGTTTCATAACTTTCTATTGCATTTTACTTCCATTCTATTCATCTTTCTAGGTCATTTTACATATCACACTGTGTTTTCTAATTCATTATCTTTTCCAAGTTTAAACTTGGTGGTGAACCCCATTTCTTGTCTCAAATTATATCCTAGGATACCTTATTGTCAAATCCTTTCCATCCTTTATTGGATGAAGATCTCTAAGGTTTCCTTGAGTGTGAAGAGTGTGAAATTGGATCCCTCTCCTTGTAACCCATTTATTCAAGGAAGTGGAGCATCCATTTTCCTTGTACACACTAAGAAACACACAACAAACTATTCGTATATATTACTATCCTTTATTTATGTAAGCAATGCTTCCAATATTTGGCTATATAATTATTTCATTTTAGCATTACTTTGTGTTTATATCAAATTGTTTGCTTATTATTGATCTTGTAATTTCCTAGAAGAGGGGACATCAAAGAGACTGGAAACTCCAAACTAACAACAATATAGTGTGATCTAGATACATGATATTTTGTTTGACTCTTAAAGTCTAAAATCCCTTTTTTTTATTATGTTTCACAAATTCATCAATTTAATTATTGTGAGCAAGATTTTTTCTTGGCTATCTAAATCAACACAACAGATCATTATTCAAGTTAGCAAAAAACAATAATCAAACTCCCTATGAAGTTCTTAATCACATTAAGACAAGGAAACATGATAAAAAACATTAAAAATAAATCATAAGCATGTAAACCTATCTAAAATGGATTAAAACATCACTCCATAGGGAGATTGGTGCTCTTGTGGAAAATAGCCCTTTCCCAACCCTTTTGGATAAGCTAAATGATGAAATTGCTTTGAGGATGATATAAAGTGCTATGACAATATGATATGGATTCAAATGAAAATGATGCATTTGTGCATGGGATTTTGGAGGAGTAAATCAATGGAGATAATCTCTATTTATAGAATATAATGATAGAACAATGCCAAACATGAAGGATGTGGGACTAAAAAACCAACCAATAGCAAGATGCCACTTGTCAACTTGCGATAGGTTGAGGAATGAGCACATTTTGGTCAATGTGCCAAAGAGGGGGAGATTTGAAATTTGAATTTGAGAGTTAAATGTTTAGTTTGACATTTGCAAGAGACATGTAAGAGCCATGTAAGAGCTCATAAATGCCTTGTTGGATGTACATGTCAACTTGTTTTTGAATTCAAATTTGGGGAAATATTCCTCAAATATGCCATGTTGAGAGAAAATGATGATTTAATAAATCAATAATTTGATTTATTTGTGCAAGTGGGAAAAGCTAAAGGATGTGATGGGTGATTAGGACTAGGTTAATCAGGATTAGATTAACTTAGATGATGATTAGATGATTTGACCCATTTGACTTAGATTTTAGGGATTTAAACTAAATCAAAGGGAGATGAAAGGTGATTTCAGATTTAATTAAATAAAAGGTTTGATTTATTTAATCAAGGAGGGTGATGTTAGGATCAAATTAAATAAATTTGATTTATTTAGTTTAAATTGATGACTTTAGGAGATGATTTATGAAAGATGAAATGTTAGGATTTTATTGATTTATTTGAATTAGGTAATGATAGGCTTAAATTAAATAAAGTTAATTTATTCAATTTAAATGGATGATCCTTAGAGATTGAACTAAATGAACTTGATTTACTTGATGAATGGATGAATGTGAATTTCATTTATGAATGTGATGTTATTTAAGTGCACAATTCTAATTTCATGTGTCTACATTTTTCCCCTCTTTGAAGCAATGTACTTGTTGCATTCGTTCAAAGAATAAACTTGTTGTGATCAATATTCAAAAAAAATCTAATTTTTTTGGATGCCCCAACAGAAAGAAGTACACTATTATATTGCCCCCTTGAGAGATTGAGCAAAAAGATTCAATTTGAGGGTCGATCTTCTGATAAAGAGGTTCAAGATGGATGGTTATGATGATGATGATGCATATGAGATGATTTTAAGATGCTTAGAATAACCAATCTATGTTATCCTAAACAACTATAATGATGATATAATGCATGTGAGATGGATGAGATAGATGATGTTATATGCTATGATTATGAGATTTATGTATGCTAATGGTTTGTGGATGAAAGATGGATGCATTATGGATGCATTGGTGATGTTATGTTAGCATGAAGAGAAGAAATAAGAAATGAGATGATGACAAGAGGATCCAACAAGTCCATGATTTGACAAGACTTTATTAGAGATGATGATGATGATAGATGATGTTTCGCTTATCAAGGATTGGGACTTTAAAATGGGATACTTACCTTATGTTTGATAACTCACATAGGCACAATGCATCAAGATATAAAGAACCAAGATGACATTGTACCTAGTGTGATGGACTTTGACTCGACAAAAAAATAGGAGTATTCTTGTTCACACTTGACATACAAAAACCTTGCTAGGATGTACCTAACAAAGCAAGTATTCACCAAGTTATTTTACAAGAACATCCAACAAGCACAAAAGAAAAAAGATAATGATCGATGCCTCATTCTTTTCTCTCTAAATCCTTCGTTTGGATATCATCGAGAGGTCCTTGGAATGAGTGCAATAAGATAAATCAAAAGAAGAGATCAAGTACAAACAAGCCAATGTTCTTCATACCTCTAGCCAAAGGGATTTTTTTTGTTTTTAGGATAAGAACCGAAACTATTGCCAAAATATAATGCCCATTATAGGAAGGATTCATCCTAGGAGATGTTAGTGGATGGTGGCAGGTTGTTTTGTTTATCCAAAGTGTTTTTCCAAAAGATAATGCCCATTGTAGGAAGGATACATCCTAGGACATGTTAGTGGATGGTGGCAAGTTGATAGGTTTGTTTCAAAGGCTGCTAATACAAGGTCGATTGATATGTTTGAAAATGATCAAGAGTTTGATTTTGCGCTTAAAGGTTTTTTTCTTCAATTTTGATTTTGTGTTTAAAGCTTGCTTCTGCTGATTGTTGTGATTGTTTTTGTTTATGTTGCCAAAGGGTGAATGTGATAATCAATTTATTATGGATGATTAATTATTTTGAGTGAAAGCGAGATGAGACAAATGTATTTTTTCAAATATTTGGATATTTTTGACATTTTTGGAATGTTTTGAGGCTTTTTTTGGTATTTTCAAGATTTTACAAATGTTTTGATTTTTGATTTTTTGAATGTTTTGGGGTTTTCTAAGATTTTATGAATTTTTTGGATTTTCTATTTTTTGAATGTTTTTGGATTTTGATGTGTTGGAGGTTGATCAAAGATTAGCCTTCCCTACGTTTAAGCTCAGAGACGACGTAGTTCAGATTCCATGTTTTGATGTTTTTCTAACTTTTTGAGTGTTTTTGGATTTTTGATGTGTTTTGAATGTTTTTGGATTTTCGTATGATTTTGACATTTTGGATATGGACATGTGTGATGATATCAATGCTCTATTTTGGGATTTTGTTAAAAACCAAGCTAAGGTTGATTGATTTAATCAATGGGTTGATAATGATGATAACATTGTTGAGGATACACAACAATGCAAGGATTTGATTGATCGGGATTGATGACGATAACATTGTTGAGGATGCACAAAAATGCAAGGATTGATTGATCAAGATTTGATGATGATAACATTGTTGAGGATGCACAACAATGCAAGGATAGTGTTAAGCAACAAAATGAATGGGAAGGATATCCCAAGATTATGGATTGATTGAATTCGATTGATAAACATTTTTTGAAGCTTGGTTTTGAACAAAAGATGTTTGGATGATTTGATGTGATGTTTGAAGTGCAACTTAGATGCAACTGATAGTGATTAGTTGGATTTATGTTCAATGAAAGATGAAGACTGATAAGGAATGTCTTCTCATCAAAATATGCCATGAGCTAGTGATTTTGATTTTGGATCACAAATGCTTTGTCTAGTTTGATTTCATGTTTACCAATGTTTGGGTCACCACATAAGTTGGAGGATATAGATCAAGATTTATTCCCAAAGCAAGTTGTACATACCTGTCCCAATGTCTAGCAATGTATGGAATGCCATGGATGGATGCTTGGATAGGTGTATGGATGGATGGATATGGTAAGCATGCAAAGGATGCCAAGGATTATCTTACAATAAGATAAGGTGTTTGAACGAAGAAATGCTTCATGGCTCAGAAAATGTTGGATAGGATAGGATCAATGAAAATGACCCATGTCAAGATGTTTACCATAAGCCAACATAAAGTATGAACCAAACTTTTTCAAGATCAAGATAACTTGGATTATGGATGTAGATGGATAAAGATGGATTGGATGAATGGTTCATGGATGAATGGATTTATTATGGATAAGATGGATAAAATGTTGGATTTATTATGGATGGGATGAGATGCGTTCTCCTGAAATAGTGCACACAGATGCTCGATTCTACACATGACGGATGTTTTCTAGGTTTTCATCATGGTACCTGCCCAAAGTGCCACCGAAGTGGTTTTCACTAGAGGGTGATTTTTTTATTACTGTTTTCAATCCTTTTTTTATTTTTTTGGATTTTTTTGGTTTTTCTGAAGGATTTTAAGCTCATGTTGAACCACCTTGGGGTGTTGATGTAGATGCTTTTATCATACGATGCCATTGATATCTTTCCTGAATAAGTTTCTTTGCTCAAATACATGGGTATGTGTAGGATCATCATGGAAAAAACAGGCCTTAAGTGGCAAAAAATTAGAAAAATCAGAGTTAGGCAACTTGAAGTAAAAATTGAATAAGTTATCTATATTATTTCAAAAATATGTAAGAATAGAATCTATAGAAAATTGAATGTAGTTTCTAAACTACTAGGTTTATTTAAAAAAAATATATATTTGGTGAAAATTTGAAATTTCAATGCAGTAATACTTAAATTTCAGGGAAAAAATAAGAAGTAGGTGTCTGTCTGACCACCCTAACCATAATAAAATGATAATATTTTTTTATAATATTTATATATAAGTAGAGGAATCATGTTTGGATGTGATGCATATTTTTTTGTAATTTTTTTCCAAGAAAATAATTAATTATGAATTATTTATTACAACTTTTAAAAAATATAAAAACTCGTATGTCTAACCACCTTAACTTGGTCAAAAATTCATGAAATTTATTTTTTATTTTTTTAATCATATAGTATGTGAAGCATAGAATGTGACATGTTTCAGATTCAAAAAATGAGATACCATTTGAAAGCTATAGATGTTTTTCAATCAACTTATCGATAAGGACTTTAGTAGTAATTCAAATAGAAAATGAATAATAATTATTTATTAAATTCAAAGTAAATCATAATTTATATTGGTGGAAAGATGGGAATCTCCTTTAAAACCCTTTTCATTTCATCAATTTTGGGTAAAAAAAAGCTGTTAGCCACATACTGTACACATACCCATAATATCGCCTATTTTTGGCCCATCATGATCCTGCACATACCCACGTGCACTTGAATACAACTTTTGATATTTTTGATCTACTTTGTCGATACCGGAGTTAACTTTTTCTTTGTGTGCACATCGCAATAGAGTACCTTCTGAATCCTTAAGATGAAGGGTTGTTGCCAATACATGGTCAATATGAGAATTAGATATCATGTGTGGAGGCGTGGATGTAGTGTGGCTAGGAATAGAAGATGGATTGGTTGAAAATTTGGAACCTTTGACTCTCCAAACTTGGGAAGATGAGCAATGACAGGTGGATACGAAAGTGTGCATGGAATTAGGACCAACTACTTGATACACTTGGTGCGTCGCTTGAAAATCTTGCTTTTGCTTTTGTAGATATCTTTGATGGATACTTTTCCCTTTTTTATTTTTCCCCATATATTCTTTGACTGATGGAGTTTGATAGGGATAATATTTATTTGTAATTTTTGGTACCCACTTGTATTTGATTTGTCCTTCATGCTTTTCTTCTTTTGCTTTCATAGTGTTCTTTGTACTTTGATTTAACACTTTCTTTTGATGTTGGTCCCAATTCGTGGATGGGGTGATGGGTGGATGAAGATTCATGATGTGGTTAGTTGTAAATTTGGAAATGGTTTCACCATAAAGATTCTTTGTGCTCCCTATGTGTATGCTTGCATTAGATATAGTTGCCCCTATTATTGTGGATGTAGTACCTTTGTTCTTTGATTCTTCCTAGGTATTATAAGATGTCTTGTTCGATAAGCGTTCTCTGATAGATGACCATTGTTGATGATGTTGTTTCCATTTGTTGCTCTGCTAACTCCAAAATATCTTGTTCTATCTGACTTGTTTCCTTGATTGGATAATGTTGGATATCCTCATCCCTGATGTCCTCATTCTGAATTTGGGATATATTTGATCCTAATGTTGATAATTCAGTTTGACTGTAGGAATCAATAACTTTCTCTTTTTGTGTAATAATGTCAGGAGTAAAGGAATCCTGTTCTAAATGAAGATTATCTATGTGTTCATCCATAGAAACCATCTCATGGGTAGATGGAGGAGTATGTGCATCTTGTATAGATAGGAGATTTTCCATTAGATCAATGTAGTATCTTTGAGGTACAAATTATTGATCTTGAATGATTTCAGAGTTACTTTCATCATGCTTTGGATCAATTTCTTGACATGGGTCAGTTTCAAAGGATGGATTGCCTACAAATGGTTCTTGGATATCTTCATTAGGCTTGGGAAGTGGATTGATATCCTCTTGATCTTTGAGTGGACTTGGATCAAGTGTCAAGTTGAGGATTCCTTCAGTATCTATAACCATGAGGTCAAAGGGGTTCAACATGTCTTGGAAAGGACCATTGCTAGACCTTAGTGAAAGATGTTGATCATGATTTGGAATGAATTCTTGGGATATGTCCTCTAACTCATAAGGTGATGTAGAGAAATTTTCAACATGATCATTGGTCGATGGATCATAGATTATGTCAATGGGATCCAATAATTCTAACACTCCCTGAAATAGATCACTAAAAATTGGCTCTTGATGTATGGTGAGTTGATCATTGAATAAGGTGGAAATTTCTTCAATGTGATAATTGATGAATAGGTTTTGATCCTTGTTCTCAATAGTTGTGGTAGAGAAATTATCAATGTCTTCAACCATAAGGTCAAATGATGTTGATATTTCTTGAATTGGATCATTGTTAGCTATTATTGGTGGATTTTTATCATGATTGAAAAGTGACTCTTGAAATATGTTGATTTGATCATTGGATGAAGTAGACATAGCTTCAAGGTGCTCAGTGATGGATTGATCTTGATCCTTGTTCTCAATAGTTGTGGTGGAGATATTGTCAATGCTATCACCAATGGTTGAATACTGATCATTGTCCCCAATAGTTATCATTTTTTCATGTTTGTGCTTGTGTTTGTTGGGTAGCTTGAGCAGCTTGTGTGGCTTGGAAGGCTTGTTGCACTTGTTGAGCTTTTTTTGCTTGTTGCATGGCTAGATATTGTTGGATGGCCTTTTGGTAGGCCTGGTGAGATTTTAGCACAATGTTATATTGTCTTGCTATGTTTGGTTTTGGTGGTAGTGGTGGCAAGTTCAGAATTGTGTTGGATGTAGTGACAAGTGGTCGAGATATGCTTAGAGCGGTCATGGTAGTGAGGGGTTGTGATGTGATGGGTGTGAGAGTGGTGGTTGGAATGATTGAAGTGATAGTGATGGTTGGAATAACTGAGCTGATAGGTCCTTGGGAGACTGTGTTTTGATTTGTTACAATCGACTTTGTTGTTTGATTGGATACCATCTATTGTTGCGATATCAATGGTATATTGGGAGGATTTGATGCAATGATTTGATTGGTGCTTGATGGATCACCTTGGATCGACTGATTTTGGATAATGTTTTGATACGAGGCAATCAATAATATTTTTGGAATCACCTTCAAGCTAGAGGTTTCTAAAGTTAAGACTTTGGGCTAAATTTATAATCTGAAAAGTACCAACAGCCTTCGCCAAGTGATTGGTTTGGGAACCAAGAGTAGTGGTCATCGCACCTAGAAAATTGCCAAAGGAGTCCCTTATGACTTCACCACATCCTGCCGCCCCCGTATTACCTTTAGCTGCACCATCAAAGTTAGTTTTGACCCATCCATTAGGCGTAAAAGACCAGCAAACACCCTCTCTATCCTTCTTGGCTTTCTTAGGGGCACAAGGAAAATCAAGGCTTATATTCCATTCCCTCAAAACTATAAGGTCATAGGATGAGTGAGCCACTTTCTCAAAATTGCTAACCTTCTGGGAGATAGCATTAACATTTTCTTTCAAAAATCTGATAATTTTATCAAAAACAATGTTCGTTGAAGCTTCTTTATCCCTATAAATTTTCTTGTTGTGTTCTTTCCAAAGACCCCAAGCAACATGAGGGAAAGAGAAATCCCATAAAAGCCTGAGAACAGAATTGTGAGTCAGAGGTTTTCATTGAAGGAAGAAGTCTTCAATAAACGAGGGAAAAACCCAAGAAAGATGCAAAAAACTAATTATTTTTTGCTAGATTGAGGCAGCAAAAGGACAATGAAAGAACATATGATGCACTGAATCGGCCTCCATCTTACAAAGAAAACATCTATTAGGTATTTGAAAGTCACGTTTGCAATGGTTATCAATCGTAAGCACCTTATTTTGGAGAAGGATCCAGAAAAAAATGTTGATTTTTGGGACCAAATGTTTGAACCAAGCCTTCAAAAAGAAGGGAGGAGAGCCCTGGGAGGAAGTAATCCTAGGAAAGGCAGACAAAACAGAATAGTTGCTTGATGGTTCATCAATCCAGACCAGACAATCTTCCAACTGATCAGAGCAAAGTCTAACAAGCAACAAAGAAGATTGAATAGGAGCAAGGGCCTGACTGACAAGACACAGATCCACCCATTTTCCATTCACTCTGTAGTCTTTCACATAAGAACCGAAACAGGATTTACAATTCTCAGCCCACCCACTAAAGGAATCAATTTTTATAAGGGGCTCCTTGAATAGCCATCTATCCTCCCAGAATCTAGTTTGGTTTCCGCTTCTAACTTGCCAACCAGTTCCAGAGTCCACAATATTTTTTCCATTGATCATATTATTCCAACAAGTTGAACCTCTAGGAAGAATATGGGAATCCTTCAGCATAGTAAGAGAACAATTGTTCTCTAAATATTTTCTAGCTAGGATATCTATCCATTAACCTAAAGATGAGAAAATTCTCCATATTTGTTTTTCTAGAAGGATCTTGTTAACCATTTTGATTCTTCTAAGACCTAATCCTCCGGTCTTTTTTAGTCTGCACACCAGATCCCATCCAATTAAAGGTAGCCTTTTCTTTTCTTTGACACCCGACCAAAAAACTATTTTTTGAATCTTTTCTATGACATCCGTAAACTTCGCAGGAATCTTAAAGAGGCTCAGAGCATAGATCGGAAAATTTTGAAGAGAAGCTTTGAGGAGTTGAAGTTTGCCCGCTTGACTTAAAAAAGCTCCTTTCTAACTAGCAAGCTACTTGTTAAACCTCTCGATCAACAAAATCCAAAAGGATTCAGGAGGTTTAAGGCTTAAGGTTAAGCCAAGATATGTGGCAGGCAAGGAGTCCACCCTACAACCAAGGATTTTGGCAATTTTAGCTTATCTGTGAGTCGGGGTGTTGAAGAAGAATAGAGAACTTTTTTGATTATTAATCAATTGTCCAGATGCTCTCCCATATTTATTGAGCAAAGATTTCAAATTTTTACCTTCTGAGACTAAGGCTTTCCCCAAAAGCATAGTATCATCAACAAATTGTTGATGAGAACAAACCAGGTTTCTAGAGGAAGGGTTGAGACCAAGAAGGGATCTATTGTCAATCAACTTTTTCAAGTTTCTACCAAGACTTTCAACCATGATAGTGAATAAATTAGGAGAAATAGGATCACCCTGTCTTATACCTCTGGTACTTTGAAAGAAAGTAGTAGGGGATCCATTAACCATAATAGAAATAGAAGCAGTAGACACAAGTTGTTCCACCATTTGAAGAACCCTATTGCAAAATCCAAAAGCCTTTAAAATTTTAAATAAGAAAATCTAGTTAACTTTGTCATAGGCTTTTGATATATCAAGCTTTAACAAGAAGCCTTCAGTCTTAGATTCCACCAAGGAATGGATATTCTCATGCACAGTAACAATAGAGTTAGGGATTTGTCTACTCAGAACAAATCCATTATGTTGAGGTGAAATCAAAGAAGGAAAAAGAATTAAGAGTCTAGAAGTCAAAACCTTAGAGATGATTTTATAGATCGAATTACAGAGGCTTATGGGTCTGAAGGCCTCAAATTTTATCGCTCCAGGATTCTTAGGGATTAGAACCAGGAAGGTGGCATTCAATTCTTTTAGGAGACTTTTGGATCCAAAAAATTCTTTTACAACATTCACCACATCGTCTCCAACAATCTCCCATAACCATTGGAAAAAAAACTAAGGGAATCCATCCGGACCCGGAGCTTTACTCCCATCAAAGGAGAAAACAACCCTCTTGACTTCCTCATTGGTAGGGATAGCAGACAGCATTGAGTTATTTTCTTGGTTAATTACTTTCGGTATAGCCTCTATTAAATGATCTTGATCATTTTGGTTAATTTCATCATTCTTAGAAAGAAGGTTTTTAAAGAGTGAAACAACATGCTTTCTAATATCCCCCTCCTCCACATACCTGGTACCATTCACTTCAATTTGAGATATTATGTTGATAGCTCTATGTTTTGAGGCCGATAGATGAAAGTACCTGGTATTTTTGTCACCTGCAAATAACCATAAAGCTCTAGATCTTTGCCTCCAGAACTCCTCCTCCTTTCTGATAATATCATGCATCTTAATGAGTATCTCATTCTCTCTTTCCTTTGTATCATTCAAATATCCCTCCTTTTGGACTTTATATTGAATCTCCCCCAATTCCATTTGGAGGTCAGATTTGATCCTAAAGATGTTCCCAAAGGACTCCTTTTTCCATTTTTTCAAGTTACATTTGACTTCCCTTAGTTTTTTAGCTATTCTAAACATAGTAGTACCAGAAATACTTATATTCCACCATTTCCTAATTTTCTCTTTAAAAGAAGGATGCGAGAGCCACATTTTTTCAACTCTAAAAGGGATATTTTTCTTCTTTTTTATAGGATCCACAACAAAACTGATAGGGAAATGATCAGATCCAATCCTAGAGAGAGCTTTAAAAGAGTAGTAATAATCAAAGAAGCAATGATTGGAAACTAAGGATCTACCTAATCTAACCTGTATAAGATCCATCCCCTTTCTGCAATTCGACTAGGCATAGGAAGCTCCATGTAAATCCAAATCTATCAGCCCCTAGTTGTCAATGAAACTATGAAGATCCTCTTTTCTCTCCACATTGATCTGGGAACCTCCAAATTTTTCTCCATTAATTAAGGGCGTATTAAAGTCACCCATAACAACCCAAGACTCTCTATCATAAATCCTCCTAAAGGAAGCCAGCTCCATCCAAAAGGATTTTCTCAATCCTTTTCCATTGGGGGCATAGATGTTCAATTGGATCCAACTGAAATTATCCCTAATATGTGTGAATCTAGTAGCAATATGGTTTGTGCCTTCCAAAATTGGATCCCCTTTGATTATGTGACTATTCCAGAAGGTAGCAATACCTCCAGAAGCGCCATTCGAATTGTTCCATGAGAACTACAGTGCTGAAATAGTTTCACCTTTTCTACTTTTTCCTTTGACATTTTTGTCTCATGAATAAGAAGAATATCAGATTTGTGATCTCTAACAAAATTGCGTAGAACATCCTGCTTGTGGGGGCTATTGAGTCCTCTGATATTCCAAGACATTATCTTCATGAATTACCAGGGGATTTGAGGCATTCTGAGATGGTCTTCTGAGACCCATCCACTATATCCTAAAAACTATTATGCTCTCTTGTCCATTTAATAGATTTTTTCCCTCGAGATTTCTTTAATGCTCCACAGTCTACCTTTGCTTTTGATCTGGTAGAAATACCACTTGGATTCTTCCATTATTTTTTTTATCTTTCTTTTTCTTTGATAAGATCTCTTCTTTATCAGTCTCTTCTTGGCTATCTGTCTCTTTACTAGATTCCCATTCCTTATTAGTTAGGAGCCTTTGTTCCTAGGGTAATGTCTCCATGATACCATTCAAATGAAAAGATGAGAAGTTACTAGAAAGTTCAGTTGAATGGTCCAGGTTTTTGAGGGAGTCCTTAACCACTTCAAAGGAGTTAGGATCTGTAAAGTGCTCTACACCCGGAGGAAAAAGACCTTCAAAGGAAAGGAGAGGGAGAGGGATATTTAGTTCCAAGGACAAACCCTGAATAGGAATATCCTCCAAACCCGGGGTCTCATTATTTTTCTCTGTTGGGATTAGCTCATGGGAAAAGGGGATAGCATCTTGGTTCAGTTTTTCTTCCCCAGCTGACTGATCCTCATTGGATTCATTTTCCTTAACAGGTAAAGTCTTCACAAGATTCTTATGTTGGGGTTATAGCAGATCCTCTCCATTATTTTCAATGACCACTTTAGCCTCATTAGAAGTGCTCTGAATATTAGACTCTTTTTTTTCAAAGCTATCTCTTCCTAATTTCTTTTTCCATACTGATTTCAAAGAACCAGCTAGTTTTTGTTTCTCTTTGGTGGCATTGAAGGGGCATTTCTTAGCTTAGTGCCTAGATTTTCTACATTTGAAACAGGCAAACGGGATGGTTTCAAACTCTATATTCTGCAACCAGGACCCCAGTTTTGACTAGATCTCGATCGATGAGGGAAGGCCAGCATTCTGAGAGACTCCTACACATATTCTTGCAAATACCAACCTCTTTCTAGCAGCTGTCATTGAATCAATAGAAAGGAGCTCACCAAAAGAACTCACAATACCATAAAAGATATCCTCATTCCAGTATTCCAGGGGAAGGCCTAGAAGTCTGACCCAAACTGGGACATTCTCAAAAATGGATTCCAAAAGGTCCAAGTTAGAGGACCACTTCTTTAGATCCAGGGAAGATTTCCCTATAACCCAAGGACCCCCACTTCTAACAGCCACGATGTCCTCTCTACAAGTGAATTCAAACGCAAAGAAATCCTTTGGAAGAGTTGCAACTGAGACTTTTCCATTCGTTCTCCATTTATTTTTTATGAACTCCCTGACCACTTCAATGTTTGGTCTAGGGTCCATAAACTTCCCAACCAGGGTTCTTTCCATTAAAGCAATATTATGATCAACTAACAAATCTGGCACAAAAATTACAAACTTACCTTTTTCTGGGGAAGAGATATTTTGCACCGGAGGGAAAGATGATTTTCCATTTGGTTTTACCACAAACAGAGAAGTCTAGGGTTTGCGATTACCTCCAATGCCACCAGTGTTCCCCACCACAGCTTTAGCTTTTTCATTTTTTTGACCGGCAGGGGAATCCACATAATTAACTGCCAAAATATCCTTTCCACTCGTTTCCACTTGGATTTTGTTTCCAGATTCCAACTCATCCTGATCATCCTCACCTTGCTTCTTACTCGATGCCAACTCCTGATTCATCTGAGATTTCTTTGATCTTGCTCCACCTCCATTTCCATTGCTTATATTTTCAAAATCCCTCTTTTCCCGCCCGTGTCGGCGCTCGTGTGCCTCCATCTAAAACTAACGAGCATAACAAAATTATATAGTTAATAACCTGCAAAATCTATTAAAATTTGTTTCCTCAATAAATATTCTTAACATACCACATTTAAAAAGCTACTAATGTATTGACTTGTAAAATAATATTAATATAGATCACAACATTTACATAACTAGTTCATGAGTTCATTAGGATTATTAATCTTTGTTAATATAAGGAAGTATGGTTCATACAAAAATTAATCCAAAACTAACTCTAAATAAGTAGAGGTATTCAAATTTAACCATTGCAAAATTAAACAAAACATAATATTTTTACTAAAAAATATATAGAAAATAGAAATATAAATGTTTTCCACAATAATAGAGTTATTCCTAAGATATATATTTTCACCCTTCGATGAGTAGTCTATGAATAGTTTGATAGAGTTACCATGGGATCTACTTTTTCCTCGACAATGGCTAACCTTTACATGGACCATTTCAAAAAAACAGTCTCCACTCCTTTGCCTCTAAACCAAAGTGGTGGAAGTATATGTCGATACTACCAACAATTATTGGCCCTATGATTGTGATAATCTTGAAGAATTAAAATGTTTGGTTTCCCGTTTACTCCTTGTGCTCACTTGGTTCTCTTGTTACCTCCCTCCCATCTCCTATTTAATAGGTGAGGTTTGTAATTTACCATTTTACTTCTCTACTCTTCCTCTCTACATTATGATTATGATAATATATTCAAATTTGCTGATTTTTTAAAATTATAATTTAATAAATAAAATACAATTATTGAAAACATGTAATAAAATTAATTTATAATCAAAATGTTATAATAACTTGTTTTTTGAAAGAATTCCTATTTATTTTCTCGATTTATGATCTCTCTTGAGGGCAACATATATATACTCTATATAGCTCAATTAATTTGAATAGTATAAATTAATTATAAGTTCTTCAAAGATTGTGTTTGGCTAAACAATTGGAAAACAAAATTACTGGAAAAAATTAAATTAAAGAAAAAAATTTCACCATTAGCATATTTCTTTCCATTCCATGATGAAAATCTTGAAGCAGCAAACTTCAAAAAGAATAAAAGGTAATAGATATTTTATTATGATTCTATTGTATTGGATTCAATAGGAATCACAAACTTTCAGAAGTGTTTTGTAAGTTTAATATATTTGAAAGTGACAAAATACCTAAAGACACAGTTCAACCCGCCTCAAAAAATCTGAAAGTAACAAATTTAAAAAAGAATAAAAGATTACAGATATTTTATTAATGATTCTATTGTATTGGACTCAATAGACACCACAAAATTTGAAATGTGTTTTGCAAGAATAAGATACTTGAAAATGGCAGCATCCTTAAAAACAGTTCAACCTGCCTCAAAAAATTTGAAAACATCTGAACTAAAAAGTATAAAATAAAAAAATTTACAAATATTCTGAGTAGTTCTATTGGACTCAATAGAAGCCACAAAATTTCAGATTACTTGAAGACAGCAGTAGACCTAAAGGCAGAGAGTTCAACCCGCCTCAAAAAACAAAACTGTCCTCCTAAAGTAAATGCAGGTCCGTATATCAAAGGGACGAAACGGCAGTCAGCATCTGTAATTAGTTATACAAAATAAAACTCTTGCAATCTGCTTAGTCCTGGAAAATATAAGTGTCAGCTCCACCAACGCTTACAGTCATACACGGAACAAAAAGCCTGTAAGCAAGTCAGAATCAGAAGTATCCCCGTGGCCAAAACAGTGAGGAGCTGCCATGAACCAAATATGTATTTGTTTCCGTACTCCTTCGCAGCAACGCTCCATCTGTTGTTATAATGCTTGTTGACGTCCGCTATCACTTGGTCCAAATATTTAACTCGCGTCAATTTGACGCATTTACCCAAGCCGTTCCACAGGCTTGCCACTTTCCCGTCGTCTGCCAGGTGATTGTAGATAATCCCGCTCTTTCTCAGCAGCCGAACATCTTCGTCCGAGTCGATGATGCCGTTCATGAAATCAGTGTAGCGAGTGAAGATCAAAGCACGGGGAGCCGCCGAAGCTTCGAACGCCACCAGATTTCTGATAACTACTTCGGTGTTGGAATCCAACCTCAATTTGGGAAGATAAAGGGTTGCAGTGGTCTGGTCGAAGCGAATTGTGCTAACGTCTCCATCCGTTGGAAGAAATTTTACTCCCGCCGAGTATAAATCGGAGACGGAGGGAATCGCTAGTTCGTCGCGTGTAGGAGGAGTTTCAGTCGAGGAATACCCGCTCTCCTCATCTTTTTGCTCATCCTTTTCATCTCTGCGCTTAATAGAAAGAGTTTCAAAAGCGGAAACAAGATTCGTGGACAACTGTGTCACCAACTGGACAGGCCTTCCTTGCAAGACACGCTCAGGGAGTGCCGAGATAAGTTGAACAAGGCCAATTTTTAACGAGGAGAGAGCCTTCCATAAAGCTTCCAGAGTGCGCGTTAAGTATGTTGGTTTCGGCAACGGGACATTCCCGTCCTCATTATTCTTAGAAATGGTATCTTCCATGGCTGCTGCAGGGACAATACAGTAGTAGAGCACCTCCAGTATGTGACCCCTCTCTTTTATACGCATCCTTGAACTATCCGGCATTTTCAACATAAATGGCGACCATTCTTGACAGGCGAGAGTCACCAGATTGCAGAGTCTTTCTTCGGCCTTATCTTGAGAACCCAACTGCATTTCCAGCAGCTTTTGCAAGAGGAACAAAGGTAACTGATTCTCGAGCATCATCAGATCTCTAATAATTGCATTGTGGGTTGCACTTCTGCGAGAGGGATCTAAAACTCTGCCCAGTCGCTTCACCTGGTATGACGCTTGCGCAATAGCCTGATCCGCCCGTTCGGCGCAGAACTGCAAGCACTCGAGCAGGAACGATGCGTCCAGGGCCGTAAGCCATGCAAGGGCTTCCTCGTTGTAGTAAAGATATTTGTGGTAACAGTTCCTGATCTCCCAGTCGTACTTCTTCACTTCTTCCACTACAGATTCGAACTTGCTATCACCGGTTAGCGTCTTCTGAAATCTTCGCGCAGCAGCCACTTTGTATCTCTCCATTTCGTACAGTTGGGATCTCCAGTGGTGATATGGACCAATGGAGACGCACTGTGGAATATATGCTTCTGGCTTCACTGCCAACAACTCCTTGGGCACACCAAAAATGGATACACAAATCTCTTTTTCGTCTTGTTGCTCGCCATGTCTTTGCAGGCCTTCCTTGATTTGAATAACCCAAAGATCTTGATCGATGACTACTTCATCTCCACTCATCAGTTCCATGAGTCCAAGTCGGACGCAGATGAAAGATCACAGAAAACAACCAGCCAAGCAAGGGATGGAAATAAGATAATCAACAGGTCAACTATGAGAAACAAGTGGCAGGGGGTCGTTATATATAGCTTCATCCTCGGCTCTACCGAAAAATCAACTTGAATTTCACAGAAATTTCCATGCTTCTCGCAAGAAATTTGAAAGCATTTCTATGCCCAGAGCCTCACATGATAAATGCTTAACCCAAATGATTCCATTCAAAGTGCGAAGGATCCTCGTTACTCTCAGGTGGTACTTCCAGACGGTGGGAGAGGGCCCTCGGATAAGGCCCATCTAATCCAAAATATGTAAACGTAAATTGTAAATTTCAGACGATCGCAAGATGAAAATTGTAACTTCAAGTTTTAGAATTTGAAGTTTATTCTTCATCTTAGCAAATACGTTCGTTAAGCAGGCAGTCTTTGTCTAAGAAATCTTGTCAAAGGCTTATATGGGCGAGGGCCCACAAGAATACGCTGCCAAGTTGAACACAACTGCTCCATGTGTACATTTATTGGCTTTTTAAGACATTTGAGTGTGATCATGTTTTCACGTGTCATTGTTTTTTCCGTTTTATTTTTAGCTTGCTTATTTTTAATTAATGTCATTAACAGATTCGTTCTATACAAGTTTTAATTTGTTTTCCAAATTTATATATTTAGTAGATATATTTTATAATATAAAGGATGTAGATTTATATATTAAAAAATATAATTAATATATTTTTAGTATTAACAATATAAAATAATTTTTAAATAAATACTATAAAATAACTTTTAGATATATAATATAAAATAACTTTTAAATATTTCAGTAATAAATAACATAATTTTTAAATAATATTCTACAACAAATAATTTAATTTATAAGTTAAAAAAAATTAAAATTAATATTTTAAGATGTTTATAAGATAAATGTATTTAAGATATTTATATTAATTATTATGTTTTCATATTACAAATATTTATATATATTATGTTTAGAATAAGAAAGAACATATTATAATTGGTTTATGTTGGATAATTTATATTGAAAATGGATAATTCTTTAAAATTATATGAGATGGCAATAATAAAATACAAAAGTAGACTGTAATTTATATTAATTTGAACTTCTTAATGATGAGATGTTTGCATATTGTATTAAAAAATTAGGTTCAACTATTTAGTATTTTATTATTTTTCTTAAGTTATGTTTTTTTTTTTTAAATTGAGATTGTTCATAATTAAATATTTGTTTTATAGAAATTAATATAAAGGCCTCCTAAATAAACTACCCCTTGTCATTTTGTGTGGGTTAACTTCTAGTTTCAATAATGATATGTAGCTACACCATCCCTCTCATATCATCATTTTTATTAGAAAATTAATTTTCCCTACATTATCTAAAGTTCAAAAATTAAAATTAATCTTATTGATCTCTTTTTTATTTGGGTTTAAATTTCTCCACAACCACGCCAATAAAATTATTCAAACTAATATATTGATCTATTTCAAAATTTTAATTAGATGTTTACTCATCTCACATTGACGTACCCATCAAATTAATTTTTAATAAGCATATAATAACATCTTTATTACAATGATTTTCTCTAATCTCAAAAAATATGATAGTGAATGATTGGAATGGAAATTGGACAAATGTTATCTAGAAAAATCTAAATGATCTATTTAGAAGTAGAGAAAGGTTTTAAGAGTTGGGTGGGAATTGTCTTTCTTGGTGAGATTCTCAGATAACATTATTTCTGGTAGAATATTACATGCAAGCTATTACTAAAAAATAAAAATAAATAAATTAGCTTTAATTAAAACTACAACAATATTAAACAAATTAAGAGAATGATCTAGTGATGTGAGAAATTGAGATATCAATATAGGATTCATTACGATAGATATTGCTCTCCCTATTAGATTGTAACTTTATTTATTTTTTAAATAAAAAATAAATCAAAATATTAAAAAAGAAATAAAGATATGATTGTAATATTTACAAGTTATAGTCTATCAACAACTCTTCATGATCTCTAACTCAACAAGCTTTCTCCATCTCTCTATAATTTGATTTATTTATATTCAAAATATTAAAAAAAATTAGATATGATTGCTACTTTAAATTATAGTTTAGTAGCATCTCTTATTGATCTTGCTATAATTAACAACTTTTTTTTATCTTAATATAATTTACCAACTCTACTTTATCTCTTAATAGATGTAAATTTATACTACATGTATATGAAAAAGATTAAAGTAAAAATATAAATATAATAAATAACAACCGTAATGTTCACTCACAAATAAAACGTTTTTAAGTAAGTATTAAATCAAATATATGCTTATGAATGATATTAATAAAAAATTCAATGTAATCTTACTTGTACAGTTGAAAACATTCCAAAAAGAAAATATGATTTGCATTCTATCTTTTAAAAATATTCTAAATTAATATGTATTTGTATAATAAATATTATAAAATAGATATATTACAAATTTGAATATTAAATAATATTTTAAGTAGTTTCCTAATAATTAAAATGCCATATATATTATTATATAAAAATATAGTAAGTGAAATTATAAAAACTAATTGATTTGAATATTACAATTCTGCTATAAACTTCAAAGTCAACCCACAGACCATCAAACTCAAATCAAATCACACCTACTTCTCAACTTTTGAATTTATTGTATATAGAAAAAGAATTAAACATTTTTTTTTATTGTAAGTCAAGCCAATTTATTGATTTAGGTTCCGTTTCGATTTCGATTTGGCATTTCTAAGCTTCAAAAAAAGCAGAAATTTGATTTGTGTGATATTAATCGGGGACAACATGATTTAAAAATGGGAAAGTTAATTGATTGTTTTGTTTCGCACATGCCGGGTCAAAATTGCTTCCGTAATCGAAAGAGAATTCCTCAGTTTTTGCCGTCCAAAGAGAATTCCTCAGTTTTTGCCGTCCAAGCTTTACTCCCTCCAACAAATATGTACTTTACACGTCCGGAAATTTGACCTGCTTTAATGAACAGGCTCGAGAATTTAGCGCTGATTTTAGGCGCAACATCTATCCAGCTATCAGATTGTACATTTCAATTTAACTTTTAATTAAATGAAAATAAATAATTATATTGTATTCTTCTTTTTAACAAATTAATAAATACAGTCAAATGTGCATACTGATGGCTGCATAGACACTGGCCATTTGAGTAGTTGATAATAGTCTTTCACCACTGAACAATATGTTGACTTTCAATTATTTTAAGTTTTATTAATTCACCACAAGGAAAAATTATGTATTATTTAAAGGTTTATTAATCCCAGCAGAGAAAATTGATTTTTTTAATGGTTGTCAATATTGATTTATTTTAGAATTTAATTTAATTTTTTTTAATTAGTCTAATTTTATATTTTATATGATTATATGTAAAAAAATTAATTTTGAAATGTATTTAATTTTTTTTAATTTTAGATTAGATTAGATTTGTTTTCGGTTGAAAATTAAACTCTTTACTAAAGATTGATAATTCAAAAAAAAAAATCTTTATTTATTGACATGGATATCAAAAGCGTCAAATTTTATCTCGAAGGGTGTCAATTTTAAGACATCATTTTACATCTATCAACAATTAAAAAGATGGGAGAAAAAACAAAAAATATTCTAAATATTAGAGAAAAAATCTCATTCAACGTTAGTCATAGTTCAAGTAGAATTGACGACAAATATTACTATCGCTTCTAAAGTTATATATATTCTAACATTCATAGTCCAAGGATTTCACATACAATATCAATTTTTTGACTTCAAATAGGTGACAGAGAGAATTTGTAGAGTACTATGCATTGGATTCAATGTTTCTTCCCTTGGATGAGTAGAGAGGATTTTGTACATATTTGATCACTTGTGGGATCCTAATATTTGGGGTGGGATTATGTAAGTATTTGGATGGATTGGAAGGGAAAATAACTTGTGTCAGTATATGTTATTATGACCCATATGATGGTAAAACAGGTTATTGGAATTAGTATTTCTTGATACAAGTTTATATGTGTTTTCAAAATTTGGACTTTGATGGAGACAAGTACATATGTTGTTTGCTTGTTTGATGGCATGGTTGATATGCATGAGAGACTTGGAGTCTTTGTTCAATGAGAGTTGATTAAAAGTATAGCGATGATGCTATGCCTATATTTGAACATGTGGACATAAGCACAATTTTTTTTTTGTGTGGAATGAATTGAAATATTATCTCTTCATACCTTGCATCACAAAAAAAAAAAAAAAAGCATTCAAGTATCACACCAAAGCTAACAAAAAAATTTCTATGCTCTTTTATCATTAAATAATGAACACCCATTTACTACCTTAGTGTAGAACTTATGGATTATAAACTTCACCAATGAAAAGCTACTTGGCCTCTAAAAGTAGGATTGTCAAGCATGTAAGGGACAATGTTATCCTTGTATATGCATTAGTTTGACTTACAACATAATGTGTCATGAAGAGAAAAAAATAGTTCATGGGCATGTTGGAAGCATATTAAGTAATAATTTCAATTGATCTTGCAAGACAACCTCTAGGATTGTAGATAGACATTATGCTATGCAAATGATATTGAGCTTCATAGAATGCAGGGTGATGAAAATTTGTTGAAATGTTGGTTTGGTTGTTTTGTTAAATTATCTCACTACGATTATTTAGACATCCAAATAGAAAAGTGTATCTCTCAAACTATTTATTTCCTATTCCAATATCACAACATCATAAAAATTAAATGACAATTTATTTTTTACATTTTAAATAAATACAAATTTAACATTCATAATAGAGTCGGTATATTGTTTGTGTGTGTTCTTAATAAGAAGATAAAAGAATTTAATTCCTATACAATCATTTTTGAATTAATTTTTTTTAACCCACATCCCAAAGCAATGTCTTTATACATGCTTATAAACATAAAAAATTGATATAATTTTATTATTATCTCAAATAACTTATATTCTAAATTTAAATAATTATTATTGTAATTTGAAAGAATTAAATAATTGTTATTGTAATTTAAAAGAATATTATAATAACATATGACATATTTAAATTGATATTGCATGATGATGGGTCCATCATTTGATTAGAATTAAGGGCATATATTATGTATATCAAAGTTTTGTTTCCTTTATTCTAAATAGGAAAGAACTAGTATTTATTTTGTTTATTATATAGATAATAAAACATAAGCCCCTTGAGATTATACAAGAAGGGAAATGATGTAAGAAGAAATTAAGTCACCTGAAGGTAGCCCCCAACCCTAAAATAAAACACAATGTTGAAGAAAGATGATGGTTGCCACCTATGACAGGTTGCATTCCTACAATGGTGCTAATGTTGAATCCCTGCCTTTCTGGATGTAAGGGGTTCTATATTTTGTTTATTCTCTTGCTATTTGCTACAAGCGTTGAGGGTTTTTAACCCTATTACATAACTAGGTGATAGCCTTCATCATTATGATCATTCCTACTATGCATGATAAACACCTTTATTTATCAATATATATTTTATCATTTATTTTTAAAATCTATGATTCACCTTTTGTGGGATCATGAGGGTTTAAATTACCCTACAAAATTTTCTGTTGTAGAACAAACTGGAATTTGTTGGCCACACTAAATGAGAGGGTCACTCCCCTTTTTCATTTTTCTAGCGAATTGTTGCCCCTTGAGGGAGCTTGTTGCTCAATGTTGTGACTCCATGCCTAATAAGGGCCGCAATAGCTTTTGGTCATGCCTCCAAACAACATTTTCAACAAGCTATTTTGTGGCAAAAAATGGGACTCTGATGAGGTCATAATACTAAAGGGTATTGTTATTATGAATATCATGAACTCAATTTGGGGATTCAAGGCTTTTGTAGAAGAATAGAGTAGAAGTTGTAAGTGACGATCAGCTGAGATGGAGGAGAAAGAATAAAATATAGAGGAATACACTCTTATTCTTCTTTTCCTTTTGTTATATATAGTGCAGTCTCAAAATCCAACCAGTGAGCTACCACTATTAATGAACGTAGAAAAAGTGACAAGTAGTCTTTTAGTGTATTTATGAATGGGCTTGTTTAAATAATAGTTGTACTAGTTATGTTCTCGAGAAAGAATATAGTAAACAGTAGGTAAAATCTACAACTTAACTATTCACAAATTACATTTTCTTTGAGAACGTTGCATTTGCATAAATGAATATCAACTAGGATACATGACTGCATAGTTTTAGACATCCACAAGCATATAGAAGCATTTATTTAATTCTAATAGGATATAAAATTTAATGCAATGATTTGTAACTACCATTGTTTATTTTGTACCCAAATTTGATTTATAACAATACGTAATAATTAAATAATCTGAGTCATTCGAGATAATACTAGCATTGATTTAGGTAGATCTTTATCCTTTTAGAATATAATGAAAGAAGAATAAAGAAGAGGAGGGAAGAAGCATAGCAGCATTTAGAGAGTAGTTACGTTGAATGTCCATCTATACTTCTTAGCATAGCCATTATTCCATCTTATTTTTCTACCAACCATAGTAAAGAGACATTGCCTTTATAAGAAACATCATCACTCATGAGATCTAAATTTGTTATACTTTGAAGGGAGACATGTTTTCTTATATTAAAAGTAGGGAAAGGTCCTTTGAACCCATAATTTTAAGCTAAATGAGTAGAGAATGAAAGGCCATCAAGAATGGACAACCAAAAACAAGCAACATAGGGTAGGAAAACCTCATATAGTATCCAAAAATGTAAATAAGGTACATAGGAAAAACTACAATGAAACAATAGAGACAACAATACAACACCATACCTATAATAGTAAGAATATAAAGCAAAACCGTCACATTTTAGAGGAGATGATGATCTCCTAGTTAGCCTTCAACACTTCCATGGCCATCCACTAATCGTTAGCACTGATGCAATCAACAAGCAAGTTCCCCTAGATCATCTCCACTATCTCTTTCCCAATTTCCAATTTATTTTCTTTTTATTTTAGACATCCTAGACATCGTTCCAAAGATGGCATGTTGCATGATCCCATCCACCACTATAGTAGTTTTTCCAATTACTTCTTCAAGTACCTCAACCCTATTTTTTATTTCCTCACTGTAACCTTCAACGGGTTGCTAGAATTTTTTTTCTCTTTATAAGTCCACATTTTAGTCGCTAGTCTATGTAGGTGACCTTGGTGTTTTCCATTTCCTCAATGACAACATTAAGGTTATCATTTTCATCCTCCTCCTCCCACTCTAGTTCTTCTGGCTATTCTTTATTCCTTTCTCTCAAGAAATCCTCATAATTGCTAATCTCCCTTTCCTCTTCAACATTGAAAAACTCATCTTCATCATCCAGCTCAATGTTATAATCCTAATTATCTTCCTCACACTCAAGAAGGAATTCATCACCTCAGTTAACTAGACCCACATCATCAAGCTCTAATATTTTCCCTTTAGTGTATTTCCCTATATTCATCTTGTTTATAGTAGCCAATATGGAAGAGCATCTTTCATCAAATCACTACTATTCAGACCCACACAATAGGGCTCTAAGCTACTCCCAATTTGAATAGTTATAGATCTAGGGGCCTCCACCTTCAACCTTTTCACAACCTTAAAAGGTAGGGAGGAAAATATTTTTTGAGGAGTTGTAGCCACCATGACCACCATGGAAGGGGGATATGAGGAACTAGGGGTAAGGGGTTCCTTTATTTAGATTTAGGTTTAAAAATTGAAGAGAGGTCTTTATGGGAAGACTACAAGGAATTTTCAATGATTTGTAATGCATTACATGAAATAATGGGGGTAGCATTTTGTTGTGGGGTAGCATCACACAAAAAATTGTAGAGGGCATAGATTAAGCCTTGATGTAGGGAAGGAGATACATCTTAAAAAAATGTAGGCCATAAGGGAAGAATGTAGAAAAAGGCACATTTATCCATTCCTTTTGAGGAACATGGTTTAATAATGAAAAATTAGAACCATGAATAGTAGCATATCTACCCTCGAGAGTGAAATAACAAAATAGGTGACTACTTCTCAAGCTATAGAGTGAGGAATTTTCTCCCTATTGTGTCTATTTTATAGATGGTTAACTAGAAGAAAGGCATGTTAAACTATGTGTTGGTTGGAACTAAGTTCATGATGCTAATTTCACATGAAGAACCATGTCTATTTCCTTTAATTTTTGTACTTATTAAATTATCATTTCATGCAATAGTCTTTGCATAATTCAACAAATGTTCCCATACATGAATAAGGTTCTTCCAAGGATCCTATATGGAGTTTTTAAACTCATTTCCATCTAGCGAAAAATGTTCTTATAAAAAATATCATAGTAATCTAAGTTCGTATGCACAAGAGTTTACAAGAATAAATGGTTATGAATTATAAATCAAAGTTGGACTTCTCCATCAAAATCTAAAAACTTGGAAAAAAATCAGCAAGTACAAGACTTGCCAAGTGAAAGTAAGAGCTCACATACCATCCAAAGGAGTGTAACATATTCCAACCTCAACCTTGGGGAGTTAACTGTGGTGACTAGGTAGCAAAATGACCCCAAATTTTATAAAACACAACACAAAAATTTTAGAAATAAACACACATCAATACAAGCCAAAAAAGCTCCTACACAAGAGTTCCTTCAAGAACTACATAAAGGGAGTGTTAGGACAATCACTTTTGGATAAATAAGAGGAACAATATATATGCAATACAACAATAGTCATATTTCCTTAATTTCAAAATTTTAATTATCACCACTCAAAATGACAAGTCCCCATTTCTATCAACCACATTTACACCCATAACTCTCCAAATAAGTCACACGGGTAATCTTACCCATCAATTTTTTTCCCACAAGGGCCTCTTACTCACTTGAATATGGAATGCTCTCATTACTTTGGGAGAGCCTACTCCAACTACTCCAAAGTAAAAAAATCACAACAACATGAACACAAATACCAAAGCCTTAAATTTCAATAATAACTAAAGCACAACATAGAAATGTAACAAAACACATACAGATAAATGGTTTTTAAATGTGTTGAAGCACATGAATACCTTTAACTAGTTCCAACAATTGAAGAAGCTTTTTATAGCTATTTATATCAATCTTTCTCTAGCTTTTTCCTATAATTTATTCGTATTTTTTTCTTTTAATCAACTCACAACTCAACAACTTCAAGAGTTGTACAAATAAATTAAAATATTAAAAAATTCTTCTCACAAAAATTCAGAAATAAATAAAAATTTCAAATTTGTTATCTCATTGTAATGGTATCACTTGTCACCTTCACAATTGATGTTCTACCAACCCTAAGAATAATGCTCACAGATGTGTGATAAATACCTATGAGACCATTGCTTCTAAATTTTTTGTCTCAAATATGTGAGAAATAGTAGTAGAAATGATTCATCTCTCAACATCACTAGATCAGTCCCACTACTTCTAGATTCATTTAAATATTTGACTACATCGTTAAAACTCGTCACTTTTATAAATGGTAGTAGAATAGTGGTCCAAATGTACATATAGCTTAATTTAAGTATTTCATAACCCTTAGTCCTATGACCAAGGACATTAGAGTATACATAAAAATTGGAAATAACACCTTAAATTCACTTTGAAACTTTAGAGAAACATTGACTCCTCAAATTGGCACTTTGATTGCTACATCTTATTACTTGACTCACCCAACCATCACATAGATATAGACGCGCAACATAACATTATATTTCAAAACCACAATGGCACATTTAATATTACATAATAATTTTCCACATTACAAGAAAAATTTAATGCATAACAAAAGACCTTAGCCTCTCCAAACAAGCTACATTGGCTTAATAAGTTTTGCAAAATAAGTCACCATGCAAGCTTCTTGCTATTATTTTCAATAGAATATTTCTTTCCTACCATAATGCTAGATTATCCCATGATCGATGTAGTATTGAATCACACGAGGTAAGTAAACACATCTCTCGATATCATGTTTAGAGTCTTAGAAGTATTGAAAAAACTTCTATCTATCATACCATTCACAATACAACTCAAACAATGGTATAATCTCTAGCAAAGTTATTATTCTATATTTCAAAAAAAATTGTAGCGGTCTATTATAAGATTCTAATAACTTAGTAAATATTTTATTTCATCCTATGTCATTTTTTTCTCTAGAAAGTGAGACGATGTTTGCAACAACCTTGTCCTCTCTAGATTTTCCAAAGAATAACATAGTTTTTTGGTCATCCTAATGAGAGCATGAGGATGAATATCCATACTAACCAACCATTTGTTGGTACTACAAAGGTAGAACAGGGACACAATGCAAAGGATGGACACTTCATTAAAAGAAATTTATCTTGAAGTGTTGGCTACAAGTTTTAGATGAATACTTTTTGTACATCAGAATCAAGTAAAGGATAAGGAATTTGAGAGAATAGTGCCTAATATCAAGTTATAAAATTAGTTTCCTTCTAATAAATCCCTACTTACATTAGAGAAGATTAAAAAATATGATTTTCAACCCAATGTTAGCCTAGAATTGATAAAAGAATTGGTTTAAATTTTGTTCAAAGGAATGGAATTATTAGGAAGGGAGAAGTAAAGGACAAGAGATAATTTTGTCATTTCAATGGAAAATGTACTTCTCAAATATCATGCCTTCCACCTCCTAAGGGATGGGAGTGTTTAGAACAATAATAAACTAAGGACTGTGACGACATAAAGGTTGGAACATAGATTGAGAAGATGAGCTAGACAAATTTTCCAATTGATTCTACATATTTCCCATGTTCTATAGAAGAGAATTTAGAATAAGATCAAAAAATGAAGTATGACCAATAGAACCATCAATAATACTAATAGAAACACTAGGAAAACTTGCACTGATAGAGCTACCATAACCAACACTAATAGAGGCATTAATACTAGTGCAAAAAATAGAGGCATTATGAGCTCAAGAATCAAAGACATTAAAACCTACAGGAAGCCTATTTACTTTCATTATTTGCATCTCTTCAGGTATGTAGTCATTGTTACCAGAGGGAGTTATGTCACCCATGGACACAAACACCCCCAGCATCGACATATCCAATTATTTCTCATTGATCTCTGATCTAACATCTTAAGTAGCACCCAAGATAGAGATGCAAGATGGGACATGAATGAGCTACAATATTAAATATGCCATGGAGAAGTTTTAAATCTCTTTGATCTTTAGCCAAAATATTATTTATGTTTTCAAAAATAGGAGCCACTTGGGAAAAATAATCATCCCTTTCCAAGAACCCCCTGAGCTCTTCAAGTCTTAGTTATAAGGTATATATTTTCTCTGTAGGGACCCTAAGAGCAGCTTCGTCCACCAATGAATAGGAAGAGTTTGAGGGTGAGGCAATAGAGGTAAGATCTTGAGTTAAAAATTCATTGATAGGATGGGACTATCCAATGGAGAGTCCTATAGAAAACTCTTAAGAATTTGGGCCAGATTAAGGATGACAAGACCTTCTAGATCCCATTTGTAAGTACTAAGAACTTCTTCTTACTATGTAATTAGATGTAGTTGACTAGGTCATAAAGCTCATAAAATGCAACATAACACACTATCATATACACATCCTAGTATGAGAGAATATTTTTTTTGAAACAAAGAAAAATAGGAAAGGAAGGTTCACATCAAGTTCACCAAAAATATAATAGAGAGGATCTTCCTCTCAAGCATCTCTAGGATAGTGAAGAGTCTATAGGGGACATGTGGATCTAGGTTACCTCAATGATAGAATATCAAGTGATGGGATGATAGGTAAATGAAAGACTAAACTATTTTTTTTGGTTGTTTATGGTAGAGGAGTTTAGAAGTCAAGTGAAGAGACCTCAAAGGTCTTGCAAAATAGATTGATAGGCTCGAGCCTGGAGGATTAGAGCATTCACCATGGATGATAGGGTTGCATTTAGGAATCTCATATCAACCAAAAGTAGAGTATGCTACTAGAGATACTTAGGACCTACTAACTACCCAAATAGTAAAGTCTGATGGTCTTAACTAGACTAAAGAAAATATAAAAATATAAAGTACAACAAGAATAATACATAAATGGAAAAAAAATTAACAATTAAGCAATGTTACGAATAATAGAAGGAAAGATATTAACTTATAGTAGGTCTAGCATACAAGAAGCTCCTCATGGATAAAATATGTACACAAATAAAAAACTATTGGGGCTACTTTTCCTGGGGCTTTCATTGTTCAAACCCTCACTTTTTTTTTTCCACCTCCATCTATAGCTAGATAGAAAATGATATAGAAATATTGACAAAGAAAAAGACAAGACAAGAAATAGGAGATGCAAGATAACAAGTATGGTAAACAACAAGAGTGATATGATATGGATGAAAAGGTTATCATCTCTCCAAGGATCTTCATGTAGCCAAGGGGAAGAGTAGTTCTTTAAAGATGTGAGATGGTCATCCAAGAGTGTGGTGTATACAACTTAAAACTTGCACTAAAAGATGTAGAATAGCAAGGAGAGAATAAAAGTGAAAAGAACTGAGAATGAAATTGCAACAGTGAAATGAGAATGAATGAATTGTAGGAATAAATGGGAATGAGAAGAGAAGAGATAGACATGGTCAAATTGGATTCCAAATAGCTGTTCTTGGGTGTTCTTGTGACTATGAAAGAATTACACTTCATGAGCAAGTGATATCTTAACACCCCAATGACCACAAGACCAAGAATCTTATTAGGTGGTATGTGTTGCGTGCAAATCTCTACACGACATAGAAGCATCAAAGAAAAAAATTCTCCCACTAATGAACTGATAAGGTAGGGACTCAAATGAAGGCTTAGGACAACAAGTTTTTGCATTATCAACTTATTTTAAGCTAAAGTAAAGTGTGATGTAATCAAAAATTGTATAAGGGTGTAATTCTATGGTATAAAAACTACAAATATCTTTTTCTTATATGAATTATGTTTCTCATATGTAGTATGCAAGCTATGATAACTAGATCATGAAAAAGGGTTTCATTAGAATCCATTTAGAGACAACCTTGTATACCTTAAATATTGATAGTGAAATTCTCATTAGTTTTCTTTATGTTGATGATCTAATTTATTGAGGTAATAATAAAACCCATATGGGGCAATTTCAAAATAAGAAGTTACAATACAAATTTAAGTATCGTGATTTATACAACAAAATTATAAGATATATTTGCTTCTCAATCAAGCATGTGATTGATTTATTGGAAAAGTTAAGAGTGATGACAAGCATGGTGCTTGCAACTCTCTTAGCACTTCATGAGAAGATATCCAAGTAAGTTGTAACCTAAAAGGTGTATGATTGTTTGTTCAAAAGTCTAGTTGAGGGCCACATGTACCTCACTAGAATGACTCTCTCTTTGTGTCTCTCCCTCTCTCTCTCTCTATACACACACACACAATTTTGACATTCCGTATTCTTCTATTGAAAGTATGACCTAGCTAGTTCCATAAATTTTAATTGGGTTAGTTCATTATATGATAGAAAATTAACATTAAATTATATTTTCTTACTCATTTCTTAAGTTCTATCTGTGAGTAATAAGAAATAAGAAAATATGGCTCTACCTTTAACTAAAGCATATAATATTATCATCACACAAACAAGTTAACAAGCAATATGCATTAGAAAAATCTTGAAGGATCTATAATTTTTACAAGATCATCCAACTACTATTTGCCATCACAATAGTAGTACAATTATAATGACAAAAAATCCTACGCTTCCTAAAAGATCAAAATGCAAACCTCGTTTAAATCAAAAATTTCTATCAATACTGGCAAATGAAATAATAATTTCATCCTACCCCTAACCAATAGCTGATATCTTCACCAAAATTAATTGCAAAGATAATTTTGTAGCTTTCAAACACCAATTAGAACTAAACCCTATTAATCATCGAAGTAGACATTAAAGGTGTGCACGGTCAATAGTATTAGTTTGCAATTGCTTTTTTTATGCTCATAATTCTATTTTGCATGATCTATTTTTATTTTATTTTATTTTTCTTCCAAAGTAACCTTCCGGATGTATGAATTTTATTTAAAGCAGTTTAATTTTAGGCTGCTTTTCACCGTAAGCTCCAATAGAATAATAGATCCATTTTCAGGACTGTTTTTAAACACTATAGATCAGTTTAGTTTTTTGTTTAGTATATAATACACAACCTATTGACATTTCACAAATGTTCTTCCTTATGTTGATGGCTCAGCAGCTGAGCAGTGGTATAATCTTATCACTGTTCATTTTTTCTTAAGAAGTAGTCTAAACTAATATCTTTTCAAAATATAAAAGAAATTTGAACGGCACAAAAACGGAAAAATGTTAAATTCCTAAACCGTGTGGGGTCATCACGAATAAGAACCAGAGAAATGGAGTAGATAATTGACAATCAGAATCAAAGAACAGCGTTAATTAGATGGTAGGTAAGATGAATATATTACTGTATAGATCAACTGTGTGATTCATAATCACGAATCTTACGAATTTTGCTTTGGTGTGTTTCCTTGTGGTAAACAAACCAATGTCTCCCCTTGATATTTGCCAACATTATTGAATAATCTAAAATCAATTCCTAACAAATCTTCAAGGAGAGCGGCCTTTGGAAGACTGTTAGATGATTTGAGTACTCAATTCAGCGATACCAAATTTCAGAATAAATTTTCATTTTTAAATTAGTGTTGGTCTGACTTTGCTAATGTTTATATTTCTTTATTGATTCTATGTTAGCGGTCAAATGGAATAAAGCGTGTCCATTTAGAAAGACGCGTAGTGACTTAAAAACATGACAGTGCGCCCCTGAAATTCACACTCAATTATCATGTTATTCAGATATTCAATTACTGATTAGGAATTTTCAAATACTGAAAAATTTAAATCCAACTTCTTTCATAGATGATCAAGTAGAAAATTAAATCCCACACGGAAGTCCGTCAAAAGCAGTGCTCAATTCCGTTAAAACTCAATTAATACTGGAATTTTGTTTATTTAACTACTAAAATTTTGCACACATTAAAAAGCCTTTCAACAGTATTCTTTCTCAAGTTTCCCATAATTTTCCGCACATGGACAAAGACATTGAAAATTATCATTTTTATTTCGAGTATTTGTACTTTCTACGTTTTCAACAGTTTGGTTGGAGCTGAAAATTCAAGGAATGCAACTCACTGTTTATGGCTCTTGTAAATACTCGTGATTTTACAGCCCATTCAATATAGAGGAAGCCTCCTTTTGAAACACGAATTATAGTTTTGGGTGCGCTCATTATTAATACTATCGATAGTGAGACAATTTGAAGATGGATAAAGGAATTTTTTGGGTGATGGAGTTGTTACCCGTGGGAGGAACCAATTCGTGCTTGTGGGAAGCCCTCCATAATAAATTATTTTAAATGAGTGTTGAATGATCAGTATGACTGGTTGGTATTCTCCAAATGTTTATACTAGCGCTTTCACCTCAGCAAGGTGTAATGGTTACGCCGATAGCAAGATATACTCTCACAATATATTGAAGGGCAGGGGTAAAAATCGCAATAAAATGTAAATTGTTTTTCTTAAGACTAACTATTTATAGCAAAAGTCGATTGATGAAGGGATGCGAGAAGATTTGAAAATAAACAAATGGAACTTTATTTAAATCAGTATGCTATGCTAAATAGTTTCACAACATAATTTGAACCATTGTAATATATTAAATACAATTACCAGACTCGCATAAACCAACTATAAATTGTAGCTTGATCCAGACAAACATAAAGATGCAAATCATGACAAATTGTAGACCAAACACTTAGGAGTGGAAAAAAATGATTGAGAGAAGAGAATATGCAAAGCATGATGAATTGTGGTCAAATAAGCTATTTTAATTTTTCTATGTAATTTTTCACTTTCTTTTTGATTGACAATATTTCTTTTGTTAACTGCCATTAAAAATATCAAGAAAATGAATATTTCGGCTATATATTTTTGAACCACAATAGAAATTGCAAGAGCTTTCTTTGTTCCTTACAAGGTAATGAATATTTTCGTTCTCCATACTTCACTCGACTATATTCAGGTCCTTTTTTGTGAGCTATATATGATATCAAACATAACATTTGTTGTTATATAAAAAATTAGGCATTGTTTTCAAATTAAAAACTATATGGAATCTCAAATTCATGAATGATGAAAAGTTAGTGCAAGCTGGAATTGAAAGCCTATTAAGAATAGAAGGATTATTATCAGCAGACAGGAGAGATAGGAAAAAGACATCGACAAAGATCATTCATGCAGGATAGTTTTCAAACAGTTGTCAAAACATGAAAGAATGTTCAAAAATATTTTCAACACCTGGCACATTGAATATTATGTGGCACTATCTTACATTGGCTATATTATTATATATAGGTGTTGCAAAGTAGTAAGCTTCTGATAAAATCTTAATTGCAAGGTTTGGGTGATAGTGTAAACATGAACAATAGCAAAATAATAATCATTGGAATTCCCCTGCACATGCCGCTTCCAGTAGTTTTTATAATTTGTAGGCTCCCACTTAGATGCACTTTTTCAACTATCACTTATCACAGCTGTGGAGAACATTTTTTTTTGTCTCTTGGTGGATTTGAATTATTTGTAGGGGTTGTTGTATTAGCAAGATGATGACAGAGATTGCTATATTTTTCTACATTGATCAACCACTTTTGAATAGAAGCATGAAAACTAGGTAAAGGGTGGATATAATGTACTTTCAAAATTATATAAAATTCACCTAGTTCAAAATGTAAGTTTAAATAGCTCACGGACAGTATCTAACTATGGTCTTGTTAATTTGTTTATGGCATTCACCTTTTTCTAAAGTGCCCCTTGAGATGTTCCAAGGACTAGAAAGTTAATGGACAGACCCCTATATAAATAATCCCATGCTCTGCACAGTATCTCACATAGAACAAAAGATCCTTCTCTTGAAAGAATCCAATTAGTAAAATCTCTTTGTATGGACAAAATAAGGTGTCGAATTGTTAATAGAAAGCCATGATAAACTGTAAAGGCATAATAGGCATCAAACAGAATTTGTAACCACTCTCAATGAACTACTATAAAACTCAGCAAGAGAGGAAGGGAGACATAGTGAAATCTCATGGTCATGCTTTTCTTTTACTTATTGCATTTTGGGGGCACACTATACTACTGTAAGGCACAACCAAGAGTGTAGCATCCCACATCTCTGTGTCATTCATTTTTTTTCTTAAATAAACAAGTCTAATCATTTATTCCCAAATAAACCAACAGTTCCTGGTAAATGATTGCATTCAGCTAATCAACTTTGCTTGCACAAATTTTTATATAGTTGGTATGCAGGCCAATGGCTTTCTTAGTTTTACAAATCTCAGCACATCACTCATTCTTAATTTTAAAGCAAGGTTCATGAAGGTCCAAGATCAAAGATCCATATACAGTGTATACTATGTTTCTTTGTGCTTCCTCTTTCTGGCATCAGAAGCAATGCTTGTTTACTACTAAATTAATGCACTGCCAATTGCATTATATAAATATAACATAACACCACATACCAATTGTTAGCAAACAAATAATAGTGATTACTTTATTTGTGCTTCATACAATCATGTCAAACAAAGAGGACAATGTACAAATTGGACTGCCTTCCTTGACTACAACAATCGTATTTAATGTGTTCAACAGTTGCCAGATAGACCACAACTGTTGGGTGAACATTTACAAAATTTCCTAGCAACTACCCACAAGCTGACAAGTAATTAACAAAATAGTCAACAACATAAATTTTAACAGAACATAACAAGTTAAATTTATAGCAATGACCAATCTTTTATAACAACTTTTAAAGGGATAAGCTAATCCTCTCTTTTTAATAAATCGTCATGCCAGCATAGATTCATCTTACAGTCCAAATTTATATAAACATGGCTACTATAATCCATGGGAATGGATCATAGATTGCTATTTCATTCCTGTTTTGTTTTGCATTTTTTCCAAATTCCATGGACCACCTTTAATAATTCTAAAAATGTATCACCTAAATATTGCTTACAAGTGCAAATTTTTATTTCAGGAAGAAAAAAATGAATTTTATAGACTTCTACTGAAACAATTTCAATTCATTACAATATTTCCATGCATTTTTCAAATCTTCTCAAGTATAATCATTCCTCTATGCATTTTATTTCAAATCCAGTCAACCCATCGTCATGAATACTTCTTATGCTCACTGGTCACTCTAATACAAGTCATATTATTTATTTCCAGATCTATATATTATTCTCCAATAAAACTAACAAATATTTTATATCATAATATTCTTGACATACAGGAGATGATCTTCCGTGGCACAAACACTATCGCTTTAGTTACATAGTGGACAATGGAAGAGTTGGTATTGAACAAGGAAATATAGTGCAGAGCTTAGGTAGAGTTGGATGTCATCGTGGGGCAAGACAAAAGTGTGTGAGATGAGGACATTGGAAGGCTCCCGTACCTACAAGCGGTGGTGAAAGAGAGTTTACTGACGCATCCTCTCGGGCCTTTGCTATCATGGGTCATCTTTGCATGGAGAACGTGGATATATGGGATGGGATGCATATTCTGGCTGGAACAACAACCATGGTGAACATGTGGTCCATCACTCATGACCCTGTAATATGGGAGTCGCCTCATGAATTTCGGTCAGAGAGATTTCTGCAAGAGAAAGTAGACATTCAGGGTAATGACTTGAGACTTGCGCATTTTAGTGTAGGTCGACAAGTGTGTCTGGGAAAGGCTCTAGGCCTCACTAAAATTCATCTCTGGGTAGCGAAACTGCTACACCATTACCAATGGACTCCTTCTTTAAACAACACCTGATAGATCTTATCGAGATTCTCAAGTTGTCCTCTTAAATGCTCACGTCCCTTACTACGAAAGACAAGAGCAGAGAGAGAGGCAAGTGCCTTGGACGATAGTTCACAAAAGGTAGAATGTGAGTTGCAGAGGGATGGGAGGAAAAGGGCACAATTTAGATGGGGAAATGACGTGTATTTACTAGGGGTATGGCACTTGTGTTAAGAGCTGTCCATAAATTGTAGGAAATGAAGGGTAGTTTGGCAAATAGAAAAAGACCTCAGCCTTCCATTAACGACCTCATTAAAGGGGCATTTTGAGGAAAAAAGGAAGGGGAGGCACCAAAATCATGTAGGGGAGAGAATAGAAAGAGAATTCTTCAAATGGAAGCTTGGCCTCTAGAGAAACAAAATGCAGAGGAAGATCAAAGGAGGGGCATGCCCATCTGTATTAGTGAGAGAGTCACCAAAGGAAAATATTTTAGAAAAGCAACCCGGTGGTAGTGCTGTAGATTCTCCACCTATAAACCAAAATGCCACTGTCAGCTAAAGCAGAAGCAAAACACCAACAACACGAGTCAAGCTTGAGGTGTTGGATTGCTATGCGGTGCCTCCCTCACCATCCTAGAATGGTCTCGGCATCAGACGCACCTTGGGAACGCGAGCTGCACTAGTAGCCGCTCCAAACTCGTCCATGCTTTGCCCAAATAGGGATTTTGTCGGGTATGCCACTTAGGAATCCGATGGCCTGCGTGACGCCTCCCCCCCATGCTACCCCTGTCGCTAGAACCGAACAATATTTTGAATGGATTGTAGTGTAACCCAGAATATTCTGGGCGCACATGCAGTGAAAGGGCTCGAGGACAAGATTGTTGAGCTCAAAACAAGATTTTTGCAACCTTTTAAAACAAAAATACTGGTTTCTTGGCCATGAGAGATCCAACGACACCAGCTATTACAAAGGGCACCCCCATCAGAAAATCAACGCCTCTTCTCAGGGAAGAGGTGGGCGACCATGCCTTAGCATCGGAAAAAAAAGCCACACAGGCCATCATCTGCAACAGAAATGAACTTTTAGAAAGCCCTACATATCACAAGAAAAAATTAAATAACACAAACGAAAATAATCTCCTCTGATTCATCTCTCTTTATTGACACCTCCATTAATTCTTATGCAGCTTCTTAAATATTTTTAGATCATGCTTCATTCAATGCCAGCCACTACCTCTAGCTACCAACTACCTACAGAACTTTGTCCAACATTGATAGCTAAGTAAAACAATCAATACGGGATAAAAATAAATACAAGGTACTTCAAGAAGTGTTTAAAAACTCTAACTGCATGGGATAAAAATAAATACAAGGTACTTCAAGAAGTGTTTAAAAACTCTAACCACACCACATGCTATTGTTGGGTGTCCTTCTGACCAGGATTTGGTTACAGGAACCACTTAAAACCATTTCCCACCAAAATAGTCTAATCTGGCATCAGACAGTAAGACTTTTCCAGTTGAATTCCCACCTATAATAGCCTATCGGCTAATTATTATTTATGGAGGACCGTCATGTGTCACAAGCACATTGATCAATTGGTTTGTATGGATATTGGATCTTAACAGGATTAAAAGTGCTCTTTTTATTAATTCAGCATGAGGAAAAAATATCTTTTTAATTATTTTTAGGTTTATTAATTGGCCATCAATATTGATTTTTTTTAGTATTTAATTTATTTTTCTGTTTTAATCAGTCTAACTTATATTTTATAGTATTATATGTAAAAAAGTAAAAATTCAAATGTATTTAAATTTTCTTAACTATTTTTAGTTTAGATTATATTATATTTGTTTTTAGTTGAAAATTAAGCTATTTATTAAAGATTGATAAATCAAAAAAAATTATGTATTTATTGACGTGGATGTCAAAAGTATCAAATTTTGTCTCGAAGGGTGTCAATTTTAAGACATCATTTTCAAACTGTGAACAATAAAAAAGATGGGAGAAAAAACAAAAAATATTCTAAATATTAGAGAAAAAATGCCATTCAACATTAGTAATAGTTCAAGCAGAATTGACAACAAATATAGTGATCAAATGGTCAATCTCTCACTTCTAAAGTTATATCTATTCTAGCATTCATAGTCTAGGGATTTCACATACAATAATTTTTTTTTTACTTCAAATAGTTGACAGAGAGAATTTGTAGAATACTACGCATTGGATTCAATGTTTTTTCACTTGGATGAGTAGAGAGGATTTTGTTCATATTTGATTACTTGTGGGATCCTAATATTTGGCATGGGATTATTTGAGTATCTAGACAGATTGGAAGGGAAGAGAACTTGTGTGAGCATATGTTATTATGAGACCCATATGATGGTAAAACTAGTTATTGGAACTTGTATTTATTGATACAAGTTTATAGGTGTTTTCAAAATTTGGACTTTGATGCAGGCAAGTACATATGTTGTTTTCTTGTTTCATGCCATGGTTGATACGCATGAGAAACTTGGAGTCTTTATTCAATGAGAGTTGATTAAAAGTATAGTGATGATGCTATGCCTATATTTGAACATGTGGAGATAAACAAAAAAATTTTTTTGGTGAAATGAATTGAAACATTATCTCTGCATACCTTGCATCACAAAAAAATTAAACATTCAAGAATCACACCAATTGATTGAAGCCAACAAAAAAAATTCTATCCTCTTTTATCATTAAATAATTAATGCCCATTTACTACCTTAATGTAGAACTTATGGATTACAAACTTCACTAATGAAAAGTTGCTTAGCCTCTAAAAGTAGGATTGTCGAGCACCTAAGGGACAATGTTATCCTTGTATATGCATTAGTTTGGCATATAGCATAATGTATCATGAAAAGAAAAAAATAGGTCATGAGGATGTTGGAAGCACATTAAGTAATAATTTCAATTGATCTTGCAAGATAACCTCTAGGATTGTAGATAGACATTATGCTATGTAAATTATATTGAGCTTCATAGAATGTAGGGTGACAAAAATTGTTGAAATGTTGGTTTGGTTGTTTCTTTAAATCATCTCACTACCACTATTTAGATGTCCAAATAGGAAAGTGTATCTCTCAAACTATTTATTTCCTATTCCAATATCAAAAAATCATAAAAATTAAATGACAATTTATATTTTACATTTTAAATAAATACAATTTTAACATTGATAATAGAGTTGGTATATTGTTTGTGTGTGTTCTTAAGAAGAAGATAAAAGAATTTAATTCCTATAAAATCATTGTTGAATTAATTTTGTTTAACCCACATCCCAAAGCAATATCTTTATATATTCTCACAACCTAAAAATTTGATATAATTTTGTTATTATCTCGAATAACTTATATTCTAAATTTAAATAATTATTATTGAAATTTAAAAGAATATTATAATAACATATGATAGATTTAAATTGATATTGCATCATGAGGGGTCCATCATTTGATTAGAATTAAGGGCATATATTATGTGTATAAAAGTTATTTTTTCTTTATTCTAAATAGAAAAGAGCTAGTATTCTTTTTTTATTATATAAATAATAAAACATAAGCCCCTTGAGATTATACAAGAAAGGAAATGATGTAAGAAGAAATTAAGTTACCTCAAGGCAGCCCCCAACCCTAAAATAAAGCACAATGTTGAAGAAAGATGATGGTGGCCACCTATAATAGGTTACATTACTACAATGGTGCTAATGTTGAATCCCTGCCTTTCTGGATGTACAAGGGCTTCTATATTTTGTTTAATCTCTTGCTATTTTCTACAAGCGTTGGGGGTTTGTAACCATGTTATGCTAGGTGAAAACCTTCATCATTATCATCATTTCTACTGTGCATGATAGTCACCCTTATTTTATTCTATTTTTGTTTAGAAACACCTTTATTTATCATTATATATTTTATCATTTATTTTTTCAATCTATGATTCACCTTTTGCAGGATCACGAGGGTTTAAATTACCCTACAAAATTTTCTGCTACACAACAAATTGGAATTTGTTGGCCACACTAAATGAGAGGGTCACTCCCCTTGTCCATTTTTCTAGCGAGTTGTTGCCCCTTAAGGGAGCTCGTTGCTCAATGTTATGACTCCATGCCTAATAAGGGCCACAATACCTTTTGGTCATGCCTCCAAACAACATTTTCAACAAGCTATTTTGTGGCTAAAAATGGGACTCTGATGAGGTCATAATACTAAAGGGTATTGTTATTATGAAAAACATGAACTCAACCTGGGGGTTGAAGGTTTTAGTCGAAACATAGAGTAGAAGATACAAGTGAGGATCCAGTGAGAGGGAGGAAAAAGAAGAAAATATACAGGAATACACTCTTATTATTCTTTTCCTTTTGTTATATATAGTGCAGTCTGAGAATCCAACCATTGAGATACAATTGTTAATGAACGTAGAAAATGTCACAAGTAGTGTTTCAGTGTATTTATGAATGGACTTGTTTAAATAATAGTTGTACTAGTTATGTTCTCATGAAAGAATACAGTAAACAGTAGGTAAAATCTATAGTTTAATTATTGTAGACATAAGAAATTGACATTAGGGTGCTGTCATAATAGTGGTTTACAATTCCTGAGAGGAACGAATTTTAGCTGAAATCACATATTTTTAGAAAATATAATGATTTAAGCCTTTAAAAGTTCCATTTTAAGGATTCTAATTGAAGAGGGTTTGATCAAATCACCTTAGATCAAACCCCCTTGGATAGAACCTCGCTAGTTTTAAACCATACCTATAAATGTGTCTCCTTTACACCTATCAAAATGCTGATAAAAAATCACTTTTGATTTAGCTTTTGGGGATCAAATGAATTCATTTAAAATTTATTTCAAATGATTATGGTATTCCTCAGAACAATCTATCCAATGAATATAATTTTAATATGTTTTGGTTTTGTTATGTATTTGTTTTTTAAGTTTTATTAAACATAGGTTTTTCATCGAAAATGAATTTCTTTGTTCTTCACATGTGGAAAAATAGAAGATTATCAAAAAATAAATTGAAAAATATGAGTGCACCAGATATTGAAGTCCTTGATCCAACAAAAAATATAAAGTAAAATTTTGACATATACAAAAAAAGTTACGCGTTATACGGTCGCGCTGTGTCTAAATTGTAATTCATTTGACTTTGAAACTTGATTAAGGAAAAAATATTGAATAAAAAATAGTCTAAGCAAGTGGAAGCACTAGATATCAGAGTTACAAATCTAAATTTGAAAGAATTATAATTTTATCCTTCATGGAAAAAAAATTATGCGTTATACAGTGTGTGTCACTTTTAAAAAATGTTGTTTTCTAAAAAAAATCAATTTTCGTGGGAGATGGAAAAAGAAGTGCAATTTGATTCCAAAAATTTTGAATTTTCTTTTTTAGAATCTACAGACAAAATTCGATGAGACTCTAGTTTGCACCATCTTCAAATTCCTCAAAGTTTAGCCGCTATAGGTGCCCGAATGTGAAGATTCAGTTAAAAATAATAATTTTAGTGTCTAGTTTGGCCAAAAATTGTAAACCACTATTATGGGATCACCCATCATTCGCATTTCATCCATTCATCAGGTAAATCAAACTCAATAAATCAAATCTATAATGATCATCCATTTAAATTGAATAAATTAGCTTTATTTAATATAAACCTATCATTACCCCATTTAAATAAATCAATTTTTAATCAAATCCTGACATTTCATCTTTCATAAATCAAATCCATTAAATTCAGTCTCCTAAGGTTATCCATTTAAATTAAATAAATAAACTTTGTTTAATTTAAGTCTTGCACCCCTCTTTTAATTAAATAAATAAAACTTTATTGCATTAAATCCCAAATGCATTTTCCATCCCTTTTGATTTAAATAAAATCAAAGTATTTAAGTCAAATGGGTCAAAAACATCTAACATCATCTTAACTAAGCTAATCCTGATTAATCTAATCTAAACACCCATCACATCCTCTAGATTTTCAAACTTGCACCAATAAAGCATTTTAATTCTTTTATAAATCCCTCATTTTCCCTCAACAAAGCATCTTTTGGGAATATTCTCCAAGTTTGAATTTGAAAACAAGTTGACTTGTCCCTTCCAACATGGCAATAACTTCCCTCTTACATTTCCCCCACTTGGCATTTATGTAACTTTTTCTCCCTCCAACAAGCCAAATTTGAATTTGAAAAAGGCCAACCAATCTCATTTATTAGCACATTGACCAAAACTTGCACATCCCTCAACCATTCAAAAGGTGACAAGTGGCTCCATCTCATTGGCTAAATCTTTGTCCCACATTCATCCATTTGGCTTCTTCTCTCATCAAAAAATTCTATAAATGGAAGGCTTGTTCTTCATCAAATCATCCTCAATCTCATGCAAAGTCACTCTATTCAATTGAGAATTGATTTTTTCCACTTCACTCCATCTTCAAGGCATTGCATCATTTGAGTTTTAGCAACAATTGGGAAAGGGTCACTTTGCACAAGTGACACCAATCCAATATGCGATAGGTATTCAATATGTATTTCATGGTTTTAATTAGCTTATTTTGCTATCTTGTTCATAGTATCAAGCATGTTGAATTATTCCATAGGAATATCACTCTATTTGTTTCTTTCAAATTCATCTCATAACAAATGTGGTAGAATACTTTAGACTTGCAGATTTTGTGGTATACAATTATTAACACATTGCATTTTCTTCGAGAATGTTGCATTTGCATAAATGAATAGCAACTAGGATATATGACTGCATAGTCTTAGATATACACAAGCATATAGAAGCATTTATTTAATTCTAACAAGATATAAAATCTAATGCAACGATTTGTAACTACCATTGTTTATTTTGTACCAAGATTTACATTATAAGAATAGGTAATCATTAAATAATTTCAGTCATTCGAGATAATACTAGCATTGATTTAGGCAGATCTTTATCCTTTTAGAATATAATGAAAGAAGAAAGAAGAGAAGGGAAGAAGCATAGAAACATTTAGAGTGTAGTTACATTGAATGTCCATCTATACTTAGCGTAGCCATTATTCCATCTTATTTTTCTATCAACCATAGTAAAGAGACATTGCCTTTATAAGCAACATCATCACTCATGAGATATAAATTTGTTATAGTTTGAAGGAAGACATGTTTTCTTATATTAAAATTAGGGAAAGGTCCTCTAAACCCATAATTTTAAGCTAAATGAGTAAAGAACAAAAGGCCATCAAGAACAAACAACCAAAAACAAGCAACATGACGTATGTAGACCTCATATAGTATCTGAAAAAGTAAAGAAGGAACATATGAAAAAACTACAAGGAAACAATAGAGACATCAATACAACACCATACCTATAATAGTAAGAATATAAAGCAAAACCATCACTTTTTTAGAGAAAATGATGATCTCGCAGTTAGACTTCAACACTTCTATGGCCATCCTCTAACCCTTAGCACTAATGTAATCAACAAGCAAGGTCCCCTGGATCATCTCCACTATCTCTTTCCCAATTTCCCCTTTATTTTCTTTCTATTTTAGACATCCTAGACATCATTCCAAAGATGGCATGGTGCATGATCCCATCCACCACTATAGTAATTTGTCCAACTACTTCTTCAAGGACCTCAACCCTATTTTTGATATCCTCACTGTAAACTTCAAGTTCATCCTTCAACTGGTTGCTAGCCATTTTTTTCTCTTTATCTTACACATTTTAGTCGAGATCTATGTAGGTGACCTTGATGTTTTCCATTTCCTCAATCACAACATTTAGGTTATCATTTTCATCCTCCTCCTTCTACTCTAGTTCTTTTGACTATTTTTTATTCCTTTCTCTCAAGAAATCCTCATAATTGCTAATCTCCCTTTCCTCTTTAACACTAAAAACCTCATCTTCATCATCCAACTCAGTGTTATCCTGATTATCTTCCTCACACTCAGGGTGGAATTCAAAACCTGAGTTAACCATACCCACGTCATCAAGCTCTAATTTTTTCCCTTTAGTGTCTTTCCCTGTATTCTTCTTCTTTATAGTAGCTAGTATGGAAGAGCATCTTTCATTGAACCCACTACTATTTAGACCCACACAATAGGGCTCTAGGTTGCTCCCAATTTGAATAGTTATTGATCCATGGGACTCCACCTTCAACCTTTCCACATCCTTAATAGGCAGGGAGGCAAGTATTTTTTGAGGGGTTGTAGTCTCCATGACCACCACAGAAGGGGGATTTGTAGAAGCAGCGGTAAGGGGTTTGTTTATTTAGATTTAGGTTTAAAAATTGAAGAGACGTATTTATGGGAAGACTAAAAGGTATTTTCAATGAGTTGTAATGCATTAGAAGAAATAATGGGAGTAGCATTTTTTTGTGGTGTAGCATTACACAAAAATTTGTAGAGGGCATAGATTAAGACCTGATGTAGGGAAGGAGATACACCTTAAAAAAATGTAGGCCATAAGGGAAGAAAGCATAAATAGGCACATTTATCAATTCTTTGTGAGGAACATGGTTTAATAATGAAAAATCATAACCATGAATAGTAGCATATCTACCCTCGAGAGTGAAATAACAAATTAGGTGACTACTTATCAGGCTATAGAGGGAGGCATTTTCTCCCTATCGTGCATATTTTATAGATGGACAATTAGAAGAAAGACGTGTTAAACTATTTGTTGGTTGGAACTAAGTTCATGACACTAATTTCACATGGAGAACCATGTATATTTCCTTTAACTTTTGTACTTATTAAATTATCATCTATTGCAATAGTCTTTGCATAATTCAACAAACATTCCCATACATGAATAAGGTTTTTCCAAGGATCTTATATTGGAGTTTTTAAACTCATTTTCATCTAGCAAAAAATGTTCTTATAAAAAATATCATAGTAGTCTAAGTTCTTAGGCAAATGAATTTAAAAGATTAAATGGTTAGGAATTATAAATCAGAGTTGGACTTCTCCACCAAAATCTAAAAACTTGGACAAAAATCAGCAAGTAGAAGACTTGCCAAGGGAAAGTAAGAGCTCACATACCATCCATAGGAGTGTAATGTATTCCAACCTCAAGCTTGGGGAGTTAACTGTGGTGACTAGGTAGCAAAATGACCACAAATTTTATAAAACACAGCACAAAAGATTTAGAAATAAACACACAACAATCACATATCAATACAAGCCAAAAACGCTCCTACACAAGAGTTCCTTCAAGAACCACATAAAGGGAGTGTTAGGACAATCACTTGTGGAGAACAAAGAGGAATGATATATATGCAGTCCAACAAATGTCATATTTCCTTAATTTCAACATTTTAATCATCACCACTCAAAATGACAAGTCCCCACTTTTATCAAACACATTTACACCCATAACTCTCCAAATAAGTCACAAGGATAATCTTACCGATAAATTCTTTTCCTACAAGGGCCTCTTACTCACTTTAATATGGAGTGCTCTCATTACTTTGGGAGAGCCTACTCCAATTCCTTCAAAGTCAAAAATTCACAACAACATGAACACAAATACCAAAGCAATAAATTTCAATAATAACTAAAACACAACATAGAAATGTAACAAAACACATATAGACAAATAGTTTTTAAATGTGTTGCAGCAAATGAATACCTTAAAATAGTTCCAAAAATTGAAGAAGCTTTGAATAGCTACATATACCACTCTTTCTCTAGCTTCTTCCTATAATTTAGTCATATTTTCTTCTTTTACTCAACTCACAACTCAACAACTTCAAGACTTGTACAAATAAATTAAAATCTTAAAAAAATTCCTCTTCTGACAAAACTTGAGAAATACATAGAAAATTCAAATTTGTTATCTGATTGTAATGGTGTCACTTGTCACCTTCACAATTGATCTTCAACCAACCCTAAGCATCTTTCTCACACATGTGTGATAAATACCTATGATACCATTCCTTCTAAATTTGTTCTCTCAAATATGTGAGAAATAGTAGTTCAAATGATTCATCTCTCAAGATCAATAGATCAGTCCCACTACTTCAGGATTCATTTAAATATTAGACCACATCTTTAAAACTTGTTAATTTTATAAATGGTAGTAGAATAGTGGTACAAATGTACATATAACTTAATTTAAGTATTTCAAAAGAGTCATAACCCTTAGTCATATGACCAAGGACATTAGAGGACACATAAAAAAGGGAAATAACACCTTAAATTCACTTTGAAACTTTAGAGAAACATTGACTCCTCAAATTGGCACTTTGATTGCTACATATTATTACTTGACTCACCCAAACATCACATAGATATAAACTTGCAACATAACATTATAATTCAAAACCACAATGGGACATTTCACATTACATAAGAATTTTCCACATTACAAGACAAATAATGCATAGCAGAAGACCCTAGCCTATCCATACAAGCTAGATTGGCTTAATAAGTTTTGCAAAATAAGTCACCATGCAAGCTCCCTAATCTTATTGGCAATAGAATATTTTTTTCCTACCATAAAGAAGGATTATCCCATCATCGATGTAGTCTTGAATTACATGAGGCAAGTAAACACATCTCTTGATATCATGTTTAGAGTCTTAGAGGTATCAGAAAAAATTATATCCATCATACCATTGATGATACAACTGAAACAATGGTCTAATCTCTAGAAAATTTATTATTCTATATTTAAAAAAAAAATTGTAGGATTCTAGTAAAGGATTCTTGTAGTGTTGGCTACAAGTTTTAGATGAATAATTTTTGTACATCGGAATGAGGTAAACGATAAGAAACTTGAGAGAATAGTGCCTGATATCAAGTTATAAAATTAGTTTCCTTCTCATGAGGTCCCTACTAACATTAGATGAGATAAAAAAATATGATTTTCAACCCAATTTTAGCCTAGAACTGATAAAGGAATTGGTTTAAATTTTGATCAATGGAATGGAATTATTAGGAAGGGAGCATTAAAGGATAAGGCATGATTTTGTGGTTTCAATGATAAATGTACTTCTCAAACATCACACCTTCCAACTCCTGAGGGATGGGAGTGTTCAGAACAATAATAAACAAAGGATTGTGATGAAATAAAGTTTGGAACACAGGTTGGGGTGTGTGCAAGAAGTTGAGTCCAGTTTTTGGCCAAAAAGTGGAAGTGTTTTCCCTGATTTTTAGTATTTGACACATTTGACCTTAAAATTTGAAGCACTTAGAGATGAAATCTTTGAAAAAGTCACAAATCATAAAATGTAGTGCTTGGAGTCTAGTTTCCAAATATGTAATTTATTTCAATACCCAAATTGTACAAATTGAGTTTCAATAGGCATTTCAAAACACCATTGTTTAAAAGTCATTTTTTTTAGCATACCATGCATGTGTACGACATCCATATTTTGACTTAAATTATCGTATTTTTCTAAATCCTTTTGGGAAAAGTTTTATGACTCACTGAACCTTGCTCTTGATATTTTTTTGTAATTTTTTATTGAATATTTTTTTTTTTGTTAATTTTTTATTAGGCAAATTTGTCATTTTGAAAAATCGTCATGTACGACATGCATACGATGACCTAAACTTATCATTTTTTGATTTTTTTTTTCAAATTGAAAAGAATTGTCTGAAGTTTGCTCTCATGCAATCCGTTTGTCAAAATGTTATGTTCATCAAAAGTTATTAAAATAGTAAAAAACTTTGATATTTAAAGTTTATGGACCAATTTTATTAGAAATTAATTGAAAAATAGAAAAAATATTCAATTGCAAAACAAATTACATATTTAGAATCTGCATTGTTTGATCTAAAATGGGTTTTAATTTCATTAGAAATTTTTTGAAAAAAGGTCGTCAGCCATATGTCCAAAGTAGATATTTTTCTTTGACATTGGTAGGGCCTTCAATTTGCAGGTCAAACCAGGTTGAAGGCTTAGGTTCAGACTTCCAAAGCTTTTCCCGAATAGAAAACCTTGGCAAAAACCCGCCCACAATGCAAAACAAAATTCAAATTTAAAAAAATGGGATCCCGATTATAAAACGGGATCCCGTTTAATAATAAACGGGATCTCGTGCTATAATCGGATCCCATTTCTGTTTCGACCGTTGTAGAGGTAACAGGATCCCGTTTATAAGACGGGATCCCGTTGCCTTTATAACGGTTGCCACACTCGATTCTAGTGAACAGGATCCCGATTATAGAGCGGGATCCCATTTATATATAAACGGGATCCCGTTTAGTAATCAAGATCCCGTTTAGTTATAAGCAGGATCTCGTTTTATAGACGGGATCACGTTTATATTATTTAAAAATACTGTGCACAATTACTGTCAAGTCTACAACTTTGCCTCTTCACATGTACGGCCGAGAGCACTAAAAATCAATTATTTTTCATAAGTTATTGTATTTATAGGTGGTCAATTTGATTTTTTGTTGATTTTATCAAAGGGAGCATCATCTACACCATTTTTGAAGTGAAATTTGCAATAGGGATTGAATTTTTCAAAGGAAGCATGAAGAAAACAATTTTTAAAGTGGAATTGTGGTAGTTTTCTATTTGTTTTGAGGAACACAAGAGGAAGAATTTTTCCGTAATAGGTATTCAACTTCTAATTTGGATTCAATATTTTGAAGTATTTCACTATTAACATTCATTTGTGCTTGAGAATTTTATAATTATGGGAGATAAATTTCATAATAAGAGAAGAAAGACATTGACTCCTCAAGAAGTTGAAGCAAATAAAGAAAAAGAGAGACAAAGACAAAGAGAAAGAAGAATGAGAATAAAATCAATGAATGATGGTGGAGCAACCAATTCAACAACTATTGAAGATGAAAACATTGAAGATACCATAGTTGTAGATGAAGCTAATTTGCAAGGAGTCAATTTGGAGAAGAATATGATTATACAAACAAGTCCTACTATGTCTTCAAATCCCTCTTTGAATGCTATGGAGAATGTTTCAATATACACAAATCCAGGTACGTCTTCAAATCCACATGTTAGTAAAATGGTAAATTTGTTTGTAGAAGATTTATAAGATGCTGGATATAATGATGTTGACATTGACTATATTCAAAGAGATGAAACTTTTGTAGAATTTGTTGAAAACAAAAAAAGAAAAATCTTTTATTGCAAATGAAAATCAAAATGATCATTTTCTTGAAAATGAAAACAAAACCTATATTTTTGATGAAAATGAAAATGAAAATGAAAACGTTTTGTTGATGAAAATGAAAATGAGAACCGTTTTGTTAATGAAAATGAAGATGAAAATGAAAATGAAAACCGTTTTGTTGATGAAAATGAAAATGAAAATGAAAACTGTTTTGTTGATGAAAATGAAGATGAAAATCTAGAATGGGATGTTCAATTTAATGAAAATACTTTTTTTAAAATTGGAAGTGGTGTTTTAGATAATCTTCCTAATCAAATTTCTTGGAGGCAAATAAGAACACATGCGAATAGAATATACACCGAATTTTTTTATTGTAAAAAAATTGCATTTCAATGTCAACTAATGATGCAATTGATGAGAATGCAAAAAAGAGGAAAGTAATGAAAAGGTTAGCCTTTTATGTTAAACCAAAAAGAAAAGATCAATCATTAAAACATGCTATGTCTACTGTTGCTAGTGCCATTCAATCTATTGGGAAAAATAGTCGATCTAAAGATAAAAACGCAGCAATAAGAGCTATAACTACTGTTATAGTCAATAAAACAACTTTGAATAAAAGAGTGGTAAGCAATATTAGTGAAGTTTTAAAAATGCATCCTAAAACATTACTAAGAGCAGCAAAAATAAGAGAAAGTATAGAAAATGATCCTATCAATCAATGTTGGAGTTTCAGTGGACGACTACCGAGGTCTGATATAAAATTGAGTGTTGAAATTAAATCTTTGATCAAAAAATTTTGGCATGATAATACTAGGGTTTCTTCTAATGCTAGAGATGTTTTAAAATTAAGGGTGGGGTCCAAAGTCCATGATCCTCACCCAAAACACCTATTAGATACAACACAAACTAAATTTTATAGAAAATTTTGTAGCAATTCAGTGTTACCTAGTAATATTAAAATAAGTCAAAGGTCTTTTGAAAAATGTAAACCCTGGTATGTAAAATTTAATAAGCAACGAATATCTTGTTGTTGTAAAATACATGTTCAATTTCGTTATTTTTATGATGTTTTTCGATATATACATTGTACCTTGCATTCTAATATGATTATACAGGATTGTGGTATTGACATGCCACCTGAATCAATAAGAGAGTTTATTTCAGGTTTGTTTTGTGAAAAATCTAATGATAGACTATTTTATTTAAGTTCTTGTATTTCTGGACAATGCATTAATTGCGGAAATCTTTCATTTTTAAGAAATTGTTTGCATGAAAGTGTTGATCATGATTTTGGACAACAATTAGTAGATGTCAAAAGATTTAAGAATGTTCACTATTCTTTAAAAGATGGAAAAATAGGAAAGCGTTGTGATTTAGTTACAGAAAAAGTTAGTGTGCATGCATTTATGAGTGAATTTAATAATAAAATTGTACCAAAATATGTTATGCACTCTGAACATGCGATGGCGATGGCCAATTTCGTGCACATAGAAACACATTTCCAATTGGTACTATACTTTTAGTGGTTGATTTTGTGGAGAATTATACTCTCGCTCCGTAAGAGGAAATTCAATCTCAATATTATAATTATGTGCAAGTAGATATGTTTGTCTATATATTTTATAGACATGCAGATGATAGCACTAAGGATGATAGAAAAGTTTTGAGGGAGTATCATTTTTATTTGAATGACAATCGGTTACATTCATCAGATTTTGTTCAATATTGTTTTAGTATATTTTGTAGAAATTTAAAAGAAAGAGGAATCCATATGAAAGAACACCTCATATGGTCAGATAATTGTACGGGGCAGTTCAAAAATGCTAGAATGTTCTATTGGTTAAGTAGGGTTTACAAGGAACTTAATATCCAACATATATGGAGTTTTTTTGAAGCTGGGCATGGTAAAGGAGAACATGATGGAGCTAGTGCGTGTGTCAAAAGAATTCTTGCTAGAGAACAATTAAAATTCGAGGATTTAGTAAAATTTAAAAATGCACATGAGATTGTGGATTGGTGTAATAGAAGATTATCTGCACCTGGTTCAAGTGATTACTCTATAGTTCATCGATTCTTTTGGTTGGTGGAAGAAGAAAACATTGTATCTAGAGTTGATTGTGAGACAATTAGTGGATGTACTAAATGGCATTCATTTAGGAGTGCGACAGCAAGCACATGGACTATTTGGACAAGGGAGCTTGCATGTTTTTGCCATTTTTGTATCTCAGGAAATTGGGAAGCTTGTGAAAATACAAAATGGGTTGAACAATGGCAGCAAAGATCATTGACACCTATAGAAGCACATAATCAATATGAAATAACTATTGAAGAAAATGATCAATTATTTGCATCTGAAGATTATGATGTTTGGACCTTGGCCACAGAAAGGTAATTTTAATTTAATTTATTTCATTTTATTTCTAGCTATTAAGTTATTTTTTTTAATACTAAAATTAGTTATATGGATGCATAAGTTGTGGAAATCAAAATTTTTGGCGAGGGACGTATTATTATCACGGTTATTGCACCTAAGGGGAATGAAGAGCAAACAAAATATTGGTTGGCTCGTTGTGTGGAAACTAAACATAAGTTGTTAACACCTTGAGAAGATGATGATGGCTTTCATTATCCAATAGGTACAATGATCCCCTTAAGACACCTCCTTAAGCAAATTTTGATAACAAGTTTTACATCCCCTTAAGCAATTTTTTAGAACAAGTCTTTGATCCCCTTAAGTAAATTTTGAGAAGTTATTTGATGGTGGTTTTTGAACATGTTTTCCAATAGGATCGGTGGTGGTTGTTGGCACTTGTCTATACGAAAATACTTGAGAAGAAAGAATGGTCTACACTGCATTCGAAGAGACTATAGAAACACATAAAAAGATTATGCATTATTCACGTTTGGTGGGTGGCAACAAATATAAAACTAGAGGTCTATCATGGAGACCTTCAAAAAATTACTATGGTCAATTTCTATGGAAGAGCATGGGGCAATCCTTAGATGCATTGCAAAGAGAGGATCACGAGATGGTACAATGGTTCGATAAATGCATGTAAAATATAGTTTTGGTTTTATTTTGTCCTTTTAAATACATTAAATACATGTTTTGACATTGGTCAAGTGTGTGTTATTAGTTGAAATTGATTTAAATTGTTCTTTTATATCCTTAAGGCATAATCCTACAAAGGGATCCTAGTCCATGCAGATTCAACCTAGACAACATGGAATGCTTGGTAAAAACAGGTAATTATTAGTTAAATTATATTTAAATACATGTTTTGATTACATATTGATATTGCTTGGACATTAATAGTTAAAATTTATTTATCGTCATTTTTTGTATCCTAAAGCCATCATTGCATTGATCTCATACTTTGAAACAAAAGGGAGAGGATGCCTGGATTCAACCTACACACATGTTTGGAATACTTTTAAATGCAGGTATTTGAGTTGTGTACATATAGATAGTTTTATATAAATTAAAATATGTATGTTTTCATGATTTCATTGATATTTCTTGTACCTTTTTGATATCGGGTGGTGTGAAGACCTACTACATTCTAGGCATGAGTTTGAGATGTTCTTGAGATGGCATATCTAAATTTTGTAAACATTGTTTTGGGATGACATATATGTACATACATACTTACAGAATTAAACATACTCTATGTACTTCTATGTATCAAATATATATTCTATATATTTTTTTTGTTAAATGTGCATGTTTTCCTACTTTGAAACTTTATGTCTAATTGTATAATCACTAAATATCATGCATACATTATTGTTAAATCAATTATATCCTCAAGACACTGTATTATGACCCCTTAATACATCCCCTTAAGAAAATCTATTATGACCCCTTAAGACATCCCCTTTAGATGTTGTACTATGACCCCTTTAGACATCCCCTTAAGATGTATTATGACCCCTTTAGACATCCCCTTAAGACGTATTATGAACCCTTAATACATCACATTAAGAAATTCTATTATGACCCCTTAAGACATCCCCTTAAGACGTTCTATTATGACCCTTTTAGACATCCCCTTAATTAACATGTTCTATTATGACCCCTTTAGACATCCCCTTAAGACCCCTTAAGACATCCCCTTAATTAAGACATTCTATTACGACCCCTTTAGACATCCCCTTAAGACCCCTTAAAACATCCCCTTAAGACATTCTACTATGACCCCTTTAGACATCCCTTAATTAACCTGTGACTAGACATCCCCTTAAGACCCTTAAGACATCCCTTAATTAACACATTCTATTGTGACCCCTTTAAACATCCCATAAGACCTTATAACCCCTTGGACATCCCTTAAGACATTCTATTTCATTTTGGTGTGTAATTAACATGTTCTATTTATTTATGGGCAATCCTTAAGACCCTTAAGACTATCCCCTTAATTAACATGTTCTATTACTTATTGCTAGACATCCCCTTAAGACATCCCCTTAATTAACACATTCTATTATGACCCCTTTAGACATATTATAACCCCTTAAGACATCCCCTTAAGATGTTCTATTATGACCCTTTTAGACATCCCCTTAATTAACATGTTCTATTATGACCCCTTTACACATCCCCTTAAGACCCCTTAAGACATCCCCTTAATTAAGACATTCTATTATGACCCCTTTAGACATCCCCTTAAGACATATTATAACCCCTTAAGACATCCCCTTAATTAACATGTTCTATTATGACCCCTTTAGACATCCCCTTAAGACATATTCTAACCCCTTAATACATCCCCTTAAGATGTTCTATTATGACCCCTTTAGACGTCCCCTTAAATAACATGTTCTATTATGACCACTTTAGACATCCCCTTAAGACCCCTTAAGACATCCCCTTAATTAACACGTTCTATTATGACCCCTTTAGACATCCCCTTAAGACATATTATAACCCCTTAAGACATCCCCTTAAGACATTCTATTATGAAGGCCCTTTAGGCGTCCCTTAAAATAACATGTTCTATTATGACCCCTTTAGACATCCCCTTAAGACCCCTTAAGACATCCCCTTAATTAACACGTTCTATTATGACCCCTTTAGACATCCCCTTAAGACATTCTATTATGACCCCTTTAGACGTCCCCTTAATTAACATGTTCTATTATGACCCCTTTAGACAACCCCTTAAGACGTCATTATTTGTTTTGACAACTTATAAATTAGTGTTAGATGAACTATTATTTATAGTATTTATTAATGCTTTTATTCTCTAGTCTTCTATGGTATTTTTAGGGATAGGATTAGAATTTTAGTTAGAATTAGAATTGAACCCTAATTCTAACTATAATACTAATTGAACCCTGACCCTAACCGTTATTAGAACCCAACCCTTATTGAACCCTTACCCTGTCCTAAAATTAATCCTATCCTTAAGCCTTGTTGTAGCTGACCCTAATTGAAACCTAACCCTAACTCTAGTTGCGCCCTAATCCTAACTTTTACCCAAAGTTTATCCTATAACCCTAACCTTAATTCACAGAGAAAATTTTGTGGGTCATATTTCTATTTCTTATGTACATAATTTATGTGATATTCTATTTTTTTTCTTGTTATTGACACATGGAGGCAAGACTTTAATTCATTTTTCATACACTACACACAATCATGATATTCTAAATGGGGGAAACAATGATGAAATTAATTTTCCTTTGGATTGAGCTCCATATTCATCTTTTTAAAATTTATCATGTGTGTACACTACGTATTCATCACCTAATGGTTACAATTGTTTTACATATACACATTCTTATGTTATCATAATTTATGTGATATTCTATTTTTTTTCTTGTTATTGACACATGGAGGCAAGATTTTTATTCATTTTTCATACACTACACACAATCATGATATTCTAAATGGGGGAAACAATGATGAAATTAATTTTCCTTTGGATTGAGCTCCATATTCATCATTTTTTAAATTTATCATGTGTGTACACTACGTATTCATCACCTAATGGTTACAATCGTTTTACATATACACATTCTCATGTTATCATAATTTATGTGATATTCTATTTTTTTTTTTCTTGTTATTGACACATGGAGGCAAGACTTTTATTCATTTTCACACTACACACAATCATGATAAATTCTAAATGGAAACAATGATGAAATTAATTTTCCTTTGGATTGAGCTCCATATTCATCATTTTTAAAATTTATCATGTGTGTACACTACGTATTCATCACCTAATGGTTACAATCGTTTTACATATACACATTCTCATGTTATCATAATTTATGTGATATTCTATTTTTTTTCTTGTTATTGACACATGGAGGCAAGACTTTTATTCATTTTTCATACACTACACACAATCATGATATTCTAAATGGGGGAAACAATGATGAAATTAATTTTCCTTTGGATTGAGCTCCATATTCATCATTTTTAAAATTTATCATGTGTGTACACTACGTATTCATCACCTAATGGTTACAATTGTTTTACATATACACATTCTCATGTTATCATAATTTATATTTTTTCTAATGATTACCTCTTTCCTTAATTTTTAGTAGGAACACTTTTTTCCATTACTAGTGAGAAACTAATGGTGTCATTTTATAAATATGTACATTAGCTAATTATATCAATACCTTGTTAGATTTTTTCACTATAAAGAATTTTATTTGCTTAAGAGTTTAGAGCAATGACTTTATTTGTCAATCTAGTTAAGGAAAAATTAAAGAATAAAATAACAAAGAATGGTGATATCCATGATATTCACAAGGTATAGGAATTCCAAGTGCACCAACAATGAGGTAAAATTCAATTTATAGAACTAAATAAGTAGGTAAATCCACATAAATTTTCTCATAAAATTAAAATTAATACATAAGAAGGAAAATATCTTCTTGTTCATTGAAAAGAAGATTAAACCTAAAATTCTTCTACAATTATGAAGTCTTCAGTAAATTTCACATTAATGTCCTATATTAATGTCTTGACTATGAACATAAAATGCATAAATGTACATGCATAAATTAAAATTTCAAACAATAATAAAGTCCATAATTTATGTAACATATTAAGTGCATGAAACCAATATATTAAGTGCACATGAAATAAAGCCCAATAGAGTACATGATAAACAAGAAATATAAAACACATAAAATCACATGTTTGTAGGTCATGTACTGTCTCTATAATCAAGAGACCTATTCACACCATGCGGACTATGTGGATGACCTGAAACACTATGTACATAAGAGAAATATGAAATTAGATGTAAAACAATAAAAAATGATTTAATGACAATTTCATTGACAATCCCTCAGGAGGAATCGACGTGGATGCTGATTGACTTACCTAAACCAACATGAATATTTGCAACATATATGTGTTTCAATTATAAATTTAAAACTCAAGTTAAATAATTTATGATTTCATATATAATTTTAAAAATTGAAATCAAAATACCCCATAAGGGTTGCCAAGTATGACCGGTGTCGATAAATGTACTCATGGTACAGATGATTGCCCTTGCATCGAAAGTGTCATCTGTACACCAAAAAAATTGATTGTTAAAATGTATTGTAAACTTTTCTTTGATATATACAACCATAAAAAATATTATAAAATGAGTTTGTACATCTAGATGCATATTTATACCTATGTCATAGTGTCCTCAGGGTGATGTTCTGCTACGAGGAACTCTACAAATGAACTGATGCGACCAGATGAACCACTAGAATCTCCCCGTCCACCTGAACTAGGTGTAGCCTGATCAGGTCCATAACACACTTGATGACAACTAGTACATATATGGGGGACGGGTCTCGACACTCCTAGAGCAGTACTCGGACCAGTTCCATAAAAAACTCCTCCATCATCATCATCATCTCTATGCTCCCCACTCGCTATCGCAGAAGCGTGCTGATCAAGGTCTCCTGTGAGTGTACTAAGGGAACCTAATGTTGAGACCAGAGCTTGATGATGTATAGGTGCAGGAATGGGAGGACCAGGAGCAACAACAAGGGGTTGTGCATGCACGGGGTCGAGGATCAACCCTTGCCCCTAATCTCTGTTGTGGCATGCCGCCACCAACACCCTGAAATGATCTAAAATCAAAATAATTGGGCTTTTGCCCCAAAACAAACTCTACATATAGTTTTCTCAAAAAATACAATGGGCACTCCCAATTAGCATGTGGGGGACTATCAAAAACCATATACCATCGATCCCAAAAATGTGCAATCATCTGGGATGTATGCACCACCTCATGGATATTCTAGATTTGTTGGGTGGAATGGGTTGTCAAGTAATGGGGTCAAGAAAGTAGGGGGCTAGATGGAAATCGTCCTCATTGTGGAATCAAATGCTGACTTGCATAGCATTGATTTGTGTCTATAAGGATGCGACTTGATCATTTATTTGTGCTCTCAAGTGAGCCTCATCAGATGCCATAGGTGCTGGAGGTGGCATATGAGGGGGAGGGGGAGGGGGAGGAGGAGGGGGAGGTGGAGGTGGAGGTGGAGGTGGAGCGGGGGAGGGTGTCGGATCTGGCTGTGGCTCATGGTGGATTGATGATATCATCAATGTTAAAATCATCCATTATATATGCTTGATATAATGTGCACCTGCATTTTAAATCATACAAAATAGTCCATGTGCATACAAAAATTAAGATCATATATTTAATTGAAATAGGATGAGCAACATATATATTAAGCTCATATATTTAATTGAAATGCACATATATATACATTGATTGTTCAACTCAAGAGCATGTCCATACAAAATTAAAAATTAAATGTATGTACATGTACATTTAAAATAAAAAATATGATGCATAATTTGCATGCGTACAAATCATTAAACTAAGCTATACATACATACATATACAAATTTCAAAATTTAAGAACTATTATGCAAATTTTTAATACATGCACATACATACTAAACAATAAACTTGAAGCATTCACAAAATATCATTTTATGTCTAACACACACACACATATATATATATATATTATAATTTTTCAGTAGGAGAAATCATGATCTAGTAGATAGTCATAAAATATATACTATTATATACTATTCATTATAAGTTCATAAATTCCACCAACTTCATAGATCCATGTCACTAAAAATATCCATATAGAACCAAAATCATAAATTCATGTCACTAAAAATATCTATTTGGAACCAAATTTATAAATTCATCACACAAAATATCCATCATTCACCAAATGTATAAATTCATAACTATTTAAGATCATTGTTTTAATTTATAAACTATTATGGCTCTCTACTGCATAGATATTAATTTCTTTGTGTTTTCCTTTTCAAAATTAGGAGTTCTCCTCTCCTCTATCCATTGTCGATGCTCATCTACGATCCCATCCATAGCCCTGACAACATCAACAAGGGTTTGCATCCTAGATGCAAACATCCTCACAGGAGGTGCGACACATTCTTCATTTTGAATAATGTTGATTTGATTTTGGATGTTGATTTGAAAATTTTATTGATTTGAAAAATAAAAACTCAAAGAAAAGATCCCTATTAATTTTCTTAGAGCTTTCCAAAAATATAAAGAAGTCAAAAAAATTCCTTGTTTTGCACCCAAAATTGTGGATTTGTGAAAACCATACAAAAAATGAAGATTAGATTGTTTCGCATTGTATTTGACCTCCAAATTCAATTTGTAAAACATAGACCCCCATTAAAATTTAAACATATTTGCAAAAATGTAAAAATGTCTAAAAAATTAATTGATTTGCCTCTAGAAAATCAATTTTATCAAAATAATTAAAATCAAAATAACTTCCACAAAAATGATGATAAACCCTCAATTTTTTTACTACAGCCTCTTGAGAGGATGTGCAAGATTTTCTAAGAATATTGTAGAAAAATTCATAGTTTTGTAGAAGATATGAGTAAATTTGTAAAACCTATGGTTTTGTCCAAAAACTAACAGATCTACAACAAAATGTCAATAAAACATGCAAAAGGAAAGCTAGATCAAAGGATTCACATTAGCTTCACCAAATGTATCAATGAATAAATTTCATAAGGCTTGAGGTTAGAAATGATTAGATCAATAATATAAACCCAAAGAAGTTATGATTATATTATATCAATAATATAAATCCACAATTTTGGGTGCAAAATAGGGAGTTTTTTTTACTTCTTTATATTTTTGGAAAGCTCTAAAAAAATTAGCAGGGATCTTTTCTTTGAGTTTTTATTTTTTAGATCAATAAAATTTTCAAATCAACATCCAAGATCAAATCAACATTATTCAAAATGAAGATTAGATTGTGTGACACATTCTTCATTTTATTTTATTTTTGTTTAGAAACACCTTTATTTATCATTTATTTTTTCAATCTATGATTCACCTTTTGTGGGATCATGAGGGTTTAAATTACCTTACAAAATTTTCTGTTGCACAACAAACTGGAATTTGTTCACCACACTAAATGAGAGGGTCACTCCCCTTTTCCATTTTCTAGCGAGTTGTTGCCCCTTGAGGGAGCTTGTTGCTCAATGTTGTGACTCCATGCCTAATAAGGGCCGCAATACCTTTTGGTCATGCCTCCAAACAACATTTTCAACAAGCAATTTTGTGGCTAAAAATGGGACTCTGGTGAGGTCATAATACTAAAGGGTATTGCTATTATGAAAATAATGAACTCAACCTAGGGGTTGAAGGATTTAGTCGAAGCATAGAGTAGAAGCTACAAGTGAGGATCCATTGAGAGGGAGGAAAAAGATGAAAATATACAGGAATGCACTCTTATTCTTCTTTTCCTTTTGTTATATATAGTGTAGTCTAAGAATCCAACCAGTGAGCTACCACTGTTAATGAACGTACAAAATGTCACAAGTAGTGTTTCAGTGTATTTATGAATGGGCTTGTTTAAATAATAGTTGTACTAGTTATGTTCTCAAGAAAGAATACAGTAAATAGTAGGTAAAATCTATAGTTTAATTATTGTAGACATACAAAATTAACATCATTCACATTTCATCCATTCATCAGGTAAATCAAACTCAATAAATCGAATCTCTAAGGATCATCCATTTAAATTAAATAAATTAAATTTATTTAATTTAAACCTATCATTACCTCATTTAAATAAATCAATTTTTAATCAAATCCTGACATTTCATCTTTCATAAATCAAATCCATTAAATTCAGTCTCCTAAGGTTATCCATTTTGAATAAATCCACTTTGTTTAATTTAAGTCTTGCATCCCCCTTTGAATTAAATAAACAAAACTTTATTGAATTAAATCCCAAATGCATTTTCCATCCCTTTTGATTTAAATAAAATCAAAGTATTTAAGTCAAATGGGTCAAAAACATCTAACATCATCTTAACTAAGCTAATCCCGATTAATCTAAACTAACCACCTATCACATCCTCTAGCTTTTCCCACTTGCACCAATAAAGCATTTTAATTCATTTATAAATTCCTCATTTTCCCTCAACAAAGCATCTTTTGGGAATATTCTCCAAGTTTAAATTTGAAAACAAGTTGACTTGTCCCTTGCAACATGGCAATAACTTCCCTCTTACATGTCCCCCACTTGGCATTTATGTCACTTTTTCTCCCTCCAACAAGCGGAATTTGAATTTGAAAAAGGCGAACCAATCTCATTTATTAGCACATTGACCAAAACTTGCAGATCCCTCAACCATTCACAAGGTGACAAGTGGCTCCATCTCATTGGCTAAATATTTGTCCCACATTCATCCATTTGGCTTCTTTTCTCATCAAAATATTCTATAAATGGAAGGCTTGTTCTTCATCAAATCATCCTCAATCTCATGCAAAGTCACTCTCTTCAATTGAGAAATGATTTTTTCCACTTCACTCCATCTTCAAGGCATTGCATCATTTGAGTTTTAGCAAGGATTGGGAAAGGGTCACTTTGCACAAGTGACACCAATCCAATATGGGATAGGTATTCAATATGTATTTCATTCTTTTAATTAGCTTATTTTCTATCTTGTTCGTAGTATCAAGCATGTTGAATTATTCCATAGGAATATCACTCTATTTGCTTGTTTCAAATTCAACTCATGAAAAATGTGGTAGAATACTTTAGACTTGCAGATTTTGCAGTATACAATTATTAACACATTGCATTTTCTTTGAGAATGTTGCATTTGCATAAATGAATAGCAACTAGGATATATGACTGCATAGTCTTAGACATACCCAAGCATATAGAAGAGTTTATTTAATTGTAACAAGATGTAAAATCTAATGGAAAGATTTGTAACTACCATTGTTTATTTTGTACCCAAATTTGCATTATAACAATACGTAATCATTAAATAATCTTAGTCATTCGAGATAATACTAGCATTGATTTAGGCAGATCTTTATCCTTTTAGAATATAATGAAAGAAGAAGAAAGAAGAGAAGGGAAGAAGCATAGCAACATTTAGAGTGTAGTTACATTGAATGTCCATCTATACTTAGCGTAGCCATTATTCCATCTTATTTTTCTACCATGATAAAGAGACATTACCTTTATAAGCAACATCATCACTCATGAGATATAAATTTGTTATAGTTTGAAGGAAGACATGTTTTCTTATATTAAAATTAGGGAAAGGTCCTCTAAACCCATAATTTTAAGCTAAATGAGTAGAGAACAAAAGGCCATCAAGAACAAACAACTAAAAATAAGCAACATGAGGTATGCAAATCTCATATAGTATCCAAAAAAGTAAAGAAGGCACATAGGAAATGTAGACATGTCAAATTTACGTCATGCATAATCATATTCCATTCATCAAATACATCAAGACTTTATTTAAATCAAACCCAAATCATATTCTGCCATTTTCTGATTTAAATAAATCAAATATTTAAATCCTAAAAGTCAAAATCATCTAAACACCATTAAGCTAACCTAATCATCATTAATTTAATCTAACCATGATTAAATGCTAATCTCATCCCCCTTGCATTCTCTAAATATCTCCACTTGCACAAGTAAATCAATTTTATTGATTTATTTAAAAACCCTCATTTTCCCTCAACATGACAAGGCCAACATAGCATTTATTGCTATTTTTCTTGTCCCCCTCTTAAAATTTATTGCAAATTTGAATTCAAATTCTCCCTCTCATGGGCACTCTTCCCAAATCTTGCACAACCATTGGCGTATCACCACTTGATAAGTGTCATCTTCTCATTGGAGGATCTTTAGTCCCACATTCACCATCTTGGCAAATCTATCATCAAGAAAATCTATAAAATAAGTCCTTCATTCTCATTCATGGATCCACAATTTTATGCAAGGCTACTCTCTTAATTTGAGAACTCATCTTGCTCGTCATCTCCATTTGCATTTCATCATCTTGAGCTTTGATCAAGGATTGGGAAAGGGTCACTAGCACATGTGACACCAATCCACTATGGAATAGGTAACTTGTTGAGTGTTTTCATTATGCTTGTGGTTTTCTTTTATCCTTTGTCGCATTTTGGAGCATTTACAAGGTATTTCATAGGAGTGTTCTTGAAGGATTTGTAGATACTAACCCTTGTTTGAGATTAGTGTTTGCAGATTTCAAAAGCACACTCACAGTTTGGCACTAGAAGGGGGCAGCCTTGGATAGTCTTTGGGCATTCTAACCATATGAAAGTCAAAATCACTTCATATCATCTATTAGTTGTTTTCTTATGTGATAATATCAATGCTTTTGCTTTCAATTGAAATGTTTTGAACGTTCTAACTAGCTAATACGATCATGTGGCAATCTTTGTCTTTTAGGCTTTTAGATTGCATTAACAATTCAAAAGTGTATTTATTAGCTTTCTAATAAATAGAAACTGCTGGTTCTTGACTAGAGAATGGTCAATGCTAAAGGTGCAACATTGATGGTAGATAAGTGGATTTGGTGTGTCGTAGATCTAAGTAGAAAATAAAAGTCATCCAAATCTATTTTGATTGACACAATAGTTTCCTTTTTATCATGCTCTGTTTACATATCAGAACAGTAAAAAAAATAAAAAATTATACACTGTGATATTTCAAATAATAGGAGCATATGTACAAGGTGTCCATCACCTTTAGAAAGTTTGACTAATGGGTGTTGATTCACGTAGGCTCATTGTTACGAATTAGGGTGGCATAGGCTTTTATGTTTAAATGCTAGAAAGCCATTATGGCAAACAATTTACATGCCCTACATGTGTTTCATATTACACCCACCTAATGCTTGAGAGTGCTTTTGCTCGCCGCCTTTTACACACCGACCATTTATGTCAGCTTGAAAGTTTCTTATTTGACATTTAAGATCGTTGGTTTTTCACCTACCCTCTGCAGTCACTTTGAAAGCATTCCCTGAAGCATGTCTTTTTTGCATGTAGGTAGGGAGGATGCTGGAAAGGTTATGAAATGCACAATTCTTGCGCCTTGTTTGTGCTTCTATACCATTCGGTCAAACAGTTATTGTACCTTGTCTATATTTCCATGCCTTGCATGAATCCCTTATAGGAGTGGCGCTCTTAAACATTGTGGATTTTGGCTTTACACCTGCCAAATACATTTACTGTATCATGTGCCTTGTCTGTGCTTCTACACCATTCGGTCAAACAGTTATTGTTCCTAGTCTATATTTCCATGCCTTGCATGAATCCCTTATAGGAGTGGCACTGTTAAACATTGTGGATTTTGGCTTTACACCTGCCAAATGCATTCCCTCCATGGTCTGTAAGTATCTTTGATTCACTGCTGTCCAAATATGCCTGCAAAATAGAATTGAAATCTTGTCTTTCCATGTCATTCACCCACCTAGTGCATTTAACTTTAAAAATCTCTTTGAGCAATCTTCTGGTCGCACCTATTAAATGTATTAGTTCGGGAGTTTCTATTGCACACCTTTTTTAAATCTTTATTCACATTACTTTTGGCGGCCTACATGGATCTTTTTGGTTTAAACATTATTGAAGGGTAGTAGTTATTAATGGTGGGAATGAATTTTCTTTTACATCCTATCAGACCACGTCTCTGTAGGGCATGACATTAGGTAGTTCACGTGTCTTCTCTAGGCATCCATAGTCTTTGATAGAATCTGCTAAAACAGCTGCCAACTACAACCTCTTACAGACATTGACTGATGATGAGGCAGCACTGTAAAGGTGGTGATATTTGATTTCTTGGAAATCTACTAAAGCAGCTGCAACCATAACATCTGATAGACATTGACTAATGGTGAGGCAGTGCTGTGAAGATGGTGATATTTGGTTCCTTGGAGTAAATGCTGAAATCATTCAAAACATTTAATATAGCAGTTAAGAGGGCACATTTATTGGATCAGAAGCTTTAATTTTGTGTTTGTAATCTTTTTTTTTTGATCTAACACTTCCTTTCTAAAAAATTGCATTTATGGTTGCTAACTTTCCGCATACTAATAATTATTCATTTGAAATCTTCTTTAAATGTTCGGGATACAATTTTCTTCACTTGCCTGCTGGCCACTATATTATGGCTTTATAATATGATGGTAATAATATAGAAGTTTTAAGAATTTATATATATAGGGTTTTGAAATTAGGTATTCTTTTATGAAAGTGAGGGTAAAGTAAAATTTTATTGAGATTAGTCATTGAGTTAATCATGTACTTTGACAATACAATTTTATTCCTTTTTTTCAAAAAGTTGGTATGTCTTATATATTTTAACCATATCTTACATCTTAACTCTTATTTATGTTATTTATAGGAAAAGCGAAAGGAAAAGGTACAAAACGAACAACGAAGGCACAAGGCACAAGGAAAATGAAAGGAGGAGATTTTTTTTCGAAAACTCAAAGTGTTTTGAAACGCTTTAAGTGTTTGTTCAACACTTTTCCATGAAATTGTTTGTCTTTTCACTTTAGGGCACTAATTTTCATTTGGGTCTAAAAAGAACAATTTGATTTTTCATTACAAAGGGCTTAAAATGAATCTTAGGACAAACTCACTAGATTTTGTTTGAGGTTAAGAATTGAACAATCAAAACTCACACTTCATTTGGTGCTTAAAACGAACTCACAATTGCTTTGAAGGCTATAAAATGAACAAGTGCTTGAATTGTGTGATTTTGTCTTTGGTGCATTTTGAGTGCGTATCCTCTCCCCTTGCACTTCGTGCAATCTAGGGTGCAAGAGAAACACTCTTTATTGCTTTGAAACACTTTGATTTGGGTTTAAAATTGAACATCTTGTGCGAGTGTGAGTAGAGGCATTTTCATGTACATTCTCTTTCTTTGTGCCATCAAAGATTGAACGAGTTATGGATTGTGTCTTTGTTTTGTTTTGTTTATCCTAGAGGGCCTGCCTTGGGGGAAAATTACTCACCCAAGGGAATGACTCAACTGGTAACACTCTAAAGCCAAGAGTATTTCCAGCTAGGATATAAATGTGGGTATTGGTTAAATGCCATTATCACGTGGTTGGCTCCGATAAGATGGATTCGAAAGGGGACTCTTGCTGTATGGGTCAATCTCCACAAATAGAAAGTCCTTACTAGAACCCATGTACTAGAATTTTCCAAAATCCTTAATCTATTTGTTGGTGCAAGAACGATCGTTCTGAAGCTTCCCCACACTTTTACGGTCTTTAGTAGAAATGGAAAACATGCCATGGGAGTTTCATAGGTGTTGATGCTTGGCTGCCCCGTATAAGTGAGTGTCATGGAGGGGAGCTAGTGGGGTCAAGCATCTAACCATTCACTAAAGATAGGCATAGCTGGACTTGTCCAAGTGGGGATTCAACAAATATTGTCTTACACATCCATAGGGCTTGTACTTGTCTTGGTTTGAAAACACAGTGTTGTATTTGAAAACATTTGCAAAACAAACATTCAACATGATTTTCAAAATTTCAAACCCTTTTGAAGACAAATATCATTGACTCAATCCATATGTTATTGCTTTCCCTTGGGATTCACGTCCTTAGAGGTTCCTAAGCATTGGATTATACCTCAATTTGTCTTCTTGAGTAAACAATAGGAAAACCCTTGCCTTAAGTTCATTGAATTTCCACATAAAATATCTTGTGGGGTTTAAAGAAATTAAGACATTGGACATCTTAGTTTGAAACTTTAATCAAAGAGAGTGTTTTTGGTAAAATAAATCCATTAAACAAAGATAAGCAAAATGAATTTTCATGTGTGATTGAAGACTCACAAATCCCAAAGCAAAAATCATTGAAAATCCAAAAATGAAAGTTCAAATGAAATCAATCCTTGGTTACAAAGGTCTTTAGGAAGCATATGCATGCTCTTCAATACCCATGTCTAGGTAAACAAAGTGGTCTTTTTAGGTTCATCTAGGGATCAAAACAAATCAAACCTCTTTCATCCATCTTTCAAAACATCAAACATCATCTCATGAATAATGTTTTGAAAAACCTTGAAATCATCCTTGAAGTGCTAGGCTTTATGACAAAATCAAGAAAACACCAAAATCATTGAGACCAAGTCCTTGAAACATTTATCAAAACACACCTTTGGATAGGAATGTGTACATGCATCCTTTTGCATATCCTTAGTCAAAGTCATCCAAATCATCTTGTCTAGCTTAGTGTATGTAGATGAATCCTTCTCCATATACTTAGTGAAACAATCATCTTGTTTGGGTAGGTGTGGGTAGATGCATCCTTCTCCTCACACATATCCAAATCATCATCCTTTGAACACAACTATCCTTTAGATCATTATCAAACATCTTAGGGTCTTTTTGTTCAAAATCAAAATCAAAATCCAAATCAAGATCAAGGACAAAATCTCAAAATCCAAAAATCAAACCAATCAAAAATCCAAAGTCCTAGCATTTCATTCAAGATTTATCAAAAGCCAAAAACAACATCCATAAACATCCATAACATCACCATCATATCATCATCACATTTGATCCTAAAAGCATCCTAAAAATTTCACTTTGGGACATAAAATAGAGATTAATCCAAGGAATCAAGAGATTCATCTCCCATATTCTCAAAGATTGATCCTCGTTTTATGGTTCTAACTAGATCTCAATACAAGAAGAGTATGGAAGCCAACAAAGAAACACCCGCTTCAAGTGATCTTAGCCAAACCACTCCTGAAATGAATCCCATTGGGGATGGAAATCTCACAATTAGCCTTCCAACATCATCACAAAACCCACAAGAGGAAACCCAAGGGGAGGATCTTACCTTTGGAATGTCTCATGAACAAATAGCGAAAATGCTCCAAAATCCAGACAACCATAGAATCATCAACATCATGATGAGACTCAACCCTTCGTTGTACATGCTTGAACTAGAAAAACAAGGGGCCAAGTTGCCTTCGGATTTTGATGTGAGAACTATAGTAGGGACATATTTTCCACCAATCTCATCCACCATCCCCATTTCATCCACACCCCCATCTCAAAACGTCACGAAAAATATCCCGCAAATCACAACATCATTTTCTCCAACTCAACCCAATGTTAACAAGGGAAACACATTCCTCAATGCACTTCAATCACATCCCCTTGTGAATAACCAAAACTTGGACACAAACACCACATTGGAACAAAACATCCTCCATAATCCATTACACCAAAATGTTCCTCTCACTTTACATTATGACCCATCATCAACATCATTTCACGGAGCATCACAAACACCTCTTCTCACAAATCCACAAGAGGAGGGAGACATGTTCGAACTAGGGGGCATTTTCAACACCACAACACTCTCACAAGGATTCACCCCCTTACATTTCCACCTCTCCCACCATCACAATTGTCATCTACACCACTCCTTGGTTTAGGGCTTCCCCCTCTACTGAGTATCCATCAAAACAACATCCCAACCATCAATCAAAATATTTTTCCAAATGCTCAAAACTTATTGTTGACATCACAACAACAAATGACAAACACACAAGCAATGGCAACATCATCAAACACCCCCACAACATTGCAAAGCATGGTCTCTCAAGGGCCAATCACATCAATGATGCCACTTACCACATCAACAACACCATCCACCAATCATGCAATCAACACAACACCATCCACCAACCAAATAATCAACACAACATTATCACTCACCACGAACACCATTCCAAATCCACCACCACCTCCACCACCACCTCCACCACCAACAACATTTACCACATCAAACCAATTTGAGGCAACATTAAAAGCCGCTTTTCAAAGAGGATACCAACAAGTGTGGAAACAAAAAGCTGTGCAACAAGTCGCTCAAGCTGTGCAAGCTGCCAAAGCCACACAAGCCGCATTACAAGTGCAACAAGCACAACAAGCCCAAGCTTTACTGCAACAACAACAACAACAACAACAACAAGCCGCACAAGAATTACAAGTACAAAGGGTCACTCAAGCACAACTTTTATTATAGCAACAAGCAGTGCAAGCACAAGCGCAAGCACAACAAGCACAAGCACAAGCACAACTTCTTGCACAAGTAGTGCAATTGCAAGCATATCAGTAAGCACTAAAGCACTACCAAGAGCAGCAAGAAGTAGTAGAATTGGCAGCCCAACAACAAGCATTGTGGGAACAACAACAAGTAGAACAACAAGCATTGTTAGAACAACAACAAGCGCAGCAGCAAGCACAACAACAAGCATTGTTGGAACAACAACAAGCGAAACAACAAGCACAAATCCTAGCGCAACAACAACAAGAGCAACAACAAGCATTGTTCATCCAAAAGCAAGTAGAAGCCTACTTCTTCCACCACAACATATCGATACCATTGAATAATGCACCAACCAATCCACCCATCCAAACCACAATCGCAATATCCCAAAACACCTTCATTCCACCCCCTGACCCACAAGATGATATGATGACACAACTCAAGTTGCTCTCGCAATAAGTACTTGATCTTCAATCAGGGAAGACAACCAAAATGCAGACCAACTTGTGTCCCTATCCATTTGATAGGAGCTTAGACATGAAACCATTCCCTAAGGGATTTGAGATCCCTAAATTTGACAAATATCAAGGGATGAGAAACCCTGAAGATTACATCAAGGAATTCCAAGTTCATTGTATGGAGGTTGCATATGATGATACTTATCTGATGCGGCTATTCCCTAGGAGCTTGGTAGGAAATGCTATAGAATGGTTTTCTCGCTTACCCTCAGGCATCAAAACATTCCAAGAAATCAGAGATGAATTCATTAGAAACTATGCATGTAACATTACAATGGATGTTAGTCTTGAAGAACTATATGCTCTAAAACAAGGAAAAAATGAATCTTTTGCTTCATTTCTTCAATGATGGTGATCCAAGGCCAATCAGAGCAAATGGACCATGCCAGAAGAACAACAAGTCTACACAATCATCACCAACCTTGAAGGTCACTTATCATTTCATCTCAAGGTTTAGGGTATCACTACATATGATCAACTGATCTCCAAGGTGCTTAGCATCGAAAGAGCCCTTGCAACCCGACCCCTTGAATCAATGTCATATCATGAACCACAAAACAACTTCCCATCATCTAATTAGAATGATAAACCTCGTACATGGGCGAGAAACAAGAACATCACTAATGATGGCGTCGTCGATGCCAAGGTGGTCATTAGTGGTCCACGCCAAAATACACCCGCACCACAAATCCAACCACAACGCCAAAACACTCATCACACAACATATCAACCCAACAATAATCCCACCATCAATAATGTCAATGACCAAAGAGGACCACCTCAATGCAAAACATACCCCAAACAAAAATACATTACTTTGGGAGAACCACTTGAGGACATCATGAAAAAGCTAATCGACAAAAAATTCATCCAAGCTCCTACATTTGATAATTATCAAGAACCTAATGTCAAACCTCCTTGGTACAATGAAAATCAACTATGTGAATTCCAGAAAATCAAAGGCCACACTACAAATAATTGCATGAGAATCAAGAACATCATACAAGATCTTGTCGACAAAAGAATCATAAATGTGGAATCACCTACAAGGAATCAAGATCTTAAAATCTACATGAATCCGATGCCGAATCATGGCAACAAAGGGAATAACAAGGATAAAGGAAAGGGCAGTGTAAATCATGTATATGAAATACTTGTTGCCAACCTCAATGAAAACTGCATGGTCATCACCATTAAGGGCGCCCATGCCGAAGATTGTGGAGTCACCACAAGAGGTGGAAAGGTCACCATTGCAGGATCATCCCAACCAAATAGAGTCCCTACATCAAGAGCCATTCCGTATAGCTACAATGTTGTAGACCAACTCAAAAGAATGCCAACACACATCTCCATCATGGAGTTGTTAAAAATCTCATCAATGCATAAAAAGATCCTTGAGGAAGCATTAGCCTCATCTACTGTCCCCGCGGACCTCGATGCGGAACAATTCCAAGCTATGGTCAGAAACATCATAACACCTAATCTCCTTATGTTTTCTGACCAAGATTTTCCCACCCAACCATCTCACAATCGTGAACTTCACTTGGAGGTCATTGTGAACAAAAGCAAAACCAAAAGGGTCTTGGTGGATGGAGGTATAGGTTTGAACATTTGTTCTTTTAGTCTCATCAAGCAGTTAAAGATATCAAAAGATTCCATTGATAAAGGGAAGGGCATCACAATCAGAGCATATGATGACCAAGAAAGAGTGTCTCAGAGCACGATTAAGCTCCCTATCCAAGTAGGGCCAACACTCATGGAAACCACATTTCAGGTCTTGGACCTCGAATTGCCATATAATATCCTCCTAGGACACCCATGGATTCATGCGATGAAAGCCGTAGCATCAACCTTCCACCAATGTGTGAAATTCACACATAATGAACAAGAGGTTACCATCCATGGAGATCCTGAGCCATTTTCATACTACAAGAACCTTGAAGCCAAATATTACAAAATCCCCCAAGTGCCAAAAAATGATGAGGGCCCATCCAGATCATACATCAATCTCGCCACTCTCACGTCCACTTTTGTGATAGAGACACCCGCCATTCCCACCATATCCGATATCAAGCTCATCATCCAGGAGGATGGTTGTGGAAGTTATAGGCTCCCTAACAATGCTTTTGTGATAGGAGAGTTACCACAATCTCCAAGATCATGAGGACACCCACAAGAAAATCAAGCTCCCACATCACAAACCTATCCTCAAAATTATCCTGAATTCACAAGGTGGGGAGACCTTGGCCATGAGGTAATTGAAGCAGATCCATCAAACATGTTGTATCGAGATGAAAGACCAACACCTGAATTACCAATGGATGAAAGAAGCAAAGGCCAAGACATGATGCTTGCGATGGGCTATGACCACAATCAGAGACTAGGACAAAATGACAATGGGCTCATAATACCTATCATGCCAGAGATGCAACCCATAACAAATCTTGGTCTTGGATGTGCCAGTTTGATAATAACCATACGTGGCCAAAGTCCTCTGGTTAGAGCTGCTAATGTTTCTCCTCAGCCAGTCCTAGTACAAGTGCACTCCCCAATATCCATAGGGACAGAAATGCATATCTTTATCACTGTGCCCTATATTAGTAGTGATGATGAAGATACCTTATCCAATCTACCTAGGCTATTCGAAGATACCACCCTGTGTATGATTAGTACCATATCCTTTGAACCAAATAGTCAAAATCATGAGATCCGCTTAGTCTACCCCCAACTGATCGACTATGACCAATGAGGACCACCAGTTCTCGATACATTCAAAAATGATGAAGCGCTCTTAGAATTCATGGGTTGAGGGATAACATTCTAGATGGAGATCACAAGGAAAGATTCATAATGGAGTTGGACACACATGCCTATTATGGGGAAATGATTGAATCCTTAGTTACAAAAGTGAGAAACTAAGAATCATATCCAAGTCCTTGAATGAAAACCATATCGTGGCACTCTCTATGTTCAAGAAAATAGTAAAAATAAAGGACATATCCAAAGGTGAAAACCTCTCTGAGGCACCTGAGGATGAAGGATTCAATTTCCCCTAAGAGCTATTCATCAAGAGAAGTCAGCAATCTTGGCTGAAAAATGCAACCCAGTCAACCTAGGAATAGAGGAGACCCCGCATATCACATTCTATGTGGAATCACTATTATTAGAAGAGCAAGAACTCCTAGTAGCATTCCTAAGGGAAAGACAAATAAACTTTGCATGGAGTTATGTTGATATGCCAAGACTTGATCCAAATACTATGGTCCACCAACTAGTAGTGTATCTAGATGCAAAACCTATCAGACAGAAGCTTCTTAAAATGCATCCTCAAATCGCTTTGTTAGTAAAAATGGAGCTCAAAAAATTGTTAGATGCAGGATTCATCCAACCAATTGATTATCCAGAATGGGTATCAAACTTGGTACCTATTTCAAAACTTGATGGAGCTATCAGAATCTGTACAGATTTTAGAGATTTGAACAAGGCATGTCCCAAGGATGATTTCCCACCTCCCAACATCGACATGATAGTAGACATGATAGCAGGGCATGAGATGCTATCATTAATGGACAGATTTTCAGGATATAGCTAGATCATGATAGCAAGGCGGCTTTCCTTGTCCATGGGGACCTCTTCTTTGGAACATGATGCCATTGGCCTAAAACTTCAGAACAACATCAAAGGGCCATGACATTGATCTTCCATGACATGATTCAAAAATAGTCAAAAGGCGTGTTGGCAGCTGACATCCTACTAAAGAATCAAAGAGAGAAAAAAGATCCTTCCTTCGAGTGCATGTTTGATGAATTAGAGGAATACAAGGTCAGACTAAATCCCAAGAAGTGCGTCTTCAGCGTACAATCAGGTAAACTAGTAGGATATATAGTCTCCATGAGGTTTATCGAGGTGGATCCAGCAAAATTCAAAGCAATCCTTGAGATGGAAGCACCAAGGAACTTAAAACAATTGAGAGGCCTCCAAGGAAGGCTCCAATCCATTAGAAGGTTCATAGCACAATTGGCGGAACCATGAAACCCATGTTGCACCTTCTCCACAAGGGGGTATCATACAAATGGGATACAAAATGTGAAGAGGCATTCAACAAAATAAAGGAATATCTACTAACACCTCCTATGTTAATGCCACCTATCCCGAGAAAGCCATTGATCTTATAATATTGTCAGCAATGGTATGACCCTAGGAGACTCTCTTGGCTGAAAGCATGATGAAAGCGGAGCAGAGAGGAGCTATCTACTATATCGTGAGGACAATGGTTAGTCATGAGCTAAATTACTCATTCACTGAGAAAGCATGTCTCGCGGTAGTGCTTGCATCCCAAAAATTCAGACACTACATGTTGGCACACAAGATCAAGCTTATTGCCAAAATTTACCCCCTTAAATATCTCTTATCAAAGGCAATGTTAACTGGCAGAATGGAAAAATGGGTCATGATATTATCAGAATATGACATCGAGTATGTAATGAGGAAAGCAATCAAGGGACAGGTTATTGCAGATCAATTAGCAGAAGCACCTATGTATTCTGAGAATCCTCTTGTATCTGAATTTCCAAATGAATCCATCTTTAACCTCAACGTTGCTGATCACTGGAAACTATACTTTGATGGGTCATATACACAACATGGATCAGGAGCTGGTGTCTTCTTCATCACCCCACAGGTTATTGTAGATCAATTAGCAATCAAGGGATAGGTTATTGCAGATCAATTAGCAGAAGCACCTATGTATTGTGAGAATCCTCTTGTATCTGAATTTCCAAATGAATCCATCTTTAACCTCAACGTTGCTGATCACTAGAAACTATACTTTGATGGGTCATATACACAACATGGATCAGGAGCTGGTGTCTTCTTCATCACCCCACAGGGGGACTGCATACCAAGATCATACAAACTAGCATTTCCTTGCACTAACAACATAGCCAGTGAGAATCTGAGGGGCTTTGACTATAGGTCCTAGGGATAGCAGTGCAATGGAATATCCTGCTCTCAAGGTATATGGAGAATCTGGTTGATGCAAATCAAGTCAATAATGAATATCAAACAAAGATGATGAGCTAACCCCATGATACAAAGAAATTGGTGGAGACTCTAAAGGAATCCTTCATCGACACTTAACATTTGAGGCGGATTCAAGAACCAACAGGCGGTGGCATGCATGGCTACAATTGGGTCTCTATTAGAAATCCCACCATTAACATATCAGAAATGAATTTATGATCGAAGCAGCTTCTCATTCCCACATTGAGGGTACTAAATTAGAATATGTGTTATTAGAAATCGTTGGTCTGGTGATCCTTGGTATCATGACATCTATCGCATTAATAATGAATGGGAGTCTTACTGCTGACCTACCATCGAGGAGCCTAAAATGAACCAACTAAATCAAAGCATCTAGATTTGTCATCCTAGCTAATCACGTTATCTTGTAGAAGCATATAGAGGGTGCCTACTACGTTGTCTAAATGGTGAGGAGGGCATTAAGCTGCTCCTAGCGAGGTTCATAGCAGTTATCACATTGGCTCCACACTCCGGTAGGGAACCAACCCATAGCCAAAGCTAGCTGAGGCTAGGGTATAATTGGCCCACAATGGAGCGAGAAGAACATGGTCATGCTAAAAGGTGTTTACAATGTCAACAACATGGGGACCTCATCCATGCTCCAGCTCAAGAGCTTCACCCGATTATCACACCATGGCCCTTTTCACAATGGGGACTCGACCTCATTGGGAAAATCTCACCCACCTCGTCCAATGGCCACAAATTCATTATAACTACAACTGAGTACTTCACAAAGTGGGTGGAAGCCATACCCATGACCTATGTCACTGGAAAGCAGATCTCAAAATTCATCCTGAACTATCTCATGCATGCGTTATGGTGTCCCACAAGCCATTATCTAGGATAATGGGACACCCTTCCAAGAACTTCAGGAGGTTTGCAGCAATGCGAGATTCAGAAATCTAGCACATCACTTCACCCGTGGTATTACAAGGAGGAAATGGCCAAGCAGAAGCCACAAATAAAACCGTCTCAAAATCTTCAAAGAAAATAGTCAATGAGGTAGGTCATGACTAGCATCTATAGCTTAGCCCCACCCTCTAGGCCTAGTGAACCAGCATCTACACCCACCGGCGCCACCCTCTTCTCCTTGGTCTATGGATCAAAAGTCGTACTCCCCATTGAGGATCTAGAGCTCCCATCCCTCGAATACATACTACAAATCATCACTTCAGCCAGAAGAATATTAGGTTTGAACTAAGCAGTGGAGTCTTGGATGAAAGGCAGCATAGATGCTTTGAATCATCACTTAGGTCTGTCAAAGCCGAACTCCGATAAATACAACAAGGAGGTTAGGCAAGACTTTCCAAATTGGGAGAACTAGTCTTAAAAGAAATTAGAAGAATGTCCCAAATCCCAGCAGCAAGGCAAGAGTTCGAACCCAATTGGTTAGGGCCTTTCATTGTCACAGCAATCTATAAATCAGGGGCATATCAGTTATCAACACCCAAAGGGGAACATCTGTAGGAGCCAATGAATAGCTCCCATCTCAAAAAAATTTATGCCTAAATCTTCCAAGGTATAGAACCAAAAAATCCAAAAAATTAGAAAATGTCCTGAAAAAATGGTTACTTCGGCAAAAACTTGGCAAACAAGCGTCTTGGTAACAACAAAATAATAAAAAAAGAAAAAAATCCAAAAAAATCAAGAAAAGGATCAAAAATAAATTAAAAATCATCCTCTGGTGAAACTTCCGCCCGATTGGCACTTTAGGCAAAGTACCTCGGTGAAAGCATGAAATAGGCACCTTAGCATTAAATAAATAGCATCCATCCACAAAACCATTATAGCTTGTTCATCATTCATCCCTCCATTTTACTTCCATCATCCATCTCATCTCCATTCATCACTCATCCACTTTCGCATCTGCACCATAGCTTGGTCAGCTTTGTGTTACAGTATCATGAGTCCTCCTAGGTACCTTTCGGCCCATTCTCAAGGTGGGGTTTTATCTGCTTTACATAGGAAGTAGTCTATTACATCAGCTGAAGGCATTCCTCATCAGGATTGGGTGCGTGTATGAATGCTAAGGTTCCTCAAAACATCAAAATCAAAACATCGAGAAAACCAAAATCCAAAAACATCGGAAATCAAAAATTAGAAGTCAAAACATCAAAGGAAACATTAGAAACCAAAACAAGTCAAAGTCTATCAAAACCAAAAACAAAGATTAAGTCTTGTCAAACTATATGTAGTCCTAAAGAGGCATGCGTAGGCAAAGGTTGATCTTTGATCATCCCTCGAGACATTTAGGTGGATCTTCGCGGGGTATTAGCAATAAGTAGGCATTTTCATGTGTATATCTTAGGATGTAAATTAATCAAGTTGTCGATTGAACTTCGTGGTCTTTTAAGTAGTATAGCGTAGGCAAGACTGTCTGTCGATCCAGCCTCAAGGCCCACAGGATTAGTCTTTAGGTTAGTCTCTTGGTCAAAATCTCAAAGTCACAAAAACATTTAAAATTTTGAAAATCGAAACATTTGTAAAACCTGAAAATGCAAAATAGCCTCAAAGGCAGAGATTTCAAAAAACATCAAATATTTTGAAAAATCCATCGCCTCATCACAAGCTTGCACCATAATAAAACCATTCTTGTGTCGTCATCCCTCAACCTTTGGTGAAACAATTAGAAACAAGTCTATCAGTTTAAAAGTGAAAACTCAAAAATGCCAAATCTTAAGTCTAAGTTAGTATGTAAACAAGTTGGTCAATTCTTTGTGTCGATAGTCCATCATCCAAACACTCCCATATCAATCATCTGATAACATCATGTCCTAGGATGTATCCTTCCTACAAGGGCATTATTTACTCCGAAGAACACCAAACTTGTGGATAAGCGAAATGGCGTGTAAGCCATCCCACTAACTTATATCTAGGATGTATCAACTACAATGGGCATTATCTATTGGCAATAGAAAGTTTAGGTCCCTTATCATAAAAGCCACATTCCCTTTTGGTTAGCGGTATTGAAGAACATCAACTTGTTTGTGTGCTTTATCTTTTTCTTTTGACTTATCTTACTGCGCTCACTCCAAGGACCTCTCGATGATATCCGAATGAAGGATTTAGAGAGATAGGAATGGGGCAACGATCATTATTGTTTTGTCTGTTGTGCTTGTTGGATGTTCTTGTAAAATAACTTGGCGAATACTTTCTTTGTTAGATATGTATGGAGGATGTTTTGGATAGCTTGTTGACTATTGCATTGATTGGTTATACCTTTCCATGTTTTGGTCTGAGGTGTTTAAAACTTCTAAAGTACATCCTAGCAAGGTTTCCGTATGTCAGGTGTGAACAAGAATACTCCTATCTATTTGTTGAGTCAAAGTCCATCATACTAAGTACAATGACATCCTGGTCCTTCATACCTTGATGCATCGTGCTTAGGTGTGTTATCAAACATAAAGTAAGTGACCCTTTGAAAATCCCAATCCTTGATAAGCAAATCATCATCATTATCATTTATCATCATCATCATCATCATCTCTAATAAAGTCTAATCAAATTATGGACTTGTTGGATCCTCTTGTCATCATCTCACTTCTGTACTAACATCACATCATGAATAGTCCATCATGCATCCATCCTACATCCACAAACCATTAGCATGCATCCATCTTGCATCCATCATGCATCCATCCTGCATCTATAAACCATCAGTATTCTGCATATCATCTTACATGCATATCATCATAATATAGATCTATTAGTCTGAGCATCTTGAAATCATCTCATTTGCATCGTCATCCTTAACCATCTATTTTGAACCTCTTTATTGCGATATTGACCCTCAAATCAAATCTTTTCACTCAATCTCTCAAGGGGGCAATGTACCAGTGTACTATCTGCTGGGGCATCCGAAAAATCAGACATTTTTTGAATTTTGATCACAACAAGTTATTCTTTGAACCAATGAAACAAGTACATTGCTTCAAAGAGGGGAAAAATGTAGACATGTCAAATTTACATCATGCATAATCATATTCCATTCATCAAATAAATTAGGACTTTATTTAAATCAAACCCAAATCATATTCCACCATTTTCTGATTTAAATAAATCAAATATTTAAATCCTAAAAGTCAAAATCATCTAAACACCATTAAGCTAACCATGATTAAATGCTAATCTCATCCCACTTGCATTCTCTAGATATCTCCACTTGCACAAGTAAATCAATTTTATTGATTTATTTAAAAACCCTCATTTTCCCTCAACATGACAAGTCCAACATAGCATTTATTGCTGTTTTTCTTGTCCCCCTCTTAAAATTTATTGCAAATTTGAATTCAAATTCTCCCTCTCATGGGCACTCTTCCTAAATCTTGCACAACCATTGGCCTATCACCACTTGACAAATGTCATCTTCTCATTGGAGGATCTTTAGTCCCACATTCACCATCTTGGCCAATCTATCATCAAGAAAATCTATAAAATTAGGCCTTCATTCTCATTCATGGATCCACAATTTTATGCAAGGTTACTCTCTTAATTTGAGAACTCATCTTGCTCATCATCTCCATTTGAATTTCATCATCTTGAGCTTTGATCAAGGATTGGGAAAGGGTCACTAGCACATGTGACACCAATCCACTATGGAATAGGCAACTTGTTGAGTGTTTTCATTATGCTTGTGGTTTTCTTTTATCCTTTGTCACATTTTGGAGCATTTACAAGGTATTTCATAGGAGTGTTCTTGAAGGATTTCTGGATACTAACCCTTGTTTGAGATTAGTGTTTGTAGATTTCAAAAGCACACTCATAGGAAAAACCTACAAGGAAACAATAGAGACAACAATACAACACCATACCTATAATAGTAAGAATATAAAGAAAAACCATCACTTTTTTAGAGGAGATGATGATCTCCCAGTTAGCCTTCAACACTTCTATGGCCAACCTCTAACCCTTAGCACTAATGCAATCAAGAAGCAAGGTCCCCTGGATCATCTCCACTATCTCTTTCCCAATTTCCCCTTTATTTTCTTTTTATTTTAGACATCCTAGACATCATTCCAAAGATGGCATGGTGCATGATCCCCACCACTATAGTAACTTGTCCAACTACTTCTTCAAGGACCTCAACCCTATTTTTGATATCCTCACTGTAACCTTCAAGTTCATCCTTCAACTAGTTGCTAGCCTTTTTTTTCTATTTATCTTCCACATTTTAGTCAAGGTCTATGTAGGTGACCTTGGTGTTTTCCATTTCCTCAATCACAACATTAAGGTTATCATTTTCTCCCTCCTCCCACTCTAGTTCTTTTGACTATTCTTTATTCCTTTCCCTTAAGAAATCCTCATAATTGCTAATCTCCCTTTCCTCTTTAACACTGAAAACCTCATCTTCATCACCCAGCTCGGTGTTATCCTAATTATCTTCCTCACACTTAGGAAGGAATTCATCACCTGAGTTAACCAGACCCACGTCATCAAGCTCTAATATTTTTCCTTTAGTGTCTTTCCTTGTACTCTTCTTCTTTATAGTAGCTGAAGAGCATCTTTCATCGAACCCACTACTATTTAGACCCACACAACAGGGCTCTAAGTTTCTCCCAATTTGAATAGTTATAGATCCAGGGGACTCCACCTTCAACCTTTTCACATCCTTAAGAGGTAGGGAGGCATGTCTTTTTTGAGGGGTTGTAGTCTCCATGACCACCATAGAAGGGGGATTTGGGGAAGTAGGGGTAAGGGGTTCATTTATTTAGATTTAGGTTTAAAAATTGAAGAGATATCTTTATGGGAAGACTACAAGGTATTTTCAATGAGTTGTAATGCATTAGAATAAATAATGGGGGTAGCATTTTTTTTGTGGGGTAGCATCACACAAAAATTTGTAGAGGGCATAGATTAAGCCTTGGTGTGGGGAGAAGATACACCTTAAAAAAATGTAGGCCATAAGGGAAGAAAGAATAAAAGGCACATTTATCAATTATTTGTGAGGAACATGTTTTAATAATGAAAAATCATAACCATGAATAGTAGCATATCTACCCTCGAGAGTGAAGTAACAAAATAGGTGACTACTTATCAGGCTATAGAGGGAGGCATTTTCTCCCTATCGTGCCTATTTTATAGATGGACAGGTAGAAGAAAGACATGTTAAACTATGTGTTGTTTGGAACTAAGTTCACGCCACTAATTTACAATGAAGAACCATGTATATTTTCTTTAATTTTTGTACTTATTAAATTATCATTTAATGCAATAGTCTTTGCATAATTCAACAAACATTCCCATACATGAATAAGGTTCTTCCAAGGATCCCATATTGGATTTTTTAAACTCATTTTCATCTAGCAAAAAATGTTCTTAATAAAAAAAATCATAGTACTCTAAGTTCTTAGGCACAAGAATTTACAAGATTAAATGGTTATGAATTATAAATTAGAGTTGGACTTCTCCACCAAAATCTAAAAACTTGGACAAAAATCAGCAAGTAGAAGACTTGCCAAGGGAAAGTAAGAGCTCACATACCATCCATAGGAGTGTAATGTATTCCAACCTCAAGCTTGGGGAGTTAACTGTGGTGACTAGGTAGCAAAATGACCTCAAATTTTATAAAACACAACAATCACACATCAATACAAGCCAAAAAAGCTCCTACACAAGAGTTCCTTCAAGAACCACATAAAGGGGGTGTTAGGACAATCACTTATGGAGAAAAAAGAGGAATGGTATATATGCAATACAACAACAATCATATTTCCTTAATTTCAACATTTAAATCATCACCACTCAAAATGACAAGTCCCCACTTCTATCAAACACATTTACACCCATAACTCTCCAAATAAGTCACAAGGGTAATTTTACCCATCAATTTTTTTCCCACAAGGGCCTCTTACTCACTTGAATATGGAGTGTTCTAATTACTTTGGGAGAGTCTACTCCAACTACTCCAAAGTCAAAAATTCACAACAACGTGAATAGAAATACCAAAGAATTAAATTTCAATAATAACTAAAACACAACATAGAAATGTAACAAAACACATACAGACAAATAGTTTTTAAATGTGTTGAAGCAAATGAATACCTTAAACTAGTTCCAACAATTGAAGAAGCTTTGTATAGCTACATATACCACTCTTTCTCTAGCTTCTTCCTATAATTTAGTCGTATTTTCTTCTTTTACTCAACTCACAACTCAACAACCTCAAGAATTGTACAAATAAATTAAAATCTAAAAAATTCCTCTTCTCACAAAACTTGAGAAATACATAAAAATTTAAATTTTTTTATTTGATTGTAATGGTGTCACTTGTCACCTTCACAATTGATCTTCTACCAACCCTAAGCATCTTGCTCACACATGTGTGATAAATACCTATGAGACCATTCCTTCTAAATTTGTTCTCTCAAATATGTGTGAAATAGTAGTATAAATGATTCATCTCTCAAGATCACTAGATCAGTCCCACTACTTCAGGATTCATTTAAATATTTGACCACATCGTTAAAACTTGTCACTTTTATAAATGGTAGTAGAATATTGGTCCAAATGTACATATAGCTTAATTTAAGTATTTCAAAAGAGTCATAACCCTTAGTTCTATGACCAAGGACATTAGAGGACACATAAAAAAGGGAAATAACACCTTAAATTCACTTTGAAACTTTAGACAAACATTGACTCCTCAAATTGGAACTTTGATTGCTACATCTTATTACTTGACTCACCCAAACATCACATAGATATAGACTTGCAACATAATATTATAATTCAAAACCACAATGGCACATTTCACATTACATAAGAATTTTCCACATTAAAAGAAAAGTAATGCTTAACAAAAGACCTTAGCCTATCCATACAAGCTAGATTGGCTTGTAGACACCTAAAAAAGACCTAGGCCTGTAAGCATAATTATGACATTTAATTATGTCTTTGGTCCACATTCGACTATTGATTAAATAATTCATAATTATTTAATTATTTCATGTCCTTTTATTCTTCATGATTGTAAAATAAATAAATTTTATTTATTTATTAAATACATCATTAATTGTCTAAGTCTTCACTTAATTAAATAAATTTCTAAATTTATTTAATCACCCTTCTTCAATTATTTCTTTCTGATTATTAAATAAATAAGTTTTGTTTATTTATTTTAATATGTCACTAATTGTCATAATTAAATGAATGAATCAATTTATTTAATTATTGATCTTATTTGCTAAATTAAATAATTATTTTTAATTATTTACATTAACAAAATTAATATTCCTCTCATTTTAAATAAATGAAATTATTTAAAATGTCATCACATTATTAACTATCACTTCATTTTAGTAAATAATCTAAAAAAGATTATTTATTTGTCTCACAAAATCCATATTTCGAGTTGATTTAATTCAAATTGGTAGCTTTCTTCCAAAATCAAATAAAGCAAGCAGGTTCTTGATTTTATCAAAATTGCTTTTCAATCCATCTTTTATCTGATTTTTCAAATCTCACAAAGCAAGCTATCTTTATCTTCTTAATTTTGAAAATCTTTATTTTTGAAATTAATTATGTCACCTTTTCTCCACCGCCGATCTTATATTCTCATATGACATCTTGACCACTCACTTAAGGATTTTACTCTAACCCTGATTGGGGATTATCGGATTGAATCTCATCCTCTAATTTTAGGTTTGTGTCAACGGTTGATCTCATCCGTCCATTCAAAATTGTTTTTTCTATAAAATGGAAATTTTGTTCATAATTTAGGGACCAGTTCATTATTATAGGAATTATAGTCATTTATCATTTACAATTGGCATAGGCATAGGCATAATTTTACTTAAATCCTTCAAAACTTGCATAGGACAATGGCATAGTCAAATTGCTCACACACTCAATCCAAGGGCATCAAATCATACGCTGCAAGCTAGGAGGTGCTATGGAGGTGATTTCGTGGAAGCTTTGCGAATCTGGTATAATCGTTTCGTTATTATTTGCTTACTTTGTGCTTCATAACTTCTTTGGGTTTATATTATTGATCTAATAATTGCTAACCTCAAGCCTTATGAAATTTAATCATTGATACATTTGGTGAAGCTAATGTGAATCCTTTGATCTAGCTTTCCTTTTCCATGTTTTATTGACATTTTGTTGTAGATCTATTAGTTTTTGGACAAAACCGTAGGTTTTACAAATTTACTCATATCTTCTACACAACAATGAATTTTTCTACAATATTTTTACAAAATCTTGCACATCCTCTCAAGAGGCTGTAGTAAAAAAATTGAGGTTTTATCCTCATTTTTGTGGAGGTTATTTTAATTTTAATTATTTTGATAAAATTGATTTTTTGGACGCAAATTAATTAATTTTTTAGACATTTTTACATTTTTGGAAATATATTTAAATTTTAATGGGGGTCTATGTTTTACAAATTGAATTTGGAGGTCAAATACAATGCGAAACAATCTAATCTTCATTTTTTGTATGGTTTTCACAAATCCACAATTTTGGGTACAAAACAGGGAATGTTTTTGACTTCTTTATATTTTTGGAAAGCTCTAAAAAAATTAGTAGGGATCTTTTCTTTGAGTTTTTATTTTTTAGATCAATAAAATTAGCAGGGTTCCGCCTCTCCATCGCCATTTTGGAACTTCCAATGGCTGCTTCCTTCCCAGCCTCTGGAGCCAAGCCCCTTCGTGGCCATTTTCGGGGTTCCGCCTCTCCGTCGCCGTTTTGGAACTTTTGACGGCTGCCTCCTTCCCGGCCTCTAGAGCCTGGCCCCTCTGTGGCCGTTTCTGGGGTTCTACCTCTCCGTCGCCGTTTTGGAACTTCTGACAGCTACCTCCTTCCCGGCCTCCGGAGCTCGGCCCCTCCATGGCCATTTCTGGGGTTCCACCTCTCTGTCACCATTTTGGAACTTTCGACGACTGCCTCCTTCCCAGCCTCCAGAGCCCAGCCCCTCCGTGGCCGTTTCTGGGGTTCCGCCTCTCCATCGCCGTTTTGGAACTTTTGACAGCTGCCTCCTTCCTGGCCTCCAGAGCCTGGCTCCTCCGTGGCCGTTGATGGGGTTCCGCCTCTCCGTCACTATTTTGGAACTTTCGACGGCTACCTCCTTCCCGCCCTCTGGAGCTCGGCCCCTCTGTCGTTGTTTTGGAACTTTCGGCGGCCACCTCCTTCCCATCCTTCGGAGCCCAGCCCCTCCGTGGCCATTTCCAGGGTTCCGCCTCTCCATCACCATTTTGGAACTTCTGATGGCTGTCTCCTTCTTGGCCTCTGGAGCCCGGCCCCTCCGTGGCCGTTTCTGGGGTTCTGCCTCTCCGTTGCCATTTTGGAACTTCCGACGGCTGCCTCCTTCCCAGCCTTCGGAGCCCAGCCCCTCCATGGTCGTTTCCAGGGTTCCACCTCTCTGTCGCCATTTTGGAACTTCCGACGACCGCCTCCTTTCTGGCCTCCGTAGCTCGGTCCCTCCGTGGCCGTTTGCTGGGTTCCGCCTCTCCATCACCATTTTGGAATTTCTGACGGCTGCCTCCTCCCTTTCGCCCTCCAGAGCCCAGCCCCTCTGTGGCCATTTCTGGGAGTCCATCCCTCCTTGGCTATTTTGAACATCCAGGAGCTTGCCTCTTTCCCAGCTATTTTTAACATCCGGGAGCTTGCCTCCTTCCCGGCTATTTTGAACATCCGGAAGCTCGCCTTCTTCCCGACTATTTTGAACATCCGGGAGCATACCTCCTTCCTGACTATTTTGAACATCCGGGAGCGCACCTTCTTCCTGGCTATTTTTGCTTCCGTCCGTTGTCTGCCTTTTGGCTTTCTTCTGTCGTCTTTCCGCCCTCTGGTGCTCCCACCTTTGAAGCACGCATTAATGTTTATGGTCCAAATGAGCTCCAAATATGAATATCAAGATATTTTGATGATGCATGGATAGATCTAACTAGAAATTTGTAGGTTTGACTGGCATTTTCCTTAACTCGTGTATAAATGCACTTACGACACTTCATGTTTGCAGGAGTCAAGAATCCTTCTGTAGGTCTATCGAAGAGGCCCATTGAGGGAGTTGTCCTACCTTTTTTCCAGATGATGATGATTTCTAAGGAGCTTTTGCCCAAATCAGGGGCCACCAATCCATTGATGCCAGTTGTCGATGAGCTCGTTTGATCCAAGGAAGACAACTGCAAGCACATCAAGCAAAAGGAAGCTTTTAGGCAGTTTCAGCTACAGTAAAAGGGCAATCAGCTAAATGGTGAAATTGCTACAGTGACTTTCACTAGATGACAAAATAGGGAAAAGACAAGGAATGTATTTTAAATTGCTAAGATAATGTGGGGTAGGTGAAGCCCTAACTTGTATTGAATCTAATCCACTCATTGTAATTGAATCCTAGCCATTCATTTGGGCTTTGGAAAACTATAAATAGGGGCTTGCCCCTCATTTGTAAGGGTTGGAGAATTGATGTAAAGACATTCTATAGCAATAGAAAGCAACATTACATGATTTATGGGTGTTCCTTTTGAGTTTGCTGTTTATGTATGCATGGTTCACCTTCCATGTTAGTTCTAGTGTTAGTTTCTTGAATGGGAGTGGTGATGGTGTTTGCTATTTTAGTATTTGATGGATTTCTAGCTCATGCTTTTTGTGGTTCATTGATGATGAGTCACTTTACAAAGCTATTCTGAGCTCATTACTTCATTGCTGCAACTTAGTTCAATTACATATGCATGATGTGCATGTGCAATTTGAAAATCTGCAGTCCTTAGAAGATTGCACTAGTTTTGTGCAACTGTAGGTTTCTCTTGGCCAAGCAAAACCCAGTTTAGGAAGCCTGTCTACTTTAGCAGCCACCATTGTTACTGTTCATTCGTAGCTTAGGATTAGAATAGCTTTCTTAACCCTTCTCCTTTTGATGTTTTTTTTAATCCTTGGTTAGAGTAAGACCCAAAGCATCACCGTGAAGCTAAATCTGATGAATTTGATGAGTTTCAACTTGCTATTTTGAGTGGACAGCCACTATTCATTCACTTTCAGCACTTTGAAACTGCATTTGCAAACCCAACTTCCATGCTTTGTAACTCATCCATAAGTCTGCCTTGTAATTCCAGCAAATCACATCAAACGACTGAGGTATCTAAGCACTGTCATGACCTGACATCCGAGAGACCTTGGGATAGTGTTCTGCAATCTGATTGTGGAAGATTGTCTTTCAAGAGAGTTAGTGCACCTACGCACTGCCTGTGTTGAAAAGTGCATAAAAACACCATCAAAAAGTAGGCCTTATTAAATTACATATACAAATCATGAGCAGATGCGCTTTGTTTTCCTTCATGCCCCCCGCTGACTATCTTGGGATACCCTCATATAACCAATTCCCATACTTTCAAAAGCAATAAGTTTTTTCCCTAATATGGTCGACCAGATCCATATCCCATTAACTCCAAATCCCCTTTTAATTATCTTTCAGTTAGAAAAATTTATATCTTGAGGAAGACTTCTTCACATACATATCTATTTCCACTATTACAGGCACTTAAACAGGAAGTAGATCTTATCTATAGCCACATGGGTGAAGAGGTAGATGTAATTCATTTAGGGAAATAATGAGCTTTGGCCAAAATTAATCACCAAACAATAATCAAATACAAGGCCAACAGGTTAGTTTAAGATAGCTGTGCATAATCCTAAGTAAGGAGGTTATAATATAATAACAAATGTATTTATAAACTATACATATTATTTCTTGTTATTCAAAATGAATATAATACAAAATAAATACTATTATCACTAGGCAGGCTGCGCTGTAACCTCCTATGCATTATATCTATCATGACATCAGTGCACTAATTTCTTCCTTTTTTTATTTTCAAAAAACAAACTTGTTTTCACAATTACTACGGACTTCACATATTCACAAAATTATGTGTAATTAAAATTTATAACCTAAGTTTTTCTAAATAAAAGTAATTTCCTCATTACATATATCCTTTAATTCATTATTTTAAACAAATACATAATTAAATGTCTGTCTACACCAATTTCATTTTTTTTTATATGCAATTTCAAGAACTAATTTACTCGCATAAGATAGATTGCATAATTGATCAAATTTCTCTTTTAATACACAATAATAAACAGATCTATACCTATTTAACTCATAGAAATAATTTAATATTTACAAAAGAATAACATTACCAATTAAATAAATCAAAACTTATTAAATATTTGTATACATGGTCAAACAATTAAACACTAAATTTACATACAGAATTCACAACCAAGACGGTACAAATGAACATGACGAAACATAACCAATAAGAACGATAAAGATGAATACGATGACAATGATGATGATGATGACGATAAAACGAAGACAACAATGGCAACACATGAAAAACAAAGATACTCATTCACAAAGAATGATGGTTAAACACAGACCTATCAAAATCTTCGGTCAACATAATAAGATTGAATCGGGGTACACTCAGACCTGACAAGCAAGTGGAGCTATTACCTAGTACTTGTGTCTGCAGGAAAACATCAAGGTTAAAACATGTATACATATAAACTCAAGTTAAAAACCATACCATGAATAAGAATTGCAGCATGGCAGGATACTCACAAATGAGTAATGCCACACTGTCTTCTTCACCAACACAAATGAGCAAGATCAAACATATACAATCATAACAACATGATAACATAAGCAATAATTATAAACAATTAAACCATAAAATGTATGAGTCTATCATGGTATCATCAAACTAACATAACCAGATAACCAGGATGTCAATGTATCATCCGCAAAATCAAAACAACATAGTATCCAAAATCAGCTCTGAAATGAAACAAGATAGTATCACAATGAACTAAGCATCTAACAAGTAGAATTAGCTAAATAGTATGTCTAATCTGGAGGGACACTACAATACTCATGTGTAATATAATAAACTATATTTTATAATTTTCTACCATAGGTTGGATTCTATTTTTCCTTCTTAATGACATAATTAAAGATAAATAGAAAATATACCTAAGGCCCTTATGTAATGATACCTAGTACACTATGAACCACAAAATTTGTCAATTTATTCATATCAATATTATATATATATATATATTGTACTAGTGTACTTCTTTCTGCTGGGGCATCTTTAAAATCAGAATTTTTTTGAAAATTTGATCGCGGCAAGTTTATTCTTTGAACCAATGCAACAAGTACATTGCTTCAAAGAGGGGAAAAATGTATACACGTCAAATTAGCATTATGCATATTCATCCGCTCATTGAATTGATCAAACGCAAGAAATCCATTCATCACATAAATCAGGTCAATCCAAAGGTTTAATCAAAGAATACCATTTCATCTCTCATAAATCATTCAACCTTCATCTTGCATCATCCATTTAATTAAATAAATCAGGACTTTATTTAATTCAAATCCAAATCATACTTCATCCTTTTCTGAATTAAATAAATCAAGTATTTAAGTCCTAAAAGGTCAAATCAGCCTAATCTTCATTAATTTAATCTAACCATGATTAAATGTTAATCACATCCCACTTGCATTCTCTAGATATCTCCACTTGCACAAATAAATCAATTTTATTGATTTATTAAAAAACCCTCATTTTCCCTCAACATGACAAGTTGATTTGTCCCTCCAACATAGCATTTATTGCTCATTTTCTTGTCCCCCTCTCTTAATTTATTGCAAAATTTGAATTCAAATTCTTCCTCTCATGGGAACTCTTCCCAAATCTTGCACATACATCAACCAATCACCACTTGACAAGTGTCCTTCTTTCATTTGTCCAATCTTAGTCCCACATTGGTCCCTCTTCAACACTTAACATTTTGAAAATCCTTAAATAAAAGCTTCAACTTTGAGCAAATCCTCCACAATCACTCATGCAAAGTCACTCTCCATTGGAGAACTGATTTTGCTCATCATCACTCCACCATCTTCATAGCATTTTCATCTTAAGCTTTGATCAAGGATTGGGAAAGGGTCACTAGCACATGTGACGCCAATCCACTATGAGATGAAGTTGATTCATGTTGTTTGTATGCTTATTTGGTTTTTCTTGTTGTTTTAATATCTTACTTAGCATATCTAACATGTTTCATTATCTCATAGGCATGTTGAGGATTATTTTGGTTTTAAGATGCTAACCATATGCAAATTTTAGGTCTAATGAGAAAATAAGATACTCTTCTTGTTTTGTTGGAAAAAGAGATCTTAGGTCTAATGGATAGATCACTAATATCAACCTTCTCCAAAAGAATGAGTTGAAGAATCTAGATCAACAAGGATACGAGATTGACTAATAACCTAAAAAGTGAATCAACAAACCCTAGATCTAGATTCCTTTTTGGTGTGTGTTGGAGGTGACGGGGTTGATGGATTGAAAAATTGAAGCAATGATGTAACTAGGTAGACTATGAAAATGCAAAATTTTAATATGAATTATGAAAAAATAATATACAAAAAAATTTAAGCTCCAAAAAAGTAGAAGGAAAAGACTAATATACCAAGGGTTCAAATCTAAGCTGATTTTGGGTGGTTTAGGGTGTAAGGATTCCCTAGGTTGAGGGCATGGATCTGGAAACTTCTTTCAAAAGACTGGGGTCCCTAGTCTATAGATTCTTCCTTTTGGGTTTGGTTGTCGGATCTTCATCTATTGCTAAGATAATACAGATTTAGTGCCTTGTCAACTTGTAGGATTTTGATGCATGAATGGGAAAATTATCTTTAATCTTCCTCTAATACTCTTTAGATCTATAACTTGCACACATAAAGGATAGGAAGGATTGTCCCATATAGGGACTTGCCTCAATCAAACCCCGTGCTGTTATTTCTACCTTCACAATGGAAAATTTGATGATAAAAGAGATCTTATCACACTCAAACTTTGTGATATAAGTTATATGATAGAAAAATGATGAACTGAAACTTTGTTGTAACTCAACACTCAAATGCAATCTCCTTGATGGAATGAAGTCACACTCATCACCTTCAAGGATCAAGTGTTGTTTGACTTGATTGATTTGAAGACCTAAAAAATTTAGTGCTCTAAAATGAAATGCATGCAAAACATGAACAAAAGTCACATAAAACTTGGCATGATTCTTGAATGAAAAACTACTAGAACAATGCTAAATTTTTTTCTCTTGACTATTCTTGAAAGGTTTAGGACACTTGACTTGCCTAATTGAATTCTCAATATTTTCACTATTAATTACTAGTAGTTCCATGTAGAAACACACAATGATGAGCTGATAGGAAGGGGTGTACTACAGACACATGCTAGATGCAAGCAATGATGGTGGGAGGCTTGGGAGTTGTAGACAACAACAAGAATGTAGGATGCGATAATGCACAAAGTGAAAGTGAATAACACCTAATGTAATGAAACATTGAATAATTAACATAAAGTATTTTAGTAAGTTGCAACAATAAGTAGAAAATGGAAGCCATAATTGAAAAAATTCAAGCCATAAATAAAAAAAGATTGGTTACAAGAGGTAGTTGGATGCGGAAGCACATTTGACAAAAAATCCATAATTTGCATGATTTAATTGTTAGACGTTATGTAGAGTACAACAATATAAATGAATGTGGGATAAAGAAGATAACAATAACCAATGATTTTTCTCATCTTTTTCCAACAGTATGGCTTTCAACCAGACGCTAAGGAAAGGAACTGAAATAACATTAACTATTTAATTCCATAGCAAGCATAGGCTAAAACATATGAATTCTATATCTATCTAATGTAAGAAATATACAAATGTCTACATTAAATATATAAAATAAAACACAAGACAAGTTGTCATTTCTAGCCTTCCATATCGAGCAATGGAGAGCCATGGACTGTCATGAAACTGCTAAGCATGCATATACAGTCTTGACGATATGAACTTTGATTATCATAATGAACATTAAGTATAGTGGGATATAGTTTCCATTTGAGTATTGCAACTAATTTTCCAATTAGTTAATCAACATCACCATCATAGTTGGAGTATGGGCTGGGAAAATAATAGGAAAATGTAAATCTTAGTTTGGTGAAGGTATGAATTTGAGACAAAATATGTAAATCAACAGATTTAAAGAGTTGTATAATGTATACTAGAAAATATACAATCGATATATACTACAAGATATGATATAAATAAAATTTAACCATACTTGTGCATGTGTTAGATTGCAACAAGTGAGGAAAAAGATGAGGTGTAGTCTACAGTCTACCTGTAACGCCCCACCATGTGAACCCCAAAGGACAATCAACACAATAATTACTGCAATTTTTTTTAATTTTTTTTTAAAGTTAACAAAACATACATGTGATGCACATTAAATCAAAAGTCATAAAAAAAAATAATTAAAGAAATTCACTTACACTTACATCCCTTGGGGTACACGAGGAGACATTACGAACTTAAATCCATATAACAGTAATAAAGAATAAAATACAAAGATATAATCCATAACAAAGTAAACATTAACAAATGTAACACATACATGAAAATTCATTGGTAAGAAACCATCTGTGAACATAAATACATCATAAGCATGATTAACTTGACACATTGAATAACAACTACCATGGCCAATATCCACACCAAGTTTAACATTACATTTTAGTACAATGTTCAAGAAGTACAATGATACAAAAGTGTTTCCAAATGTGAACGAAAACCATACAATAGGATAACATGATACAACTAAACTGATGAATACATAGTATCATAACTGGCTCCAAGACAAATACAACTGTGGGGTCACTGCAACAACACCAATCCACACCTCTTGATCCTCGACTGGGGACCCAATGGGGTGCTTACCATGTTCCACCCGACCACGTGGGTTCGAAGAGCCACCCCCTGTGCTAAGGGGCTGACAAGAAAGAGACCTCAACCAAGAACATCCAAACAGGGAACCACAAGACCAAAAGTATCATAAAACTCAAGAGAAAAATATAAACACATAAGATCACTCAAACTTAAACAACAATAAATCATCAATTCAAGACAAAGGACCACTTCCAGAGGATTTCTAGAGAAGCAACATAATAAGCAGTGTTAGAAGAGAGTGTCATCGCATGGCTTTATATGGATTTTCCAGGCTACCTATAACAAGGTACCACCTCCATCTACCGATGGATTATCTAGGCAACCAAGTTCTAGGAACCGCCTCCATCTATGGTTTTCCAGGCTACCTATCTCAAGGAACAGCCCCATAGGGTTGCTCATGCGGAACCATTAACCTTTCGTGAAGACAAGGCAATGATCTTGCCAACCACGACCTTCTCAATCCCCTTTAGCCTGTGATAGCACTAAAAGGTGGGTGAGGCATCAATTATCTTTTTAATGTGATTCTACCCACCCCCTAGTTAATTACTTAGGTTTTCACTTATTAATCACACTCTAATGAGGGCTATCCTAGCGCCCCTTTGTGCACCGACCACCCACTTAGAGCCACTCTCTCTCTCTAGACACTCAAAACATAAAAACCAAAATCCAAGGGTTGTACCAACAAGGAAACATAATATCCAACTTCAATTGAAGCAAACGTGAGACATTACCCATCCCGCCAAAACCATGAAATAGAAATCTCATTCACATGGTACAACCCAAGCAAAATCACCAAAAATCAACAATATGATCACAATCTTGGCCAAAATGAAATCAATGAAATTCTCACAACTTTTCTCAATGCCTTTGGAAGTATCTCAAAGGACTTACACTGGGGTTTCCCCATCAAAGAACTGACAACAATAATTACAAGGCCACAAGAACTATTTTCAATTCAAATATAATGAGTGAATACATCAAAATAAGATCAACAACTCCATCCAGACTACATAATCAACTTCGATACAAAATAAATCAGAATTTCAAGAAGATCAACTATCCACAACTCATAAACAAAACATGAGTTCCCAATTACATTGCAACAGAAATTAAATGACAAATGATTCCTTGAATCAAAATTAATCTCCAAAGGCATTCACACCAACACGGAATCATCCAAAAACAATCCTTCAACAACAGAGGTAAAAGCATGCAACCAGGCATCCAAGGGAGACCTCAATTTCCTCCTCACAAGATACCCGTACAGTTGGTAAACAAATGACCTTTGATAAAAATCAACAAACATGACAACAATGTAATTTAATGTTTCACCAAAATAATAAAAGTGGGAAGACTGCATTCAATAAGAAGCATAAACTTATCACAACCAAGCATCGAATTAGTATCCAAAATACTCCACCACAAAATCAATTAATAAGACCCCCACAACTCAAAAAAAACCAAGAATTCACCACATAAGGTTGAACGAATAGCAACACAACTTAACTTAAAGAAGATCACCAACTCACGTCAACTCAAGAAAAGTCACAATGAATGGATTTGTCAAATCACACATAAATCGACACGAACCCAACATAATGAAATCACTTCCGAAGCCAAGCAATTCCAAAGAGGACACCACAAATAGGATACACCAAATTACCCTTAAATGAACAATGACCATTCAAATACAATTTATCCATTCGTTCAATAAGAATTAGTTTAAAAAAAATAAAGGAACTCTATAATCACATATCATAATTATCTCTAGGCATATTTTACCACACTCAGAATACTAACCCAACAAATCAAAAGCAATGACTTTAAAGAACAATTGAACTATCGTCTACGATTTGAATCTTCACTTGATAAGAAATTGTTTTAACTCATTAAAGGCTATACTCACATACCTTACTAACATCTTACTATGCTCATCATACAGTTGTATTAAATAAAAGAAGTTATAAAAGCATTCCCACCCAATTTCTTTTATTCCAATTCAGGATTAATAATCATTCCTATAACTATATACATATATATAAACATAATTAGCCAATTAATACTCTAATTATATTTAAAGGGATAACTAATTTCACCAACACTACATTACAACGCCAGTTTTCTTCTTAACTAAAACTATATGACCATCTAATTTCACTATGAAGTAAGAACTTATTCATTTATAAAAAGGCATAACTCTTTTCCCTAATATTCTAATGTGTTACCAATTTTCATTATATAGTATAATCATTTAATTTTTACAATCAAGAGAACGTTCCTTTCTAACATTTGACATACGCAAGTAACTATTCTCTATATAATTATAGCTACTTCCATGTAGAAACTTATCAATAGACTAGCCAAGTAAAATATTAGAATAAGTTATTTTAAAATATGTGATGCTAATAAAAATTGAGAGTGAATGAAATTTCCTTTTTTTTAGTCTTCCTTCTTTTAGTGGTTATGTGAATTAATTTTATTGAACTACTCAATTCAACTTCTTTTAATGAAATCTTAATTTGAAGAACTAAAATGATTTAGACACCATAATTCCACTATATTAAATACATAAATGATATCATAAAGAACATTTTAAACACTTTTATATTGTGTGAGGGTACAATCTTATTTCATATGATAGGTAGGGGTGACCGTCAAATTCCAGGCCTATGCTGGATAGCTGTTTCCATCGAATTGCATCCTAAATTTATAGATCTCTAATAAATTTTAAGGGAACAACAGTGTATTCTAAGAACTCTCAAGCAAAACAATAGGCAGATTGACAAAAGGCGCAGGCAACATAGGATTCCAAACTTATGCAAGTGAAAATACTATATTAAGGAAGGTTTTCTTGCATCTATACGCTGCACAACCGAAGCTTTTTGGGTGTTACAGGCAGAAGAAATGTGGCTAACTCGCTGATAAAGCAAAAAGGGAATATGTCAGCACATCTAGTTTTAGCGATACACCAACAACCATTCATCTACGTTAAATTATTCAAGAAAAATCACGGTGGGTTCTATTTCCAGAGAATTCAAGCACCAGAGACAGGTTGATAAAAAAGTCAGAGAGATTACTAAAGCCTTTAAACTTCCTATTATGCTCAAGCTCACGGCTGAGACTGGATGACAAATAAATCAAAGGGATTATTTAAATCTATACACCCTACCATGTTCAAGTGTGTCGATGATAGGTTACAAACAGAATCAGAGAGATTATTAAATTTCTACACCCTTGCAAGTCTAAAACCTGTAGCTATGATGGGTTGTCAATAGTTTCAAGGAGGCTACTTAATTCTGTACAATACCTCAACTCTAAATCCCGTAACAATGATAGGTTGCCAAGTATATTGGAATGTAAATATTGGAATTTGGAAATATCGACATCCTCTTGCTTTATTGTCAAATCCCATATGTTATCCCCAAGACTGAAGGGAAGGAGCAAGGTGAGGTGCAAATACATGACTTAAGAGTAGGATAAATAATGAACAACTTTTCCTTTTTGAACTAGACATAGTTCTAATTGGTAGCAAGTTTCTAGAGACACGCTCAGATTTGAAGTTTGGAGGATAAATTTATTTTCAAGTGCTGCAACTGCGATAGATTGTCAAAAGAATCAAGCTGGTTATTTAAATCTTCAGACTTTCCTATTAGGTTCAAGTGCACGGCTGAAACTAGATGACAATAAAATTAGAGAGATTATCTAAACCTTTAAACATCGGTGACTCCACTCAATTCATTATCAAGAATAGGAGATAGGAGTAGCATTTTCTTGATCAGTGAAAAAAAAATGAAATCACAACATTTAATAGCATCATTCCAAGTTTTAGTTTTGAACTCGAGTTATCATCTAAACAACATTCAGTTCTTCAATACATCTTAAAGCATGGGTTCCACCTAAGAAAATGCCCATACAAAAGGTTTACGCCAACTTCTATATGATCAAAGCCAAATTAAAATGAAATCGAGATTCCATGCAAAAAGAACAACAAACGAAAGTCATACATATCAAATCTCCACAAATCAATGGAAAACTCAGCAGAAGGTAGGCTAACGCATAAGATTCAGTTTCAAAGATATAGAATGACTTACCCGATAATTTATCTAGAATTAAATTGTAATATCAGCATAAAGACGTTCTGCAAACAGCTATCCAAGAGAGGGCCAATGCAATAGAGTCCCGGTTGAATGAGAGATGAAGGGATGAGGAGGCCACGAACCTGAAAGGATGAGCAGCTCCCGAGCATCATCTCAAGGAGGAAAATAAATTTTTATTCCCTTTCTCATTGACAAGACGATCCTCTTGTAACTGCTTTCCTTTCCCTTCCTTTCCTTTCACCTTCTATATCCTCCTCCCAAAAGCTAAATATAGTTATTATTTATTTTGCATATTCTATAGTTTTCTTCGACTTCCAAATGCTCTATAGGTGTAATTTCTATCAACCTTTCCTTTCACCTTCTATATCCTCCTCCCAAAAGCTAAATATAGTTATTATTTATTTTGCATATTCTATAGTTTTCTTCGACTTCCAAATGCTCTATAGGTGTAATTTCTATCAACAAGTTTTAGTTACCAAGAATCTTTAATTAAGGACTACATTTATGCTGAGTAGTTACAAAACCTTACATGCGAAATTCTATAATTAGATCTTTATGTGAAACTGACATTATTTTGCATTTAATTTTGTTTATTATACTATTATTCATTACTTCCACAATCATTTATTTATTTTTAATTTAATTATAATATTCAAGTTTGATTTATTTAATTCATTTTAAACATTAATAATATTTTATTTGACAAAAGCACAAAAGTATTATAACTCTTATTTTATTTAATACCTCAAAACACAAATCGAATAAATTGAATCAATTCAAATCATGCCAATCAATACTAACTTTACAAGCGAGTCAGAGGCAACACAAGGACATCACAGACGGAGGGGCACTACACTACCGCTACGAGGAATGATAGAAGGAATGTTTTGGCTAGTTATGAGTAAAAATGATGTCATTGGAATCCACATTACACCTCTAGTATGATCTGCAAAAATAAGTGAAAAGTATATATATTAGTGCAGTTGCCATGTGCAATCCATACACAAAATGTAAACCAACAGATGTGGAAGTTGGTTATTTTATAAGATAAAAGTTACCTAGTGTATGTTTGTGAATGGACTATCCACATAAGAAAGCAGCACCTAATGTCCACCCTACCGTATTGTCTCATGAAGCGCCATGTGCTCTCACCAAGCCCCCAAGCAACGAGAAATAAAATACCAACCATTTGCATCAATGGTGGAAGCAATGTCTAGGCTCAATCTTACTTAACACAAGCTCTAAGTTGAAATAACATGGTGTGCACAAGAGAACCCTACGTAAAATAAATGAATCCAAGCTAAGATAGAGGACAACCACTAAATTTTATGATCTTATGTGAAAAGTATAGCTTTGAAAAGCGAAAGGACACATCATTTTGAACAGGACCCCATTCGAAGCAATGTCTAATGGACTCAAACAGAAGGGTTGATGCAAGAAGGTGGGTACACAAAAAGCTCAAAAAGTGGAAATGTTTTTGCTTTTTTTCAAAATTTGTCACACTTGGACTGAAAATTTGACCCACTTACACAATGAATCTTGGAAAAATCTAGTAATATGAAATCTAGCATTTTGAATCTAGTTTCCAAATATGTAAATTATTAAAATACCCAGATTATAGAAAATAAATTTTGATAGGGATCTATAAAAACCACTTTTTTAAAATCCCTTTTTTTTACCATACCAAGCAGGTGTACGGACAACACTTTTTGACCCAAATAAAATTATTTTTGGTAATTCCTTTTTGGGAGAAAGAAATTAACTTTCTTTCTTATGGGCTACATGTGAAAGTTTCTTTTTTGTGAATTTTTGGTTGAATATTTTTTTTTATTAAATTTTTATTGGCCTCAATTGATGTTTTTTAAAATCAACGTGTACGGACAACATAATTGAACCTAAACAACACATTTTTTGATTCTTTTTTTTTTATTGTGTAGAGTATTTTTTGAAGTTTGATGCCATATAATTTTTTTTACAAGAAACTTAACCAATAAAGTTTTTAAAAAACCAAAACACCTCATATTTCAAGTTTAAGGACTAGTTTGCTTAGAAATTAACTAAAAAATAGCAAACATAATCCAATATTAACAAAACTTATATATTTAGAAAGTAGACATTGTGTTCTCTAATGGGTTTTAATTTTATAGATTCATTCAGAATAAACATCAACTATGTTGTCAAAGTTGGACATTCTTCTTCAATCTGCCTTAGTTTTTTAGTTGCAGGTCAAAGGCTAAGGCTCGGATTGCCAAGCCTTTCCCAAGCCTAAAACCAAGGCTGGATGTGGTGTAGAAATTCAATTTTTAAATAATGCATACATGTTACCGAAATGTGTACGCATTATTCAAATGAAATGCGTATGCGTTTCATAATGCATACGCGTTACCCATTGACCGGCGGCTGTTTATTTAAAAAAAAAAAATACCTTCGCAAAATGCATACACGTTTCAAAATGCGTATGCATTTATGGCTCTCATACCCGTAGCTAAGCACGTACGCATTCTGATTTCAGCTCGGGTACCTGATCCATAATGTGTACGCGTTAGAAACTTTTTGTTTTGCCCAAAATTTCCCCTCTTCATGTACTCAACTTCTTGCTTTTACCCAGAAATTGGATTAACATTAACTATTTTACTCCATTCGTAACCATAGGCTATAACATATGAATTCTAATTGAATCTTATGTTAGAAATAAATAGATGTGTACATAAAATATATAAAGTAAAACACAAAAAAAATGAAAGCACTATGGTGAACATCTATATTGGAGAAGAAATATGTATATCACCAGATTTTAAGACCTCTATTATGTACACTAGAAGGTATACAACAAAAATGTGATGCAAGCTTTGAAATAAGTAAAATTTAAGCATACTTGGGCATCCGATACATTCCTATAGCCGCAAAAGAAAT